>CM031705.1:19375305-19860305 GCA_018466805.1 Hippocampus abdominalis
TAGTGAAGCGGCATGTGGCTTAGTAGCTAGTTGTACTTGTGTAAGCAGGGTAGGCCTGGTAGGTACTACCAGTACCTACCAGGTACTGGTAGTAGGTACTACCTACTGGTAGGTACTACCAGTATCTACCAGTACCAGTGCCTACCAGGGTAGGCCTGGTAGTTACTGGTAATAATGCAGTGACAGCAGCTGTCGCGTTTTGTCAAGAGAGCTCGCTGGTCGCATTCGCCGTATCCGTGCCGGCGCTGGAATGACTAACTTGATGTCGATGCGTTTAGTGCGGCGAGTCAAGCCTTTGTTGACGGTCACCTTCTTATCGGGAGAAATCAGCTTGATGAACAACTACGATGACCTGTCCCCTGCCGTCATTCGCTCGGGTTTGAAAGGTACGATCACGTCGACGCCTGACCGATCGTACGGTACGTCTGCCGGGGTAGTCGCTTGTTCCACAGTCGGGTGCCTTTTCCGGCCTCATTCCAAAATATTGTGCTGCCTTCATCACAAATGGCAAGAGACTGCCGACGTTTGAAATACAAGCGGTCATTTGGAGGATTTTTTTCTTTTTGGGGGCGGGGCGGTGACATTCGTGTCGGTAATAGTGTATTGTACTGCCCCCCGGTGGCCACATCCGGAACAGCATAATGAATTGGATTGAATTATTAAATCAGAATGCAGAAAGCGATTATATTTTACATTATTAAAATATTATAAAAGTGAAATGTGGTGGAATTTTACTTCGGGGACGCACCGAATGTTTCACTTGAAAATGGGAAGCTTTTCTGGAAAAATGAGTATTCCCCCCCCCCCCCCCCCGCCGACGTTTCCAGACGTGGAGGCGCAGTGGTGCTCCCAGGGCGATCTCCTGGCCGTGGCCGGCATGGAGAGACACGGGCTGCCTTCCGACGCCGGCGTGACCAGGAACGCTCTGGTGAAGTTCTACAACGTGCATGGGGAACACATCTACACTTTGGAAACGCCTGCGCAGGTACCAAAGTTAGAAAAGTACCGAAGGGGAAAAAGGTTGTCAGAATTCGGTTACAACAGTCGTTTCCACAACTGTAACGTTCACATTTCAATGTAGTCTTGTAAAGACCCCGTTTCATTATCACCACCAACAGGACGGGAGTGGAACTAACTGGCCGTGAAGAACATTGTGGTGGGATTTGTAGCCAAAGCTTTTGCCGGGGATATTGTTGCTGATTATTGTCATGTATTTTCTGCTGTTTAACTCTTTCATTCCACAAGACGTACTTGTACGTCTTTTTATAATTAGGCCCCGCCTACCAAGGGCGTACTAGTACGTCTAAGTCTCTTTTTTTTTTGCGTCATAGAGAGGAGGAGGGTCTGATGCAATCTGTGAATGAGAATAAGCCGTTTGCATTATAAATCATGTAAAAAAGCGACCAGTAGGTGGCAGTGGTGCCTCGCGTGCTTGAAATGCATGCTTTTACAAAAAGCTCTCCGTTTTTTGCCCAGGAATCGCTATTTTCATGAAAACTTAGCCATTTTGTAATGCCGATTCTGAAGAATGGAAAAAGATAGAAAGAATGTTTTTTTTCTGCTGAAAAAAGAGTGTCCAAACTTTATTTTGGTAGGCTCCATGTTTATATAGCATTAGAACCAAATATTCTGTGGGCCTTGCAAGATCAGTCGAAATCCAGTAAAACGCTGGGATTGAGGGGGTTGTGAAAATGGCTGCGATTGAATGAGTTAATGATTCAAGCAATATCACACAAGCGCTTTCTTCACCAACGTCTTTGAAACCGTAAGCTATTGCTTGGAATACGATACCTCTGGGCTTCATGTTCAACTGCATTTTCAGTGACCCCATTAAAACTCATTCAGAACCAGCCAATTCTGGACCAAGTCTGAAAAGACGTTTAAAGACGTCTTTGGGAGTGAATGAGTTAAAGTTGCCCCTGGTGGTTTCAGAGGCCCATCACCACCATCTGCTGGGGCCACCGGGACTCGCGGCTGTTTCTGGCATGCGGTCCGGCGCTGTATGTGGTGCGCGTGGAGCACCGCGTGGCCAGCCTGCAGCTGCTCTGCCAACAGGGCATCGCCAGTGCCCTGCGGGAGGAGAAGGACGTGGGCAAGCTCAACATGCCCTCGCTGCTCTGCTCCTACGTCACCACCGCCTTCATCCCCACCATCAAGGTGCCGCCTGACGACAGCGGTTTGGCCCGCCCAAAATGACGTTTGACGCGACTCGGGTCACCGAAGGTCGACATGCCGTTTTGTGTCATAGCCACCGATCCCAGACCCCAACAACATCCGAGACTTTGTCAGCTACCCGACGACGGGCAACGAGCGGCTGCACTGCACCATGAAGCGGGCGGAGGACAGCCCCGAGGCGGGCGGCCCGTGCTACACGCTCTACCTGGAGTACCTGGGAGGGCTGGTGCCCATCCTCAATGGGCGGCGCATCAGCAAATTGAGGCCCGAGTTTGTCATCACCGATCCCAAAACTGACAGCAAAACGGGTGAGCGGCGTCCACTTTACTCAAAGCATCTTATCTGGTGTCAGCCCTTTTTCTGTTTTAGACTGCAATCGTTGGTCAGTCGGTCCTATTTTGATATTTCACATTGACTGCTTTAGAGGAGGTGTGCGTCAACCCCATGATCTCGTACGCCGACAGCTGCAACTGCTCCGACTCCAGCGACGTGGAGCTGAGCGACGAATGGGTCGGCAAGAAGTCACCCAAGTTCTCCCGGGGAAACAGGTGAGCCAAACCACCATTCGCATATGACACGCTGTAACTGAGCCCAGAGGTGACTAACGAGTAATAGATGCCCCCCCCCCCCGCCCCCGTCCCGCCACCTCCCAAGTATTTATTGTTGTCTATATTAATCGTTGGAACCAAAAATAAACCCCATACAATGATCAGAAAACCCTTTCAAACACCACTGAGCTACAGGAACACAAAAGTGACAGGACTTAGTACACATCCCTGTCCTAAAAACACAAAACATAACATCACATAGATACTGCATCGATACCAAAGTGGTTTGGGATCACCGCTTGGGCTGTATTTTAGGTTCCAACTGTTATTATTTTTATCTGGGCTATTGACAAGATGCAAATCTTTGCTATTCAGTGAGATTTTCTTGATAAAACACATTGATAAGATCCTGGAAAGTTCGATTGTTTTTTTTTCCGGGTTTCTTTGCTCTGTAGAATGAACCTGGAACCGCGCAAATCTCCTAAACTGTCCCGCGGCCACCAGGACAGCCAGCGATCACCGCGGTTAGCGTCCAAGAAGCCTCTGGTTCGATCCCCCAGCCTGACGCGCCGGGAGTTTTCCATGGACGGGCTCACCGAGGTACCATGCGCGCTACCTGGCCAGAAGTTTACAACGGAGTTCTGTCCTGGATAGGTTCAAATTTGTCAGAAAGCAATCAAGTATGGATTTTGCATAATTATGCGTTTTCTACCCCCTCTCCATCACTGCACTCTGCAGCACAATTACCTGGCGCAGGTCACATCCAACATCTGGGGGACAAAGTTCAAAATTGTGGGACTGGCTTCGTTCTTGCCCGCCAATCTCGGCGCAGGTAAGTGTCGGACAAAAGCCAAACTTTTTCCTTAACATCTACATCTAGGGGTTTTTCACATTGGTTTCATGCCGTTTGAAAGTGAGTTTTGTCGGATGTACTTCCAAAATCATATCGCTCGCCAGGACGTCTGGTAGCCCGAGGTTGAGTTGAACCGTACTTGTTTGCGGCACGAATGCAAGGTTTGGTGAGTATCTGAAGAATGAAGAGCAAACTTCCTCAAGTGTGGATGTGTTTTGTGTGTCTCAGTCATCTACAAGACAAGCCTGCTTCATTTGCAACCGCGGCAGATGACCATTTACCTGCCGGAGGTGCGCAAGATCTCGCACGACTTCATGAGCCTGCCCGTGTTCAACCCCAACGTGTTCAGCGAGGACGAGGATGATTTGCCAGGTTTATCTCGCAAAAGGACTCACGCTCTGAAATTTAGTCAAAGTACAGATACTTGTGTGAAGAATAATTAGTACAGAAACAAAGTACAGACAAACCTCGGTTTTCGAACGTCTCGGTTCTCGACCAATTCAGTTTCCGAGTTTTTCATGCCTCGGATGACGAACAAATTTCGGTTCTCGAACAAACTGAGCGCACTTGAACGCACCATTTGACTCCTCTCGCCTTCCTTACACGAGGACGTGTTCAATAAACATTTTTATTTTAAAAAGAGTGTGGTTTCGGTTTTCGAACAATTCGGTTTTCGAACAGCCTTCTGGAACGGATTATGGACAAAAACTGAGGTTTGAATGTATTTGGACTTGGGGGGCTTCCACTAACAGACTCTTCTCCCCCCCTTTGAAGTGATGGGCTCATCGTCAGGAGACAACCCGCCCTGCACCGTCAACATTCCCATCGCTCCCATCCACAGCCCGGCTCAGGCCATGTCGCCCACTCAGAGCATCGGCTTGGTTCAGTCTCTCCTGGCCAATCAGAACATTCAGCTTGATGTCCTCACCAACCCCACAACCAACGCGGCGGCGGCCGCGGCGGCCGCCGCGTCCGTCTCCGTCCCCGCGTCCGACCGCAGCCAAGACCCCCCGGTCGCCGCACCGTATCCGGTTCCCGCTAGATACCCAAACCCCGGGCAGGTAATCTTCAACGGGCTGGAGATGGGTCCGCTGCTCCACGGTACGCTACCTCCCCCGCCACCGCCTCACCATCTCCCACCCCAGCCGCGGTCCCAGCCGCCTTGCCAGCAGCAGCTGCAATCCAGGCAGCAGCAGCAGCAACCACCGCAGGCCCAGCCGCAGCAACGGCATCATCTTCAGCAGCTTCACCACCATCAGCCTCCGCATCAACCTCCGCATCAGCAGCAGCAGCAGCAGCAGCACCAGGTCCAGCAGCACCAACAGATGCCGCAGAATCCACCGCCGGTGGCGGGCGGGCACCCGTTCCAGCACCAGCAACAGATCCAGCAGCAACAGCAACAAATGCAGATGCAGCATGAACAAATGCAACAGCAGCAGCAGCAGATGCAGCAGCAGCAGCAGCAGATCCGCCAGCAGATTCAGGAGATGAGACAGCAACAGCAGCAGCTCCAGCAGCAGCACCAGCAGATCCAGCAGCAGCACCAGCAAATGCAGAGGCAGCACCAGCAAATGCAGCAGCAGCTGAAGATGCAAATGGCGCTGCCGCCGGCACCCACCGGCTACCCCGCCATTGCCCTACAGCAGATACATCTCCTGCCGCCGCTTCCCCCGCCGCCCGCCACCGAGCCCAGACTGGATCGAGAGTACGTGTTGAAGCCGAGCCTGCCACGGACTTTACCCCCTTCCTTTAGTACCAGGGACGGTGGATCTGTGGAGATTCAGGTGAGGAAGGTGAATCCTCCTCCTCCCTACCCCGGTACGGTGGCGTCCGCAGCGGCCACAGCCAACGCCACGGCTCAAACGCTGGTCACAAACTGCGACATCCCCAGCATCCTGGCTCCGGACGGCTGCCTGAAGAAAGACGACTTTCTGCTTCAGCCGGTGACCATACAGTACCCGACGCCTCTCGGGTACGAAAGGATCACGACATTCGACAGCAGCGGTAACGTCGAGGAAGTCTGCCGCCCCCGAAGGCGTCTCATCCGCAACCAAAACGCCTACGCCACCCACGGCTCGGCCACGCTGAAGGTAACCTCCTCGGAGAACAAAAAGATTCATCTTCCCTACAGCTCGGCGACACTCAGCCGTCTGTCGGTCCCACGGTACTCCATACCGAGCGGCGACCCGCCCCCTTATCCCGATCCGGCCAATCAAGTCCCGGCTACCCTGGCACCTCCATCGCAGAGATTAGAAAGCAGTCTGATCCACGCCACCCTGCGCCGCGACCGCCGCGACATGACGCTAAAGGTTCCCGCCATGATGGACAGTTCCAGGACGCTTCCCACCAAGGCCAAGATGAACAGCGCGTTGGGTTTGACCTACCAGCAGAGACTACCCACCGCGTTATACACGTGCACGCAGTGCAGCAGCAACAGCAGCAGCACCAGTGTGAGCGTTAGCGGCGGAGGGACATCCAGTAGCGGCATTGCGGGCGGCACGGTGGTCAGGCAGGACTTCCCCCCGGGGAGAGGAGCACACCACAGCACAATCATCGTGCACTCCAAAAGCGCCTCCCAGTCATCCTACAGTCTCCTGGGTTCCATGGACACCAGCCGGGACAGAACGGTGTACGTCAACTCCGCTTTCACCGAGGACGAGACTCTGAGCCAGCACCGTCACCTGGATAAACCCGTCCGGCAGATGACCCTCGGTGACGTCGGCCTCTCGGCAAAACGCCCTCCGCCTTACCAGTGGGAGGCCGCCGCCGCGGAGGAGTTCTGGCTTGCTCCAGAGCAAACCATGCTGGCCCCGCCACCGCCTCCTCACAAGCCCCCTGCGCTCATCCTCGGCCAGGCTCAGCACTTGGACGTGACGCGGCTACCGTTCGTCCTCACGACGAAGCCGCCGTCCAGCCCTGGCACGAGCACCCTCACATTCCCGTCAGGCTACCAGATATCACTGTCTCCTTTCCCTCCCGGCGTGGGGCACAGTCGACCCCCCATGCAGACCTTACAGAACCCCCCGCCGCAATGCGGTCCAGGCGAAGTGGTTCTTCCGGTTCCATTTGCTCAGCAGGACTCCAATTTGGTTTTATCGACAGGGTACTCCGCAAGTCTGGCTAACTTGGCCTGCTGCACCCTGCCCCCGATGTACCCGGGCAGGGTACCCTGCGCCGGGCTTCAGCTGCACGCTGTCAACCTGCACCCCTGGAACCCTTACCCCTGCCCGCCACCCATGCAGGACCCTCCCGCACCTCCTCTTCCAACCAAAACTCATCAGACATTAGAGAAGCCCATCCTCTCGCCACCCCCTGTGACTGCGCCGCCGCCACCGCCTCTGCCTCCACCGCCGCCACCCTCGGAGTTGCCCCCCTCCAAATGCGCCACGGAGGACCCGGCGGAGTCCGCCACCGGCTTTCCGGAGCCGTCGTCTCTCAACGAAAGTCCTGTGACGCAGGAGTCGGACCGATTCAACAAGAAAAGCCGCAAGAGACCGGACAGCCGAGCCGAGGAGGGCAACGTGTCGTCGGCGTCGAGAAAGGACGGTCGCACGCTGTCGGATTTCAACTCTCTGATCGCCAGCCCGCGACTAGGCAACAGAGAGAAGAAGAAGCCCAAAGGACCCCGGGAGCAGCTCAACCGAGCCAAGAAGATGAGCCGGGCTTCCAACGAATTCCAGGACAGTTCAGAGAGCGAGCCGGAGCTTTTTATCAGCGGCGACGAACTCATGAACCAGAACCAGAGCAGCAAGAAGAGTTGGAAGAACAAGCGCAGCCTCCGCATGGCGAGCGAGCTGGAGGAGATTAAGTGCCGCAAGGCCAACGAACGGGAAGACCGCAGTTTAGGCAGCCAGGGCTTCGTCTATGTGATGGCCAACAAGCAGCCTCTGTGGAACGAAGCCACGCAGGTCTACCAGCTGGACTTTGGAGGACGGGTCACGCAGGAGTCCGCTAAAAACTTCCAGATTGAGCTTGATGGCCGACAGGTAATTATTCCGCTTTCCTCCCACATTCCTATCATGCATGTGAAGACTTTAATTCATACCAGAGGTATGAATGAGTGAGTGTGAAAGGTTGTTTGCCCCCCCCAGTCCAGGGTCCACCTCGATTTTATCTCCTGACAATTCTTGTTCAAAACTCTTTTAGGTGATGCAGTTCGGACGCATCGACGGGAACGCCTACATCCTGGATTTCCAGTATCCCTTCTCGGCAGTGCAGGCGTTTGCCGTGGCCTTGGCCAACGTGACTCAACGGCTGAAGTGAAGTTTTCATGGCGCCGACGCATTCTGCCAGTACCTGCCGCTCGCTCCGGCAGCTTTTTGGGCCGTTTGCTCACCATTTCACTTTGTCACGCTTATGACATGAGCACTTTGACCCGCCGGATGAATGTTTGAAATTGGCATTTCAAACAAGTCTCCCGCGAAGGAGCTAGTTTTGAACTAGGCGCACCTTCTGAAGCCCATTTAAATAAGTTTGAATTATCGTTAGTTCAACTATAGCCAGAGTATGACAAATTCCCCCACTTTTTCGAAAGAAAATGTTACGTTTGATCAAAATAGCAAATATATGAACCACTTTTTTGGGTGTCTTTATCACGATGATGAATGTATTCATGAGTGTCAGAGTTTGTATATATTTTTTTTCTATCCACGTTACTTCGAGGAAGTGGTGCATACCTTATTAGTCTATTAGTGGAATCCGGAAATTTTTTAGCATTCATTTTTGGGGGGGCCCTTCCTTGCATGCTCCAAAATTTATTTTTTTTACAGCGTTTGGTGAAATTGTTTAGGAAAATAAATTGCGCCCCACCCCCTCCACCCCAAGACTCACTCAGCCCCCGACACTAGTTTCAAAAATCGACACAAAATTTGGTGGGCATGTCTCTCATAACCGCACGCACAAAAAAAGTCTCAAGGCCCCATGTCTGAAAGTGTAAAAGAAGTCAGCAACCAGTGAGGGTGAATTCCAGGACTTGTGCTCAGTTGGAAAGCTGGAGGGGGGGGGGGGGGGGGGGGAGACAGCCCCTGACACCAACTTCACCAATCGACACCAAATTTAGTAGATATGCGGAACATAACAGGACACACAAAAAAGTCTCAAGGAAGCCATCTGTTTTGGCAAAAACCAGGACCTTACGGACTTTGCTACACTGAAAAAAAACCAGTGTGTTAAATTTACACACTTTTAAAGTCGACTTAAAAAAAAAAAAACATCTTTGGATCCTGACAATTTTTATTTCATGCCACCACTTGCTGAATTCAAATGGAGGAAATTCAACCAAAACTTCAGCGTACTAGCAAATCAACGATTATCATTGCTGGCGGTTCTTATTTGAATCATTTCTAACCATTCATGCGTCAAGTTTTCACATGAAGAAAAAAAAAAAGCGGCTTTGTGTTGGTGTCATTTTTGGCTGGGTGCTCGTGATGCTACTTGAAATATTCTATTTGGATGTGTCAGTCCGTGTGCTAACTGTGTGCTACCAACCGCAAAATTCGATCGCACGTTTCAGTTTTGTTTTTACCCCCAGTACAGTGTTCCCCCTCGATTCGCTCCCCCACAAAGGTTCCGAATGCCTCGAGATGGCGCACAACAAAGCACTTTTTGTCCTCTTCGACAATGCTTAAATTTTTTTGGGGGAAAAAAAACTACAAAGAGATGAATATGCGGTGGGACACTGTACAGTTTTGATGCATACATTTATACTTGTGCACTGCTACTGCTAAAGGTTGATTGAGGATGTCAGCAACAAGATTCAACATCAGATAATCATGCATTTCGGAGCTCCGGTGCTAATGTACAAAAAAAACTACTGCGCTCGTTTTCGCAAAATATTTCCGTTTAATGTCACGCTGCTCGATAGTTTTCTCTTACTGTGTGTGTGTGTGTGTGTGTGTGTGTGTGAGTGTGTGTCACTGATCTGCAATATTGATTTATGGTACAGTATATTGTTAAGTTTTCTTTCTCTTCCTAATATGTGGGAAAAAAAACAACAACAAATATGAGATGTGAGCCGAGATTGACATTTGACATGGACGCTTAAGATAGACAAAATAAATAAATGATTTATTCCAAACGTTTTGCATTCCAATCTTATTTCTTCATTTGTATACTTACTTGTCACCTTACTTGTATAGAATTTTTTTTGAATGCATTTTCAAACGTTTAAAAGTTATATAACGTATACATTTTAATTTAGAACATAATCTCGATGTACTATTTCCTTTATTTATTGATATTTAAATTTGTATTGTAACATATTTATTTTCGTAACGTATTGATTTTCACATGCTAAAAATTGATCATTTATTAACTGTCCCTGTCCATTCTTTAAATGCATAATTTTATTTAAATTTAATGATTAATTATAGGTTACCACGACATTACACACAAATGACATCCTATTGAGACGTCAAAAATATACTCCCTACCCCCCCAAAAAGAAAGAAAAAAACCCCCCTCCAGCACAAATGACAATCGTCATCCCAAAAGACCTTTGATTTGAAACCAACGGACTGGAAATGACACCTTTAATTTGAAATCGCGACCTCGCTTTTAGTTTGAAGGCGCTCCCGGAAGCCGCCGCTGAGTCTGTCCCGTCTTAAATCGGGAAACAGAAGTCCAGCAAAGTGAACGTGGGCAGGTCTGCTTGTTCATGTCAGCCAGTTCCTTTTGTTTCTCTTTTTGAATATCGCAACCCGCAAGTAATCGTTCACACAAAAGAACGAAAATGGAGGCCGAAGTGGAAGCGGACCTTCAGCCACAAGGTCGGTGACTTTGACTTTTTAATAAGGGGCAGCACGGGGCCAAACGTGATTAGGTGCACCGCGCACACTTGAGGTTGGGGAGCCGATCCGGCTTTCCCGTTTCAATGTCCGCACTTTGGAATTCGTACACACATTCTTGTATTGCGAGAACAAAAAGGTGTGTGTTCAAGGGGAAAAAAAAAAAAAGTTTGAACAAGAATTACGTTGTTTATCATAAATCTCTGTATATTCACGGCTTAGCGTTTGCATATCCGCTGATTTTTGTTTCGAACTTATACCCTGGTTTTCACCCAAAAAACCCCCAAAAACTCACCAACTCGCTGTTTTTATGGTGAGGCTGAAGAAATTTCGGTCCGCGCGTCCTTCGCTATATTGCGGTTCACATTTTGTGGTTTCAATGCTCTGCAAATGATCAAATTGTACGCAGCTAATTTTATAGCTGATTTCTTACTAGCCAGAACCTCTATAAGCTAAATTAGCTGAAACATGAGCTAATTTAGTAACGTTGTCGAATATTTTGACAGGGTTGCCGGTGCACTGGAATTTAACCCCCACGTTACTGTTGCGCCATCTGGTGGAATCATGGAGTTGTTCGGTTTACTGTACTTTATTGAAGTTTTTTTTTTGTCTGCATTTTCTAGCAGCTCTTGAATGCACGTACGTTAAAAATACAGCAGACTGTATATTTTAAGTCTAGTTCTCAGATGAACATTGTCACTGAATTTGCTCATTGATTAGTTGCCTGAATTGATTAATTTAGGCAAATTAGAAATTCTGGAATATGATTTCTTTTCCTGACCGGTTATTGTCATAAAATAGCCCGAATAGACCAGACATAACTTTTCATATTCTCTTTGAAAAAAAAAAAAAACCAAAAGAGGAATTGAGGGAGCCTCCGGCAAGGATGACAAGGCAGCAGACCCTGACTTTGATTTCCATGGCGTCCGTCAATTTCAGCTCCATGATCTGCTACTCCATCCTGGGACCCTTCTTCCCCATCGAGGTACACGTTGTGCAGAAAAGCTCTCTTAACCCTCCCGACAGATTAAGACTCGCTTCTCTCTTTAGTTTGGGTTGACCTGCTGTCCTGAATTACATTGTCCGGTTCAAGTTGTAATCGTATCAGTAGAAGGTTGTATAATTTTGTAAAAAATAAAACAAAACCAAAAAAACGTTTTCAAGAGTCGTGGTAAGATTTCAAGACAAAAAGTCGGATGGATTTGAAATACTGTATTGTGCTGACATTGTATGTCTGGTATTTACGATTTTAAAAAAAATCCTGCACTTTCAAGATCGAAAACCGTATATTTTTGGTGGAAAATTTTCAAGATTAAAAATTAAATGATTCCAGATTTTTAAAAAAGATATTTGAGATGGAAGTCATAGATTTAAGATATTTCCAGGATAAAAATATTTGGAAAATAAAGGAATAATTTTTGAGGGGGGAAAAAAAAAAATCGATTAAGACTGAAGACGCACTTTTTTATTTGAGATAAAAGTCAGATACTTATGACACAAAAATAATACATCTCATTGTCGAGGGGAGGGGATAAGTGAGGTACGATTGGAAAATGTTATATTTTCAAATGATATTTAGTAATTATATAAAATTAACTTAAATTAAAAAAGTAATTCAATCACGAAAAAAAGTCAAGTGTGTAAAAAATTTAAATGATGTGACACAGAGTTACGATTTGAAAATGGCATTCTACGACGTTGAATTGTTCGGCCTTAATTTGGTGTGTCGCGTTGTTCAGATCCAAGTACAAATTGCTTAAAACGACGATCGGAGAATGAGCATCCCAACGATACATTTCACAACGAATCCTTTTAGGAATTCATTTGAATGAGTTTTTGATCTTGGAATGAATGTTTGTTTTTGCGCCCAGGCAGAAAAGAAAGGTGCATCTCAGACAATGGTTGGCGTCATATTTGGCTGCTACGCCGTGAGCAATTTGATTGGCGCCTTGATCCTGGGCCGATATGTAAGTACAGTATCCCCCCCCCCCCCCCCCGACGCATGTAATCCGTATGATTGGAGGCACACTTAAAGTGTCTTTTTTTTTCTCCCTTCTCTCAGATTGTTCAAATCGGCGCAAAAATGATGCTGATCCTGGGCCTCTTTGTGTCGTCGGGCTGCACCATTCTCTTTGGGTGACGTTCGCAATTCAGATCGGTTTCAAACGGGGGTTCTCCAAATTAGGGTCCAGGGAGGTTTTTAGTTTTCCCCAGAGGACCTCTTCAAAATCCCCACGATTCAAATCAATCGAAGACATTTTTACATTTACAAAATTTATCCCAAATTTTGCAGTCTCCCAGACCTTTGGCGATCCCCAGAGCTCCGTTTGAGAACCACTATCTTATCTTGCGATTGATTTCTCTTGGCAGGCTGCTGGACCGAGTCCCCGCCGGTACGGTTTTCATCGCCTTGTGCATCATCGTGAGGTCTGTGGACGCGGTTGGCTTCGCCGCCGCCATGACCTCTTCCTTTGCGCTCTCGGCAAAAGTATTCCCAAACAATGTGGCGACTGTTTTGGTGAGTGTGGACGGCCCTTTGTCTGCCTCTGGCATGTTGTTTACGCCGCGCGATCACGAGCGCTAACGTTTGCCGTCGCATTCCCCGATGACAGCTGCCTTGGGAGATCGTCGCGAGCGGGAAAGCATGTTAGCATTACTCTGTGAGGCGCGAACTAGTTGGGTATGATCAATCGGGAATCTGTGATCGGGAAGCGACGGCTGTCCAATAAATTGGGACGTAAGAGTATTTAAAAAATTTTTTAAAATGGTTCAAAACCTTCATGAGGCTTCAAGTTCACCCGCAACCCGTTTTAGCCAACAAGCTAGCGTTCTGGTTCTCGTCTTTACGGTGAGTCTCGACACACCTTGTTAAGCGGAAGCGCTGTTGCCAATCAGCTTGTCGGAAAGGTGAACTGATCAAACGTATCGGTCACGGCGTGTTTAAAGGTCGCTACAAAGTGTTTTATTTGCGACAACATGGCTCCATAAAATCACCAAGTGGAAACCGGCAGGGGCGGTTGATCTTGACCCTTTTTCTTGACGCTTTATATTCTCCATTGTGTCCCGTCCGAGTGGTCATGTGGAAAATGAGCTCATGTGCGAGAAGTATGCGAATGAATACGCCACAGTCAGCAGCGCCTCGCCGCGCATTCAAGTTAGCAATGCATTGCTTCAGCCATTTACTTAACCCTCATGCAGTATTTTTAAGTGGCTGCATGAAGGGTATTGACGTCCCAAAAATGTCCCTCTTCCAATGTGCAACAACTTTTTTCACTTTTAATTTTTCTTTCACTTTCAACCGCTCAAAATGTTCAGTGGGAATTGGCCAAGACATCGATATACGTCCTATGCAAAAGTTCAGCTTCGTGGAGTTATTTGTCACTGTTCTGTCTGTGGTGTCCATTTGTCCAACAGTCCAAAATCGTCCAAAGTGTCCCAAATGTCCAATTTTGGGATTATTACTGCATGGGGGTTAAATGCCTTTTTTTGTTTTTGTTTCTGTTATCGAATTCAAGAGTGTGTACATTGAAGGTCTTTTTGTATTGATTTGTTTTGCTCTTTTCCCTGCAGGGAAGTCTGGAAGTGTTTACGGGCCTGGGCCTCATCCTGGGGCCGCCGGTTGGAGGCTGGCTCTACCAGTCCTTCGGATACGAGGTTCCCTTCATGGTGCTGGGCTGTTTCCTGTTGATTATGGTGCCGCTCAACATCTACATCCTTCCCTCCAATCGGTATAATACTTCATCTGCATTTCTTTTTCATTTTTTGAGGGGTTTGGCCAACAACCTAGTTGGGTCTGATCAACATGGGCTCAGGTGGTGGGGAAGCAGCGATATAGCGTAAGGCTTCCATTGAGACCGCGATCTGTCTAGGCAGCAAAGTCGTCAGGCCTGATCAGCAGGGAATCCGCGGTGGGAAAGCGGAAGAATGTTCGAAATCCACTTGATCGACTAAAATCATAAGCCTTCGATTTGGACAGCAACCCGTTTAGTCAGCAAACCTGTTGCGTCTGTTCACTAGGGAGTCCTAACTGCCTGCCACTTCTCAGACGCCGCTTCCTCAAAGACCTCCTTCTTAAGACTTCTCAAAAACCTGAAAATCCTCCTGCTCTGCTACGTCATCTTCACCCTGAGCTCGGGTCTGGGCTTCCTGGACGCCACGTTGTCGCTGTACGCCGTGGAACAGTTCCACCTGTCCACCGGCTACGTGGGTCTGATCATGCTAGGTCTGTCCTTCCCGTACTCCCTGGGCTCCCCGCTGATGGGTTTCTTCACCGATAAATACCCCGTGAGTATCGAAAGCCATCTTTTCTCGTAACGTCTTCGTTTTAAGCATGCATCCTTCATCTTTAGGCGTGCAGGAGCTGGTTCATGGTGATCGGAGGCGTCGCCACGGCGGTCGGTTTCCTCTTGCTGGGGCCCGTCCCTTTCCTTCACATACCGAGGTAGTTTCCGAAACGCGACTCTCTTTATTAAACGATCACAGCTGGAACTAAGTGATCAAACTCCCAACCAAGCAATCAAAATGAATTCCAAAAATGCAGAGGCAGAAAGTGGAAGTCCCATTTATGTTCTGCGGTGAGGAGGCGAGTCGCAGCATTTTGACCCCACTGGACATGTTAAAAGGAGGATTGGCTAACTCCAGAATAAAGTACATTACGGTCATCGTACATCAAGGAGGCACTGCGGTTGTCTCCAACCTGCCGCTAGCAACTGTGGACATGGCAAAAATAAAGATAGTCACTAGCGCCCGCTGCTAAAAAAAATTACGCAAAATCCACATGGCCTCTTTTGGTTCTTAAATTATGAAAACAAGTTACTGTTAGAGAAGATCAATCCATGTCATATATTTTTTTTTTTCATTCGTCATTTATTTGGACTAATTCGTCCCGATCAGATCACGTGATCGGAAATCTGGGCCAATCGTTCTGATTTTTCACCTGATTGGGATCGGCTGGAAAAAGATCCGATTTTTGAATTTGCTCAAAATTTCTAAAGTGAAGAAAGAATATTTTGTTGGTTGACTTATTTTGAACCACTGCCGACTTACTTCCATACAAAACTTGACCGTGTCGGGAAATGTTTACAAAATTACGATTTTTTTTCTTCTTCTTCGTAATGCCGAGGTATCGGATCGAGACTCAGTTTTTCGGCAGATACTAAAAAACAACAACAACAAATGACCTGGATGCAAAAAAAAAAAAAGTGATTAACACATCCCCATTGATAACTGACTTTTTATCGGAATGATCTATTAAAACGAAATCAATTAAAAAACTAGCATTGTTAACAACCGTAGTTTGACCTCGTCCACCGACGTGATCTGATTAGCATACCAAACGCACAAAGGAGGTCACAAGCCCGTCGCCAAACAAGATTATGCAAAACCCAGCTTGCCCCTTAAGCTTCTTAAATTATGACAAGTGACTGTTCGACAAAAATCGATGTGCGTCATGTTTTTATCCTCCGTCTCCGTCCTCAGGCAACTATGGCTGCTGGTCGTCATGCTGGGAGTCATCGGTTTTTCCCTGGCCATGACCGCCATCCCCATCTTCCCAGAGGTCATCAAGTGCGCCTAGTCAGTGACCGGGGGCATCATTTCCACCGTTTTACACTGCCAAGGCTGAGGAAGATCGTTCTTTGATTGCCCCCCCCGTTCCTTCTCTCGTGCAGCGACAACGATTTTGAGGAGGGACTGAGCACTCTAGGAATGGTGTCGGGCTTATTCGGAGCCGTTTGGTCGCTGGGGTGAGTCTAGTCCAACGAGTCGGGTCTGATCGGGTCGATTGGGAAATCGGTAACGGGGGAGCTTGAAAAACAAAATACATGACGGGTAAAAATCATAAGGCTTCAAATTATGAATGGTTTGATCATTAGAGAAAGAAAGCTGTAAGGTGGAGTGCAATTGCGCAATCATGATGTCTGGGAGCACAAACAATCCGTATGATCGTCAAAATTCATCATGCGTTCCATTTATACAGAACCAGTAGCCTGATTAGCCCGTAAACTAATCGGGTCAGATTAATCGGGGGAAAATCCACAATGGGAAAAGGAGGAATGATGGAACCGAGTTTGAAATCAGGCCATTAAAGGCTTCAAGTTACACAACAGTCCATATAGCAAGTAAACTAGTCGGGTCTGTCCATGATGGGGAAAGCAACGTGTCAGTGTCAAAAGTCCACATGATTGGCACATTTTCTTCACCTTTAATTTATACAGCAGCCAGCAAACTGGTCGAGTCTGATTGATACGGAATCAGTGGTGGCGAAGGAGTGACGACACAACAAACTGAGTTCAACGTCCGGATTTAAAAAAATCCACATCATGGCAGACTTCATAAAGCTTTAATTGTATACAGCTGCCCGTTTAGCCAGGAAATTAGACCCGGCAATGGGGTGGGGGGGGAAAAAAATCTGTGATGTCAGTAATAAGCGTTAAAAATCCACACGATTGGCACAAATATGTGAGATTTGTTTTGTCAGGTGTGATTTAAAAAAAACCAAAAAAAACGTCCAGAAATGTGCTTGTGCCCCGTTTCCAGGATGTTTTACGGGCCCACCATGGGCGGCGTCATCACACAGCGGCTGAGCTTCGAGTGGGCAGCCGCCATCCAAGGAGGCTTGGCCTTCCTGGGAGTAAGTTGAATCAGTCTGAGGTTTTGGTTCCATTTGGAGTTGATGAGTAAACCTTTGAGTACACTTGCCTGAGGAATCCCAAAGGCGACATTGAAGGTGCTTAAAATGACTTCCCTCTTTGTTTGATGACGTGATGTGTTGTCAGGCTTTCCTGCTGGCGCTCTATTACATCTCACATCCGGCAAGCTCGCAAAGGTAAACAACCCGCTTCTACATTTGTACAGAATGTGCCGAAAGTTGGTATACACTTTTTTTTTTTTTTTAAATGTATATTTCGCATTTACATGTAATTAATAGATGAATGGTTTCAAGCATTGCAACTACCTTGCCCTCGTTGAATCGTATCCTTGTTCCCTTCCTTCTTCTCAATTCATCCTTCCTTCCATCCTTTCAATCTTTCTTCCCTGCTTCCCGAACCCTCCCTGGAATGTTTCATCTGCACTTCTCTCCTTCCTCACCCCCCTTTTTTTTTCATTTCATAGCAACTATCCTGTTCCTCCAATCATCTTTGCTCCTTCTCTTCCATCCTTCTGCCTTCCCTCGTTTCCATCCCTTCCACCTTGCGTTTCCTCCCTCTTCTTTCGTTCCGTCGTCCCATCTTTCATTTCTTCATCGTTTTGCCCCTTCTCCCTTCTGCTCTCTCCCAGAAAAGTCGAGCACATTATGGCTTGTGGACTTGAAGTTTAAAGTATTTTAGGAAATAATGCCAAATGCATTAAAATCTTGTTTTGCTGGTCTGTTTTTGTGTGTGTGTTTTTTTTTTAGGCTTCCCGACAAGAGGATGGATGAAAGACGTCCACTCTTGGATGAATAAAATCCCAGTAAAAAAAAAAAAACTTTGAGTATTTGTAAAATACTTGCTAAAGGTGGTTCCCTTCTGTTTACCAGCAGATGAATGTCACACCGATTATTCTCTACTTTTTAAAAAAAAATAAAAAATAAAATAAATCTTGTACATATTGTAAATGCCAAACAGTCAGCCAGCTCCATTGCACTTTTATGTACAGGATATCATAAAAGTATTGGTTGGTCAGAATACTTTCTGGAATGCACCGTAAAAAGACGACAAAGGCAACTCAAATGATGGTCAAAATTTAATACTGCACTGTATAAAAAAATCAATCCTCGACTATCGTAGAAACTTTTGGAATATTTTGGGGGGCCATCTATACATTTGTAGAATCGTGCGCTTTGGGACTGTAAACTATCAAGACGTGGGATTTCATGTTGTGGCTGAACTCCACAAGTGATGATAACCATAGAATAGGAAATGGCCACAGAGTCAAGTATGCTCTGGTCGCTCAGTGCGATGCTTGGAATTCTTTATAAATTAAATTTGATTTAGTTTTATTTTTTTTCGATGCTAACCTTAATAGCACGTGGCTAACGATTAGTGTGAAAATCATTGACCGTTCAATTAGCTGTCTACACGGGGCAGTAACACAAATTCATTTTAGTTGTATGACACACTTGGTTAACTTCTAAAGCTGTAAAGCAACTCTGTTTGAATTTCTATTATTTCCTCTGGAGGGGAAAACATTTTTTTTTAAATCGAATCAATGCATTGTGTTCCACTTTGGAGGTGCCACTGTCCAGAAATTCAGCCCTTCCAAATAAATCATGTCAAGAAAGTTGACATTTTGTACAAAAAAAAAAAAAATATCAATAAAAAAAGTGATTGTCTTCTTTGGAAAATCATGACAAAAAAGTACCGTCATGGGTCGAGTCGCACAGCAGCACCGGGCTTCTTGGTGGGTCTCTTCGGAAGGGGACGGCGACTGGGTGGGACCTTGTCTGCCGACTCGGTTCCGACGTCCAGGTTGGAAAACGTGTCCTGAGATGACACGGGCGGTGGTGGTGGCGGCGGCGGTCGCCTTTCTGCATTTTTCTTCACTTTCTTTTTCTTTTTAAGTCTGTACCAAGAGGAAAATGGACAAATGAATAGGGCCCGGCCAGTATGGAATGTTTTTGTATTTTTTGGCCGATTTTGGAGATTTGGCAGAAAAACTGACCAAGAGAAGTGTGTTAAGTTGGGTAATATGTCAGTCAAGGTGGAATTATAAACATGACTCACAAATTTTTGCTCGGTCCCCAATAGCAAGGGCTCAACTTTTGCTTGTATGGGTTTGCATTGGTGCACCAACTGTATGGCATCAGTACTGAGAGCAGTTTTGAAACATGACTTACTTGGCTTCCAACAACTCAGGCTCGGTGTCGGTTAGGGCGGGCTCAGAGGGAAACCGCAATTCTCCGGCAGGAGTCGTCGTCGCAGTGGAAATCTTGGGAATTGCACAGGATGACATTTGTTAATGATGACGTGTCATTTTGAAAGGTTCATGACTGTCTTCATTTCGGGGACGAAAAAGTGAAGACCTTTTAACCCACACAAAACTGAATTTAAAAATATGCATTTTATATATAACTTTTCAAATACAGCGTGAGCCTCCACTAAATGAATGACTGCTCTGTCACCTGCTACCAAGAGCTGCCATCTTGTGGCTACTCTGTATGACTTCTCCAAGGATGTTTGAAAAGGATTCAACATAAATGGAACCTAACAAAGTCCAACGTGAAATCAGCTCACCCTGGTCGATGTCATCCTCTCGACGGCCGCGTCCGCCGCCGCCGCCTCTTCGCCGGAGTCTCCTGCGAGCGCAAATCAGCTCAGCGCATCGCCATGAAAATGGATCGCCATTAAACAATAGCATATATGGTGTTGATTGCGGGGATATGTTGCATACATGCCCACAATTCATGAAAATACAATTTTTAAAAATTTACCCCATCCCACAAACCGAAATAGAGTTTGAACAAATAAATAAAAAATGCAAAATGTCTTGAAAATACTGTACGCAATGCATTGTTTGTTAGGTGTGTGTATGTGCTTTTAAGAGGTGCAAAACATCAATGGGTCCGGGTGTGCGCTGTGGGTGACCGCAGCTCCCGCATGGGTGTGCTCATTGCGTTAACGTCTACTGTACGGTGTATCATTACCATCATGTCGATGCTAATTTCTGTTAGCCCATCAATAGCGTTTCACATTATATGCTAGCACTAAGCTAAGCACTAAGCCTTTGACAAAATTCCATGGTTTGTTTAAACATTTTGGTGTTTGACTATTAAAAGTTTCACAGTTTTGTTTGATGTGTAAAATTTAACAGTAAACTTCAACTGGGTGTAATACACAGCTTGAAGCAAGCGCGCTGGGCTTCTTATTTGAAACGGTAGGATCAAGTGAGAGGATGTACTAATATTTTACCGTGTGTTGAAAGGGTGCGGTGTGATTATTTTTTTTTTTTTTTTTAACATGGCCGCTCGTATCGCAGACCTGTTGTGGTCGGTATGTATGCAAGATAGCACGCGCAATCAACGGGGGATTCACTGTAAGCGAGGCAACGCCACAGCCGACGTACTCGGATCGGCGACGTAGGCGACCAGAAAGTAGCCCTGCTGCCCGTCCGCCAGGCTCCCGAACCACCAATTGTCATTATCCTTATACAGCACGCGGATCTCGTCGCCGCGGCGCAGCGTCAGCTCGTCCGAGCGGCTGGCCTTGTAGTCGTACAGCGACACCACCTGCGAGGACAGAGCCAGCGTGGCAGGTGATCGCCGCGGAGCAAGAGTCACACGTTGTGTCAGTAGCAGAAGTCGCGCTGGGCGCTTACCACGTGGTGAGACGAGTCCGCGGGAGGCTCGTAGCTCGGAAGCGACTGTGGAGTGACAAATATCAAGCAGGTAAGTGGAAGCCGGACACATGATGTCAAATACAATTTTTTAAGATGTAAGATCTTTGAAATTAATGTTGTAGGTGAACAGTTCTCATCTTGGAATTTTGTCGCGTAAATCTTCGGGCCGTTCTGAATTTCCCCAAAAAGTGACGCAACGGCCCGGCTAATTTCCATACTGACCAACCCAGAAAACAGGTTTTTGCACCCATATGACTTGGCAGCGAGACCGAACGAAAATTGGGCGTCCTCACCGTCTGAAGCCTCGACGACGACGTTCCCTTCCGATGCAGCCCGACTGGACTGAAGCCGCCCACGAGAGGAGGGAGCGAGGCGTTGGATCTCATCTAACGGGCGGAAGGGGAGGCATTAGTTCCGCATTTCGAAGACACGCGTGACCTTGATGGACACCTGGGATTTTATACTCTTCCCAACCATCACGTGCACATTCGGCGAAATGCAACACCAATATCAAATGTCAAATATACATGGTCGCCATGGTTACAATTGTGGCTGCAGTACACGAGTACTGTGCGATACCGGACTCTCGTGTGGCCGCCCAGGAAAGAATTCGCAATATCTGAAACAGTATGCTCAATTCAGTGTCAATCACCCCCCCTCATTAAAATAGTGTGTACCTAATGAAGTGGCCAGTGAGTGGAGAGTACGGGGTAGCCTTCAAAATGGATTCCGAGAGGTTATGAAGTAAAAATGAAAAACGTACCGTGCTGACGTCTGAAAACAGACTCCTTCCTGTCACAGGGAACAGAAAAGAAAACAATGTATTCATTTTTAAAAAAAAATTAATAAAAGGTATTAATATTAAAGTCAACCAGAGATTTTCACATTTTGGGTCCAGGGAACCATAAAAACGGTGAGAGCTTTTTAAATGGCTCAAAACGAAGGAGAAATTGCTTCACTCTATAAGCTTTGTTGGCTTGACAGTCCTCATTTATTGATTGAAATTTTTTTTTTTTTAATGACATGACATTTGTATTGAAATTTTGCAGAGCCTGTGGGGGGTCTCGGTTTAAGAAGCACTGAGGCAAGCAGTACCTGGTTCAAAAGATGAAGACCCGTGATGTGGATCCTTAAAAAAAAAAAACATAGTAACATTATACACAACAAAGTCTAAAACGAGGAGTAAGAGGCTGTTCTGTGTATTTACAAGGACGGAATCCATTTGCTCTTTGACTCGCTGCATTTTCAACGCCAGCCTGGTAGCTTGGCTCAGCTGGTCCACCGAGAGGGTATCCGGCGTGCTGTGAACCGGTTCGGGCGTGTTCGACGGCGGCCTGACTTCCTTCATGCCGAGCGCGTCCAATTGGGACACTGTAAATGGAAGAAGAAAAAAAAAAAAAAAAGCTTGAGGGTGTGTGATTGCGAAAGTAGCAGCCCTCAGAGGGGCTGGACGACCATTCGGTTCTCATGATTCACGGGAGGCGCCTAGACACAATTTCGCTACTCCGTATTAAACTATAAATAGAGTGAATTTATTTCAAGAGGCCAGTTGTACCTTTGCGGTCGTGCAGGTAAAGTTGCACGGGCTGACTCTCCCCAAAGGCGCAAAAGGCCACCATGTTCTCGTGAGGGTGGAAAGACACCCCGCACAAGGGCGAGCTGTAGCAAAGCTCCGAGTACACGGCGACCTGGTCGCCGGATTCCGCGTTCCAAACGTACGCCATGCCGTCCTCGCTGCCGGAGAAGATGAAACTGCCGCACGGCGTGAAGGTGCTGTTGAGCCTCTCTCGCTGGTTGGTGGCTCCCGTGTACTTTTTCATTGTCATGCTGGGATGACAAAATACAAAATACATTAAAAAAACAGTCCGGCAGTGATTTCAACAACATGTGATGACAATGTGATAATGTTCAAATTTCTCAGCGGGTAAACGGGAATGACTTCTCCCTTCCTCAAAAATATCGGTTTGCGTGTGCATCCCCTGCTGCACTTTAGTCTTACACTCTCAGATCCAAGCTCCTGAGGACGTTGTCTTTGGCATGAATGAGGAGGCAGCGCCCGCTCGGATGCACCTGCAGCATGTTGATGGGGACCCCCTTGAGGTCAGCCTCGGCGTGAATCTGCAACGCGACCACGTGAAAGCGTTAGGCCGAAGTCGGTTGGGCGATGAAATGATTTGTGTCAATTTTGGAATGGATTTTTTTCTTTTTTTTTCCTTCTCCGCTGACGTGCAGCGCTTACACTCACAACATTGCAAGAAACAGAGGATCTCGTAAGGAGTGTTCCCAATTGATCAATTTGACGGGTACATTGAGGAACTGGCGGCCTATTTTATGATGTTAAATTGTTCATTAAAAGAAAGTGTTTAAATAATTTTTTTTGACAAAAGGACATTTTTCCAAGAGGAAACAGTTCTTCTTCTTTTTTTCTTCATTTTTTACATTATTTATTATTTTACATGAGCGGTTAAAAAAAAAAAAAAAAACCCTTACATTAACTACTATTCTTTCTGTGGAAGGCTAAATGATCCAAGTCAATAATGCGCAGAAAAAGCACATTATAGAAAAAAAAAAAATCCTGCGCTTTTCTATCAGTGGGAAAAATGCAAATGAAGCTCAGAAGAGCAAGAATAAAGCAAAACTTGTTATGAATAATGCCATTGTTATCGTTTTGTTGTTGTTGTGTGTGTTTGAAAATACGAAGTCATTTTATTTTGAAGCCTCATCACCCAGCAGCGGCTGAACGGAGGCGTGCTGTCGTCGTTACCTTCTCCACACACCAGTGACGCCACGGCTGCTGCTCGCCATCGCTGAGCGAAGTCTTCCACATGATGACGCTTCCCACGCTGTCCGCCGAAAACATCCTGTGTCCTGACGTTTGGCGAAAACCAACAGCATTCAGGGTCCAAACCCAATCCGACATTTCATCATGTTTTACCATCTGGAACTACATACGACGTCACGGTGAAATGCGCACTACCTTCGGCGTCAAAGCAAATGGTGTTGACGAAACCGCCGTGGGCCTCAAACTCGCCCAGCAGCAGGCCGTTGATGTCGTCGACATCGACCCGCCACGCTCGGAGGACGCCGTCGTAGCCGCCGCTGATCACCAGATGCTGCGCCGCCGGGTGGTACCGGGCCGAGTACACGAAGGAAGGGTGCGGCAGAACCTTCCGTGCGGTCGGGAGGAACTGCTCCACATCCCACTCCCTGCAAAAGCAGGTAATGGTACCAAAGGTGTATTATTGGGTCGTGTCCATGGTTTGAATTAATGGTGGCCTTCGGTCTAATGGACACCACACTTCAATTACCTGCCCCAACACATGAACATTTCCCATCAAAAACCAATTTCCTCAAATAGCGGCCTTCCCTTAAATAAATGTAGCTCTTAAATCAACTCTTTCATTCCACAAGATGTATTTGTACGTTTTTTTTTTAATTAGGCCTGCCTACCAAGGACGTACTTGTACGTCTAAGTCTTTTTTTTTTGGGTCATAGAGAGGAGGAGGGTCTGATGCAATCTGTGAATGAGAATAAGCCGTTTGCATTGTAAATCATTGTAAAAAAAAGCGACCAGTAGGTGGCAGTGGTGGCTCACGTGCTTGAAATGCATGCTTTTACAAAAAGCTCTTTTTGTCCGTTTTTTGCCCAGGAATCGCCATTTTCATGAAACTTAGCCATTTTGTAATGCCGATTGCTAAAGAATGGAAAAAGATAGAAACTAAATATTTTTTTCTGCTGAAAGAAGAGAGTCCAAACTTTATTTTGGTAGGGTTCATGTTTATACAGCATTTAGAACTAAATATTCTGTGGGCCTTGCAAGATCAGTCAAAAATCCAGTAAAATTATTATAAATTATTTCCTCTTACGGCTGCAGTCGGTCTTAGGAGACAAAGAACGCCCTCCTCAAATACTGTTCACAAAATGAAGTTAAGCGTGAGCATCGCACCTGACGGTTCCGTCGGACGAGACGGACAAAAGACGTCTGTCGTCGGCGGACCAGCAGAGTTCGTACACGATTTTAAGATGGCCGGTGAAGGCAGCCAAGGCTTTCCCTGAGGGAATCTCAAACACTGCAACATAAATGACATTTTTTTTTTTTTGCATCTGTGAAGATTAAGGCAACCAGATGTGAGGTTTTTGCGCGACACGTGACTCACCGACAACGGGGAACAAATCTCTGTCGGCGCACGCGGTGGCGAGAAGCGTCCCGCCGTGTGAGAAGAGCACCGTCAGGCAGCCCATTTGACCTCCGCGGAAGGCCAGCATGGGCTTGTTGGGAATCCGACACACCTTCAAAATAAAGCCTGGACTTTAATAATAGACACCAAAGTCAACTTTTGTTCCAACAAGTAAGGCCAATTCGCAAGTCGGTGACTTTGCAGAAGAAAACATGCACTTCCTGTAGACCCTAAAATGACACCCATCCGTCCTTCTCCATCTAAGGCGAACATTCCCAAGACAATTTTTTAGTTTTCGACGAAGACACGCGGTTGTACGGTGGTTCGTAATTTACTTGCATAAACGACACTGACCTGGCCGGGTATCCTGCTCCACTTCAATGCTGGAGCGCTCTTCCCTTCCGCGTTCGGCGTGGACGTCCTTTTGGCGACGACGTCCTGCAGCTCGCTGTAGGAGGTGCTGCCTCGCTCCTCCTGCAGCGCCATCATGGAACGCACGCTGGGGTCCACCTGAATGCATTTCAAAACAATGACGGCATTCAGTGAATTTTTTTTTTCTTTTCCCATTTCGATCCATTTCTAACAGTCACACTTAAAATGAAGCATTTGTGGAGTCACACAATGTTGAACGTTGCCATCAAGGAATCCCCTTCACATGTCGCGGGTCACCATTTACAATGCAATCATACGGGGCCGTTATTTTTTTGTCTTCTTACTCACGTGCTGAGGTAGTCTGATGCCTTTCACTGTGACATAGAGGGTGGACGCGTATTTGACGCGCGGGTGATGCCGCCACCACTCCAACACCTCGATGGTGCGAGGCTGCCTCTTGGCCGACGTGGGCGGGCAGTAGAGCTGCAGGCGGATTTTGCTGCCCGTGTTCAGCACGCCGTTGGCGCCAACTGGCTGAAGGTTAAAAAAAAAAAAAAAAATGGAATAAAAAGCGCAAGGAAAGAAGGGGAAAGCAAAAACAGACATATGCTGCATTTTTTTTTTAAACAATTAAAACCAGGACTGCACAAACATATTAGATTTTTGAAAGAGATTCTGTGATGGAGATGATGTTAAAAAAATAAAAATAAATGTCCCTCATTCTATGGTAATGCTTACATAGCTAGTCAACCAAATTGGTGGCATTTGAATGACACGAAAAGCCACTTTCTGCACATTGTTTACAGTTAACATTCGGTTAGCATAAATGTCATGACTATCAGTGCCGGTCTTTGCTCATTTTATGCTAAAAACCCTCTCAGAGTTTCAGTACGAAATACTGACACGATGAAACTAGTTCAATTAAAAATCAATTTTCCACGACGAGTCCACAACTAAGAGTTGAAGAAAATACCCTCAGGAAAGCCCACGCGATCTTTCTGAATCCGCGTTCAGGGATGGCAACATCAACGTTGGCTTTGGCTTCCTCCATGGTAAGAAAGTCCAGGATCTTGGGAGGGAGGAAGGACGGCGACCAATTATTGAGTGGAGGGGGGAAAAAAAAAAAGGCTACGACGTTTTATGTGAGCGAGCTTTTTGTGTGTGAGTCACCTCAAAGAAGAGGACAACTTTTGGGCTGTTGGGATCCCGCCCGACAAAGTGCGCAAAGGGCTCGTTGAAGATGATCTGCTCCTTCCACTCAGGGACGACCGACTTGTTCTTCTTGAAGTCAAATGGCTGCGTCATGATGGGTAGGATGTGCTCCACGGTGTCTCGCTCGTAAAACGACGACACGGGGCGATGGCTGAAGTGGTGTTAAGAAACAGTCCGGTTCAGAAGATTACACACGACGACAAATGTGGCGGGAAAATGTTGATCGTGTTTTTAGAGTGGAGAGAATTTATGAGAGAATGACAAAAAATGAAAAATCAGGCGAATATGTATTCACTGCCATGAAATGCAAAATTGGGTATTGAATACGCGGCACTGTATTCCATTTTCCAAAAAAGGCCGTGAGATGTGGGGAAAGCGAAGCGCAGGGAATATTCTCCGGATGCACGACAATCCTCAACTCAACGGGACCATTCCTTACCTGTCTTGCTTCTTGACGTACTGGCCCGTCAGGTCATCCACCACGTGGACCTTCACCATGGGATGCGAGACGCGCAAGTCCGTCTTGAGGCCATCTGTCCGGTGCACGTACACCCCCAGCACCAGGCCGTCATTTCCACGGAGGTCAGGCTTCTTCGGCACCTCGGCGGCGTTCCTTTCCTCCGCGGCTGAAAAGATGGGGCAAAACGATGTCAGCAATGGTCAAAATGTGAAGTACACAAAGTGTGTGTGTGTGTTTGCGATCACGGGAAAAGATGACACAGTTCATGGGAGTGAATGGCAAACGCCATGTAAAAAAAAAAAGGCCACACGAGCCATGAGGTGGTGGATCAATGTCGCTCACTGTGCGGTTCTTAGTTGTATATCTACAAAGGAATATTCAATATTAATATTAATATTTAACCTTTCTTCCATTTTTACGTTGAGGAGTCACAAAAGCAAATAAAAAATGTTAGCCTCAAAAACACTGTTTTGCTTGAAAATCATCTTTTCACAATCAGATAATATTCTCTGCTTTTTGGTCAGAAACTGGTGTTTTGGGAGAAATTCTCATTTTGCTGCTGATTACTTAAGAGCAAAAAAAAATGGGGGGGTATTGTCTTTCTTTTGTTGGCTTCGGTGCTTATATTGTTATAAAAAAAAACAAATTCTCTGAGTCTCAAAAGTCTCAGCTTGGGAATGATTTGGGATTCCCCTGAACAGTGTATTACACAAAATGTCTTATTTACGTGACTTTTTCTTCTTCTTCTTCCTCTCCTTGGAGTCACTTTCCACATCACCGTCCTGGTCATGATCCCTGATGGACAGAAAATCAATCAATCAAAAAAAAAAAAACAAATGTCTGGGGAATATTAAAAGAGACAAATGAATCAAAGTAAACCAATGAAAACTCACCCAACATCCGACTCGGTGGCGGCAGATTTCAGTTTCTTCTTTTTTTTCTTCTTGCCTATGTCCTCACTCCCTTGCGGCTCTTCAGCTTCTGGCGCCATCTGCTGCTGGTACTCCCGCAGCAGGTCCTCACCGTCCTTGTCGTCATCTCCCTTGGGGTCCTCTTTGCGTTTGCCTTTCTTACTCCCGCGTCTGGCCTCCTTCTGTACGCCATCCGCTTCTGTGCCGGCGACATTGTCGGGCAAAGGCCGGCCGGGAAGTTCCCTCTTAGTCTTCCTCTTGGCTTTCGCTGGCGGAGTATCCTCCTCGTCGTTAACGTTTGTGGCTGTTTCGCATTCGTTGTCGTCGTGTTGCGGATGATGCGCGTCGTCGTCATCGGACTCCCCGTCCTTCTTCAGATGGAGGTTCTTGAGAGTCTGAAGCTGAAGAGAAGGAAAATCATTTGAGGAGTATTTTCTGGAAAAATAAGCCGCGAAAGTCAGAGGGAGAAACACGTTTGGGCTGACATTATCTTGCTATACCTCAGTTTCTCAAATCCAAGTGTTTTGCAGGGAATAGTGAATAGTTGACTGGATGTTTTTTACAATTTTAAGAAGGTTGACTTCTTTTTACACTTGCATGACAGTTACTGGAGGTGGACCAGTAGGTTTCCACTGAACAGAATGGGAAGCAGGCCATATGACGTGCAAACAGCAGACAAATACATGAGGAAAATGCCTTACCACAATGCTCTCTTTGTTTTCGGCGTTTTTCTTCTTGGACTTTTTTTTATTTGGCTTATCAAATGTATCTTCCAGTCCGTCCTGGGTCGCTGTCCAGGTACTCCCACCTGTAATGTGAATGTAGCACACAAAGTGGTCAACAGCTACTGGAAAAGGCTGCAAAGTCAAATCAATGGACTAATAGAGTGACTCCAATCACCTGACAGGTTATTTGGGTACTAGGCAACGGAGCAATTCTGGCATGTTAATATGGTCGCAGACGTTTAAGAAGTGTGGAAAGCACTTTGTTGAAAGCTTGCCTCCAAAAATCCATTTCTTCGTCTTTGTTTTAGGATTAGAACATTTGTGTGGGCTTTGTCGTCAGATAAACCCCAAAAGGTTTTTATCAATGTCTTTCCAAAAATAATTGTTGAACAGAGGCGATATTAAGACTGTCAACATAGATGTGTTTGTTTACAAGTGGTGGATACTGTGAAAGCCTTTACCTTTACCGGAAGTACGTAAGACGTCATGATGACGTTTAGATTGTGGAGCGACGTTGCATTTACCCTTGGAAATTTAAGTCACTTTGGAGACGCCCCCACCCCCACCCAAAAAAAAAAAAGATGTAAACTTACCTGCAGGCATCCCCGAAGTCTGTCATTTAGCTAGCTACGTTAGCGTGCTAACGTTAGCTTAGCTTTGCCGAGAGTGACGTCATACGTAAAGTCAAAAGCTTGTCCCTTTTGGCGCTCAAACGACCTGCCGGTCAACTGACCAGCTGACGTCTAAAGCCGGTCAGAAATACACTACGGATATTTAAAATAACCATGCCAAATGCGCAACGAAGGAAAGCCGGCTCGAGTAACTGCCCGTAGTAACGCTGTGATTCTTGGGTCAGTGTAATCAATCAGTGCACCACACCGTTCACCGTCACCTAACTACAGTATAGGAAGGGGTCCGAGACCGTTCCTCTTTTCCCGCCCCCCACACACCTCGAAACGACTCAGTATCTCTTTTATCGGCGTGACTTTCCGGTATTTTTCCCCGGTCTGCGTGTGCTTTATTCGGCCAAGAGTAGCGCGAGATCATAAGCAAAACACTCGAGCGTTGACATGGCTGCGCGAGCGACGCGTTCCCTCTCTTCTTCGTTTTATGTTTTCCTCCCCATCAGAGTCCTCACCCTCCGTGTTATGTGCTGCTGCCCCCAGCAGGACAAGAAAGGTAACAACAAGTCTACCGAAACAAGTTGGCTGACGTGAACCAAGCCTGTAATTTTGAAACCGTTACGTTGCTGTCGAACAGGAATAATCAGACCAGTTTCCATTTTTTTATTGGTTTGAAAGTTGAAGGATGGCAAAGCAGTGTCAATATTCATATGATATACAATATAGGCAGGCGTCTCATTTCGTAAATGTAACAATATTTACAGTCAACAAAGACACAGCCAGCCTTAAACAAATAGCATAACTTGTGCATTTTAGTTAAAACGTTACTAACAAGTAACAAAAACTTAACATCATTAAATGTTGATTTGTTTCGTACGCGTTCATGTAACAAGAATAAAATATCATCAGTCACCTTGATAAAGATTGCATATTTTATGATTATTATTACGCAAAGCCACAGCTATTTGTGCAAAAATACATTACCCAACACTTAAAAAAAGCGAAGTCTTTGGGAACTACTTTAGGGTTCTGTAGCAGCTTATAAATGGCTCACACTACAGGCAGGATTAAATGTTATCATTCTGAACAGAAAGCACTTTGACAGCAACAAATACCCAAAAGTGTGGTGTGATTGTAAATACACAAAGAACGACAGTGTCCACGATTGTGATGTGAAGTCGGGGGGGCTCAAAAGCCACAATGAATTGATATTCCTGCTGTGTTGAATTGATCCTTTTAGGACATTTCCTTGAATTCTTACATAGAAGAAGATAGATGGTTATCACAGTCCTCAAAGTATGGTGGTGACTATCGTGCTTGTCTGAGACGTCGTAGCTCAAATGACTTCTGAGGATAAACATCAGGGAGACAAAATTAGAACCAGCAATGAATGAGAGAAATTCATAATCCAGATCGCAGAGAAGCGTGGACACACCAGCAAAGCCTATTCCAAACATTTTTTTTGTCTTTGGATCTTCTGGCGTCGTCTCACCTGCTCGTTGGTGTGTCTGGATGTCTTCCAGACCGGTGAGAGTCCGGAGAGACCTGCGCTCTTTGAAGGCCACCACAGGCACCATGTCATCATTGGCTTCCTTGTCATCTGTTACCGCCTGCGAGGGCCTGGAACCCGCCGGCGGCTGGACGGCATCCTGCACAGGAGGCTCATTGTTCTCCTTCGGTAAGATGCTCACCGTCACTGATTTCTGCGGGCACGAGCAAAAGTAACCAGGCGGTTTGAGACAACGAGCTGCAATGTTCGTGCGCGTCACAAGACCCTACTGGGCCAGTCTCACCGCGTCAGGAGAAACTGTTCTTCTGGTTCTCCGCATGATCTCCTCCAGTCGCTGCAGGGGCCAAAGAGCTTTGAATGTCATATGCTTACATTTGGAAGAGCATTCAAGCTCTCTGTCGAGACAGAAGGCTTGTGTGATCAACAGGCTCAGACACTTAAGACTTTGTTTCGCTACAAAAGGTTGCCAGGTTCAGGTACCGCAAAGGTGGCGAACCCCCAACTGCTGAGGGGTGAGACACGTGACACATGCGTTTGGATCCATTTTCATCCTATCACAACAACTACCACTACTGCTAATTATACTGACAATAAAAACAAGAACTGTGGTTTTTCCAGGTACTTGGTCTCCCTCCTACTTAGATTCCCCCAAACAAGCTTCTTTGGTAAATTGAAGACTGTAAAATGTCCATAGGTGTGAATGGTCTCTTGAAATTGAAAAAAATTAAATAAAAACATTCACCTTTCTTCGAACTTGGCGTTCGGCTTCCTCTTTCTGCGCGAGCAGCTCACGCTCCTTCTGCACCTGGGCCGCTTTTTCCCGCTCTCTGGCTTGTTCCTCTTCCCTCTGCAGCCGTCATGGTGTGGGAGTGGGTCACGGATGCACAAGTCAAAAGGAAATATCAAGTAACCGACAAGCTACAAACCAAAATCACTGTTTAAAAAAATGTTTTTATGACTCATCTTTGAGCTGCAATGCTTGCATGTTGCTTTTCTGTTTTTCCAATTGTATCAAAAGCATAATTAGGGGTGTCCATCCTATATTTTTTTCAGAAGAACAATTTGGTTTGATGCACTCACATCTTTTGAACCAAAATCCAGATACTGATTCAAATTGCTTTTTTTGTTCTCAAATGTTTTATTTCCAATGCTCAATGATATGTACTTGCTTTAAGCGATGGCCTCTGCCCTCCTCACTACAGCTTACTAGTGGGTTGCCAAAACAACACAGATGGCTCACCGTCTTGGAAATGCAGATTTTTCAGTCAAGTGGCTGTCAAGGCTTGTCGTATAAGTCCAGTCTAGTCTTCGGAATACCAAGTCAACTGGAGTTTTCACCAAGCAAGTCCTAAGATTTCTGACTTTAGTCTGACTTGAGTCCACCTATGTGACTCAAGACCCCCACAGCTGCAGTTCGGGACTACAGTCGACCCCCACTTTTTGCATTTTCCTTTCACACTGAGGTTTAGGGTATTAGCCCAGGGCTTTAGCATTATTGGCTCATTTTAGGAGTTCAGGGCTTGGGTTACACCTAAGATTCTGGTCTAGGGTGTAAGGTTATATCCCTGGCTCAGGGTTAGGGTTAGGGTTAGGGTCCAGTTCAAGTTAGCGTCATACTCCTTGTAAGTAAGATATCGAGTTCAAACCCAGTTTTCTTTTGCCGACCCCCAATTAGGTTTGTTCATCTGAACTTGGTTTTAGGGTTTAACAGAGCGGGTTTGGTGATTTTCAGGGATGTTGGCGATGCATATGCCGCCCACCTGCTTGTGCAGAAGAGCCGCTTCACGCATGGCTTGAGCTCTCTCCTCCTCGGCCCGCCTGTGCTCCTCTTCCTCGCGTCTTTGCTTTTCCGCAATCAGACGCTCGGTCTCAGCCCGCTGCCGGGCTCGCTCCTCGACTCTGCGGCGCTGCAGCTCCTCCCAACTGCGTCTGGCGATTGAGGCCAGGGCAAATGAATCTCACGAGTCTGGGCTGTGGTGCCATGATCTGCGCTTACCTTTCAGCCTCAGCCGCTGCCAAGTGCTCCTGCTCTACCAGCTCCCCGAGCAGCATAGCCTCTCCAGAGGCCTTTCTGGGTTGGTCGGACCATTCAAGGGCCTGGCAGGGCTTTGGGTGGAGCAGAAAGCATCGTGGAGGGACCTGATCAGGGAAAAAGACCTCTGTTCGTCATCATGGCAGCTCATTTAACCCTCGTCCTGGTCTGAGGCCCAAAAACCCAATCAGGGGTCCATTCCTTCTTGGGTTAGGATTTTAATGAACTTCAACTTTAACCCCAACACCTAAACCTACTCAATGAAAAATCCTGGATTTATTTGCAAGAATCACGGAGGACCCTAATGAGGGAACGCAATTTCAATCGTCATCACATCTCATTCAAGAACCAAGTCCCTTGTCGGTACTCACTTCCATCTCCGGCAGTTCTGCTCTCAACTTCCGGCTCGCAGCTCAGAGTCTCAGGCGAATCCTCCACGTTGTCTTTGGTGGAGGCCCTGGCGGGTCTGGAGTTGCCAGGTGACAGGGCAGAGTTGCAAATTGGAACGTCCTCCTCGGGAACCGACTCGAGATCCAGTTGAAGAGGGATGGAGTGCCGCCGGCCTGATCTCCTGTGAGCCCTTCCGAAGGAGATGGAAAGATGTTTCATGTTGTCGTAACGTGACAGGATTTGTGTTCACCTACCGTTCCGGAGAGGGCGATGACGCCGTTCTGCTCCTTTTAGTTGCCGCGTTACGGTTTGTAGGCGAACGAGTAGGTGGACCCATGTTTGGAGTCTTCTTGTTAGCGGTGTGTGGTGTGCTTGCTTTGGGCTAAACCAAAAACAGTCATAGAATGTAAAAAGACGCACATCAACAAAGAATGGGTCAATATACTTTTACGAATCCTGTCAAGTCCTTGTGACACTAAACATCTATCTTTGTAGTTCTTGTCAAAATGTCACCTGTACACCGCTGGTGCTTCTTCTCTGGCTGTGGCTGGGACTCAGATGTGGCGGCGGTGGCCTCTGGCTCTGGGGTCTCAGGTTCTGAGTTCTCTGGATCTGGGGTTTCTGCTTCTGTAATGTCTGGATTTGGGGTTTCTGGGGTTTCTGCAGTTTCTGGTCCTGTGGTCTCTGGTTCTGGGGTTTCTGAATCTGGGGCCTTTGATTTGGGGGTTTCTGAATTTGGGGTTTCCGGTCTTGGGCTCTCTGGTTTTGGGGCCTCTGTATCTGGGGTCTGTGATCCTGGAGCTTCTGCTGGGTGCCGTTTGGGCTGCTACTGGTCGTGGAGTAAAACGAAACTGCACGGCGACAAATATGAACAACTGAGCCGGGATTCATTGCCATTACGGTGGGGAATGTGCAGGGATCGTTAGAAGGAAAAAGAGTGGACAGAATGGGAAGGCGTGTGAGGAGAGTGGGAGAAGAAAAGCATTAGTCATCAAAGAACGCAGAAGAAGTTAGGTTGTTTATTTTTAATTGGCAAGCCATTCCCATGATGCATTGCAACCAGCTGGGGTCAGTACCTTCTTCTCCCGACTGACCAACAGCACTCTTGCTCCGTGCCAGATAAGAGCTTGTGGGAGTTAGCAGGCGACTCACCAGGTTCTTCTCCCATGTGCTGAGCACTATGTGACGTGGAGCTAATGTGTGGATGGAGCAGCGCGGAGTTTAAGATCAGACGTGCCAGGAAAAGTGAAGCCACATCAGAATAGAAAGTTTCAAAACACAAGAAAACACAGACACACACACGATGTTGGATTCCTGTGTTACCGTTTTTAGCGGGCTTCCTGACGCTCACGTTTTGGCTGAAGTTTTGTTGGGCTCTTTGGCTCTTTTCCAAGGTCCGGCGCACGGCAGATTCATTTCGCTCCTTGCATTTGGAAAAAAGACGGTCACCTACGTATAGTATGAACTAGATGTACAGCACAGGTGTCAAACTCAAGGCCCGGGGGCCAGATCTGGCCCTCCGAAAGAAAATCATGTGTGTCAAGCAACTTGCTAAAAAAAAAAATTCCGAAATGTCAAATTGTCATGTGTAATAATTGGCACCCCTGATGTACAGTATTATTTACAATCATCTCCCGGATTATCACGGTTCACCATTTGTGGTTCTGCTGCACTGCAGATTTTTTTTTCCCATGACATATTCCAGTTGATACGCCGAGATTTTACGCTATTTGTAAAACAGTCATGATTTGACTGGACTTGCTTGCAATTTATGGGGACTGTCACTTCGATTTGAGTTGCAATAATCTTTGCCGGGTTTAATTTAGGACTTCCTCAAGGCTTCGGTCGCTTTTGAAGAACTCACTTTTTCCTCCTTGAGACGCTGCTGTCGCTTCTCCTCCACGGCAGTGCGTCTCCTGTCCTCCTTGAGTTTTTGCTCCTGAAGCTTCTTCTGGCGCTCCTGTAGCTGCTGCTCATAGTGGAGCTTGGCTCGTTGCTCCCGCTCATACCTGCTGTGCACCCGTGAAGCTTGATGTGGGAACCACAAACGTCGAAATGGAGTCACTCAATTTTTCATCTAAGATGTGATTGGAAGTAAACCGCCACGTACCGAGTAACTTCTGTTGTTCCTCTCTCCTTTCCCGAGCAGCTTTAAGCCTCTCGTCCACATTTGTGCCGCTCACCGCTGCAATGACAGGCACAATGGCAACATTTTCACCAGAAAAAAAAACAAAAACGTCGCGGTTGCTTCAAAACTGGTCTGGGGGTCAAACCCTAACCTTCAGATCAGGGGTCTGAACCTAAATCACAAACTATGAATAATCATAAAACAGGGTGCTAATCCACAGTCAGTGGACTAACCTAACCCGAAATCAGGGGACTAATGCCAACTCTAAATCAGGAGACTTACTCGTCTACTGATCTTACTCGAAACCAATCAAATGCAGAGGACTACCCTGAACGCCAAATAAAGACAATGTCAATCAGGGGTCGAACTCTTACCCTAGATCGAGGGTCGGCAACACGCGGCTCCAGAGCAGCATGCGGCTATTTAGCTCCCTGGAGCTTTCTAAAAAATGTTTGAAAATGGAAAAAAGATTTTGATAGTAGGCTAATATAGCTCAAATAGATCTAGATACATGTTGCAGCTCCGAAAAAGGAGAACTGTGGTGTTGGTTTTTTAAAAACGTTATTTATGCTTTTAACAGTCTCGACAAACACAGACACATCTGCGTCCGACACCGGGCCTTCTTTATTCTCGTTCAACTCGAGAGGCGTTCAAAGACAGACTCCGAAGAAACGGAAATTCATGATCACTGCCCTGACACTAAGAAAAGCGAAAATAATGCAGCAAAACAAAAAATCAAGCGAGGAAATCACAAAATAAATTCTATGGGGGGCGTTTGCGAACACACAACAAAGGAATGAATAACAAACAATTCTGAGACAGTCCAGTCTCCTACATACATATAGCATGTGTTTCCTTCATTGTAAGTTTTATAGAAGGCTTTGATTTATTTTTTTTGTGGCTCCAGACATATTTGTTTTTTTTTGTTCTATATGGCTCTTTCAACATTTTGGCTTGCTGACCCCTGCCCTACATCAAAGGAGTCCAAACTCTAACACTAATATTGGTCAAACCCTAATGCTCAGGATTTTCAGTCTCAGTCTAGAAACTCAAAGTCAGAAGAAGTTTTCGTGCACTTTCTGTCCTCTCCATCGTTCCCTTTTTTTACCTTAACCCTAAATCCAGCGTCTTAACCTACGCCCGGACTTAAACCCAAGTACTAACCGAACCCTAGTCAGTGGCCTAACCCTGACCCTAAATCAGGGGATTCGCTCGGAACCAGGGAAACACGAAATCCACTGTTAAATCTTCCCCAAAGATCTGAACAAGGAATACAGCGTCTGACACTTGAAAGTGGCACCGAATCACATGACCGCCTCGCTCGAGCTGGCCTGGCACCCGCCTGGCGTCCGTTACTGCGTTGATGTCGTCAGGATGGAGGTCGTCGTGCATGCATGTTGTGCAGAAAAGCCTCGGGCCACCATTTACGTTGGACGCGATCATATGCCACTTGAAGCCCCATCATTTCAAAAAAATATATGTTTTTAACCGAGTTTAAAAAAAATGACATCCAATGTGCAGTCCGACACCGTCGCACGAGCTCGCTTGGACTCACCTTCTCGCGTGGTCCTCCTCACGGGACCCTGCCATGCAGAAGTGATGCTCTTCTGCGCAGGCATGCTGGCTATGGCGCCTCGCATACCGACGCTGGCTCGAGCCCCACACTCGTCTTGGCCCTCCTCCTCCTCCTCCTCCTTCTCTTCTCCCCCCCCCGCCCGTCCCTCCTTTCAATTTCTATTCGACGAAGCCCGGGGCTCCGACGCTGCCCCGCCGCATCAGCTGCTCGGCCATCAGCGAGCCAAACAGAGCTCCTCTTCTTCCACTTGCGAGTTAGACTACTGTTAGCGCACCTATAAAAAGGCCTTGCTCCTCCCTGGTGTGCTGCTCTGCTTTACTTTCACTCAGCGAGGACGGAAGGGTGGTGGTGGTGGTGGTGGTGGTGGGGAAGGGGGGGGGGGTTTAAAAAAAAAAAGGCTGTGTCACTTTAATAACTGATGAAGGGGGGAAGCGGCCTCGCGGATGCAGTGTTTTCCCCCTCGTCGACATCGTCATGGGCGTTACCATGACAACCTAGATTTGGTGACGTCGGCTGCTCAGCTGATGAGGCAGAAAGAAGTGGAGTTGTTTTCATTTTCACCAGTGATTCTTGCAAGAGGATTTGAAATGCAAAAAAATTATCATTGAAAAAAGATTTCACGTTTTGCATTGTTCGTGGTTCATTTATTGAGTGATGTAATTTGAATTCAATTATTGACTTGTAAAATTTTTGATTTACATACTTTACAGACGTAATTTATTTCTCATTCGTTATCATCAGACATCCATTTTGTGTAGCGCTCAACGTCTTCAGGGCCGCGGGCGGGATGGAGCTTATCCGAGCTGACATTGGACGAGAGGTAGCAAACAACCCGGACTGGTCGCCAGCCAATCGCAGGCCACATTTCGACAACCCGGCCATTGAAATTCACGCCAATGGATAATTTCGCGTCTTCATGTGATTACCACTACCCCACTGTGCTGCTTGGTATTTCAACACAATGACCACAATATTAGACTGTATTGTGCAAGTGTACCTAATGAGGTGGCCCCCACCCATCCTACACACGCACACACACAGATTTGACAAAATCCATCCTGGGTTGAGTTCACCTCAGGTCTGCTCCACCTGCCCTGGATGGCGGTTTTGAAATGCGGAAACCTGACACCGTGTCGGTCAGGTGGCCTACACAGAATCAGTGGAGCACAAATAAGGGAGCCGTGGTATTAAGTCATAAAGGCCGCCCATCCAACTCTGAGTGATGAGTTTAACCCTCATGCAGTATTTTTAAGCGGCTGCATGAAGGGTATTACGTCCCAAAAATGTCCCTTTTCCAATGTGCAACAACTTTTTTTCACTTTGAATTTTTCTTCACTTTCAACCCCACAAAATGTTCAGTGGGAATTGGCCAAGACATAGATATACATCCTATGCAAAATTTCAGCTTCGTGGAGTTATTTATCACTGTTCATCCAAAGTGTCCAAAATGTCCAATTTTGGGATAATTCCTGCATGAGGGTTAAAAAAAAAAAAAAAAAAATCCATCATCTATCAATTTATATCGTCATTCAGGCGGCTGGGTCACCAACCAACGTAACCTTCAGCGATACATTTAATTTTAGATAATTTCCCGATAACGTGAAACGTCTTCTTTAAGGCCTTCCGATTCACTCACAAGCCATATTGCCCTCTCAACATTTTACGTAATGCGCTGTAACTTGCCCTCCGCTTCTTCTTCTTCACGAGTGACGACAGCAAGGCCTTTGTTGACAGCTGCCTTCGCTGTTGTGCGCCGTCGACCAAAGTAATTAAGAGCACAATCCCTCAACAGTGTGGACGCTCAACTGGAAGCATCGCTAGCTCGCAGCGTAGAAGTACCGTAGACAGAAATAACAACTCTGAAACATGAGATGTTCAATATTCAGAAGCTGTTGATAAATGCCCCGTTTTTTTTTCCTGGTGTGACAATGACAAAAATGATAAATTGTGTTTTTGGGCGTCAGTGACTGACTGACTGCCTGTGAGTGTAACGTGTGAATAATTGACCGATGTTTCACCGGACACCAGCAACTTAAGACTCAACGTCTATGTGTAATTGATGAGGTGATGACTTGGCCGCCTCAAGACAGGCTCACTTCTGTCACTCGATCACAAATTTAAAAAAAAAAGTTTTTATTTAATTTCATTTTTTTTTTACACTTTGATCAGAATTTTGTGCCAATTTTGTGTGCGCGTACAAACTACAGGGTTCCATTTTATTTCATTGGTTTCCTTAGTGTCAATGGGAAATGACACCACACAATGTATTTTGTTTACGTCGCGAAAACCTGAGCGCAGGCGTAAGTTTATGTACGTGTTTAATAAATGTTTACTGACTTAAAAACCAGATTGAATCATTGCAAATATATCAACATACGAATCGTCTTTTTTTTTTTTTTTTGGAGAGCAGGAAAGGAGGCATTTACAGTAAACTGACAACAAAAATTTCATTGCATCATATCAATTCAAACTGAGTTGTACCACATCGAATATTATCCTAATCCAGTTGAGTGGCACTGAATCGAATTGTTCCATTGTCAAAATCGAACCGGCCTTGAAAATGAGGAAAAAAAAGTTGCCTGGAGCCTTGCTTGTATTTATTGTATGTGTGATGATGTTACTGTAAATGCTTTGTGTTGATAGCATGCGCCATTACAATACTCATTATATTCCTGTTTCATCACTAGCCTCTTGCCGATTTTTTTTTTTGTGTGTGTGTGTGTTTTTGTGTGTGCGCACGGTGCATGTTGATTGGTCACTCGGCAGCTCCAAGTTCCAAGTGTCGAGTTCGGCACTCATGCACTATTCATGGTGCGCGTATCACATCTCTCCGAGTCCACTCGTCAAGCTCATTCGTATTACGGATTGCGTTGTGTCAAAAACGTCCAAAATGTTCATTTCGGCTTTATTTTTTTAATTTATATATATATATTTTTTACTTCATTTCAGGGGGAAGATTAAAGTCTTGGAACGGAATCTCTAAGTATCACTGCATCGACTGGTAGGTATCATCCATACATTTGACTTATGACTCATAACACATCGAGAGAGATGCTCAATGCGTTTTATTTCATTTTTATTGGTTTACATTCAAGAAGTTAAGCGGTATGCAAAGTGCGTATGAATTCATAATGTCCATTAAGAGTTTGTGTCATTATTTATTTTTTATTTTTTCTCACAATGCATGTGAAATGCTATCCTCTGTAATGATCACATTAGCTCATTTGAATAATTAAAAAGCCTTTTCATGGCCAAAGGCAAGGCAAGGCAAGCCTATTATGGCATTTATGTGGAACGTGTTTCCAAATTGAGACTACGGCTCGCGGGCAACTTTTGGGTGTCCAAGATTGCCATTACATTGCTGCTTGGCAAGGGGTTTTGTAAACTGACTTTGTGGCAATATTATTGTCGTGTTTTTAATCATTAGTTTATGTTCAAACTACAGGTGATCCATATTATAATCATCAAAAATGAGGCAGATGTTTTATTCCTCAAAAAAGTTATCTTTAATAATATTGTAAGTCACTGTAAGATTATGCACGATTTGATTTGCATGTAAAATTTTGAGATACAAGTGCTAGATGTTGGCAGGACACTCGATTCATCTCACTTGATGTTGTACAAGAAGCAGACTTCAAACGGTTTATTGCCTCTCCCACTTGGGAATTTCTGCCAAAGCAGAGAATCACGGCGTCTGTATTTCAAGCGACCACATCCCGTTGGCCGCCAGCTTCATGCTAACGCACAGTGACAAACGCCATCGACAGGCTAACGAATAGCATGAATAGTCACCAATGTTCTAACCCTCGGAGCGATGGATGTTTCATCGCAAGCAATACAATACATAATATGACGAACGGCATACTGTATATTCGTTAGGTATGTTTGGTTGTGTCACTCAATGCCACTTTGAGAATCACTGTTCTAAAAGATGGAGATTTTTGTCCAAACCAGGTCAAGTGCAGTGTTGGAATCATGAAGCGTGCGAAGCACCGAGGACATAAGCAGGACAAGAATGGAGGTATGGAACAATGAAAAGAAAAAAGAAAAAACAAAAAAAAGAAAGCTTAACCCTTACTATCCTACTATACACACATAGCTAGCTAGCTAGCTAGCTGGCTAGATAGCTGGACAGACAGACAGACAGGCAGGCAGATAGATAGATCAATAGATAGTCAAAGGCTTTAGAAATCTGACCGGCAGCTATGAGGCGGGTTCAGAACGAATGGTTGCCCGCTCCATTTATTTATTGTTTGTTTGTATTAGCAATACTCCATGTTGTTGTTTTTGTTTAGATGAGCCGGCTATCCTGGAGACGCAGAACCTGGACCGCCAGGCCACATTCATGGGAGGACGCTTCGACCCGGATACCATCTCGCTGGCCTCCGTCACCGCCGTCACCACCAACGTGTCCAACAAGAGGTTCCGTTTGTTCACGTTTGACCTTCTGGGTTCATACTAACCATTTTTTGCCCACGCTACTTCCATTTTTTTTTTGTTTGTTTAGTTTGTTTGGAAGCATTTTATCTGTGTTGATGCTCTAACGTGACCACTTTTGGCTGATTAAAACCCAGCCAAAAATGGCCACGAACAAGCTGAACGGTTTGTAAAATTGATCAAGGCCTAAAGGTTAGCTGAGAAAAATGCAGGTACGAAAGTAAACGTAAAATGTACTGTATGTGTTTTTTGTTGTTGTTGTTGTTTTTTTTTTTTTGACCGAGCTCAATGACACGCAGGTCCAAACCTGACATCAAGATGGAGCCCAGTTCAGGACGGCCTGTGGATTATCAAGTAAGGATAGACTTTTGGACTAGACAATATCGTGTTAAAATAAAATCTCCATTTTTTAATTTCAAGAAAACCTTCCACTATGCTCCCTTCTTTCTTTTCATACATTAAATAAACTCATCTCCTTAGATTACAGTTTTTTTGTTTTTTTTATGAATAATAATTAACAAATTAGTTGGTTGCAGGTGAGCGTGACCGTGATCGAGGCCCGGCAGCTGGTGGGTCTCAACATGGACCCCATGGTGTGCGTGGAGATCGGGGAAGAGAAGAAGTACACATCCATGAAGGAGTCCACCAACTGTCCCTATTACAACGAGGTCAGTTCCCTCATGAGATGAGCTGTTTCCTTCTATTTTTTTTTTTTTACATACGTATTTACAAGTAAGCAAATGTATAGTCACAAAATAAATATGCTAACATTTTGATTCTCATTTTGCAGTATTTTGTCTTTGACTTCCACGTCCCTCCGGATGTGATGTTTGACAAGATTCTGAAGTTGTCTGTAAGTGCATTTTTATCACTGTTTCGCTTTAAAAAAAAACAAAAACGTATGTGTCCAATTTTTTTTGATGGATTATTTCCAACAGGTCATCCACTCCAAAAACCTCCTTCGAAGCGGAACGCTGGTGGGGACTTTTAAAATGGATGTCGGCACCATCTACTCCCAGCCAGGTTATTCAGTGAAGGCATAATCATTTGCGGGGCGATATTACTTCTATTACGGCCATTTTTTTTTTTTTTGACAAGATGGCGCTGCAGCAAATTTTTAATTTAGACATGGACTTGGTCGGAGCACAAAAGCAAAATTTTCAGTGAACAACAGGGACTGAGTTCCCAAACGAAAATGCGGGCAAATTTTCATTTACTGTCACGTATTCATTTTGAGATGTCGATTTTCATCTTGTTCTTTCCTATTTTAGACCATCAATTTTACCACAAATGGGCTCTGTTGTCCGACCCGGACGACATCACGGCCGGGTGCAAAGGTTACGTCAAGTGCGACGTGGCTGTGGTGGCCAAGGGGGACACCATCAAGACCCCGCACAAAGCCGGCGAGTCGGACGAGGACGACATTGAGGGGTAAAGTCGCCAAATCAACTGCGTATCCGTACGCAGTTCGACGTTCCTTTCTGGGGTTTTTTGTTTCTTGCGGCCAGCAACCTGCTGATCCCGGAGGGGGTCCCTGCGGAGCGCCAGTGGGCCCGCTACTTTCTGAAAGTGTACCGGGCCGAGGGGCTGCCCAGGATGAACGCCAGCATCATGGCCAACGTCAAGAAGGCTTTCATTGGGGAGAATAAAGACCTGGTGGACCCCTACGTGCAAGTGCAGTTTGCCGGGCAGAAGGTACCAAGCGAACTCCTGTAGAATGCCACGAAAATACAGTCCAACGAGGCAACCTTGACTTAAATAGCATATTTAGGCAACCCGGTGTGCACCTAAAAAGCATTTTCAACAGCGCAGCTGAGGCAGGTGGGGAGGGGCCGAGGAGCTCAGAGAGGTAAGGTGGGGAGAGGCCATTTCAAGATTTGAAAACAAATCTTGAAAAGAACTCTTTAATGTCTAGAATGACAGAGTAGAAGTTACGTGCTCCCTCTTACGAGTACCAGTCAAGAGGCTCGCAGCAGTATTTTGGACCAACTGGAGGCGCTTCATGGAGGATTGGCTGACTCCAAAGTAAAGCGCGTTACAGTCATCCAGCCGAGATGTGACGGAGCGAAGAGTGACTGTTGAGAAAGGAGAGGCTTGACTTTAGCTAGCATATCATATTGCACCAGGCAGGCGGCCGAATTGAAAGCCAAAGAAAAAGCCAAGTGTGTTCCTAGGGGAAGACGTCGGTTCAGAAGAGCTGCTACGAGCCCATCTGGAACGAGCAGATCGTGTTCACCGAGATGTTCCCGCCGCTGTGCAAACGCATGAAGATCCAAATCCGAGACTCGGACAAGGTGAACGACGTGGCCATGGGGACGCACTTCCTGGATTTGAGGAAGATCTCCAACGACGGGGATAAAGGTGACTGCCACCAGATGGCGCTTTGGCGTCTCGCGGCCGAGCCGCGATGTCGCAATTTTGGAACCTTAATTTGAAAGCCGAAACTTCAAAACCCTAACTTCAGCCTGAAACCCAAATGTTGGCTTGAAAACCCTACTCTGAAACTCTAACATTGACTCAAAAAACATAATTTGTATCCCTAACTTGGGCTCGGTACCTTAATTTCAAGCCCTGATATGAAACCCTAACCTTGAGTTGAAACCCAAACTTGAAACCCTAATTCTGTCATGAGACGTTCGTTTTAGAACCCTAACCGAGTCTCAAAACCCTAATTTGAAACCCTAAATCCACTTCAAACCCTTATTTCAAAGTCTCATATTCTCTAATATTGAAAGATTCATATGAACCCTCGAATCTCTCACTTGAGACCCTAACCCTGTCAAATTTGAAACACAACCTTTGCTTGAAGCACTTGCTCAGCCTTGAAACTGACCTTGAAACTAACACGGACTTGAAACCCCAACCCTGGTTTGCAATCCTCCTTTGAAACACATTTTCCTTGAAACCCAAATTTCAAACCCTACCCTTTGCTTGAACCCCAAACCCAGACTTGAAGCCCTAACTTGAAAGTCTAACATGAAACCCCGTCTCAGGCGTAAATCCCAAATTCAAAACCCTCATCCTTTGGTTGAAACTCCAATTTCAAACCCTTATTCTGATTTGAAACCCTACCTTTAATCTTGAACACTCTGTGGGTTTTTTTTTGTTGGTTTTTTTTACCTCCCTCCAGGCTTCCTTCCCACGCTGGGTCCCGCCTGGGTCAACATGTACGGCTCCACGCGCACCTACACGCTGATGGACGAGTACCAGGAGCTGAACGAGGGTCTGGGCGAGGGCGTGTCCTTTCGGGCGCGCTTGCTCATCAGCGTGTCGGTGGAGATCCTGGACCCCTCCTCGCCCGACACCTCCAGCTCCACCGAGGTGCAGCTGGAGGGCATCCCCAACATCTCGGAGGTGCGCCATTTTTTTTTTTTGTGCATAGCCAAATTTTCAGTTCCAAGCAGGCTTCAAATAGAGTGAAGTGGAACATAGACGCAATTGAAGTACAGTGACGCCATTTTGTGGCATCTGTACTTCACCTTTTGGATGGATTTTCAATGTATTAGGAATGATTTAGCATCAGGCCTCCGTGCCTTTGGTGGAGCGTGGCGTGCATCAGATCGGGATTGCATTGGGACGAAATGCGCTTGTTTTGTTTGGCAGAACGCCGCGGGGAAGGTTGAGGAATTCTTCCTCTTTGGCTCCTTCCTGGAGGCCACCATGATTGACAGGAAGATTGGCGACAAGCCCATCAACTTTGAGGTCACCATAGGTACTGCATCGCTTCATTTCTTTTTTTTTATTACGATTGGATTTTGGTGAATTTTATTTACCCCCAGGCCCCCCCACCCCACCACATTTTTTTAAAAAATGGTCACTTTCTTCCAAGCGAAAAAAAATATTAATACTGTGCCGCATGAAGTCAACTCAACTCCGCTTTATTCATTGAGTGCTTAAAAAAAAAAAAGAGCGGTACACAAATAAAACATTCAATGAACATAAAACAATTAAAAGCAGTAAAACACAAAGTAGGTTAAAAAAAAGTAAAATGCTCTTAATGATAAAAGTAGCAATAAATTCAATGCTGCTTTTGAATACAAAAATAATAATAATAATAATAATACATTTCATTTATAAGCGCCTTTCAAAACACTCAAGGACACTTTACAATCAAAACAAGAACAATAAAACCACAGATAAAATGATAAATAATAAAAGGAGAAATTAATTTAATAGCACTCTTTATATATGAAATCCTAAAACAATTTTGTAAAATAGAACAAATTCCAGCAGTGCCTCCTCAGTGTTGAGACTTAAAAATAAAAAAATGAATCACAGCAAGTGAATAAAATAAAAATGTCCAATTGTTAATGACCAAAGTGTGTCACACCAGACAACTTGTGGATTTGTATTTATTTTACGTCACTTCTGATGAAACACAAAATTTACTTTGATTAATCCAATTCTCATGCTAATCAGCCACTTGTTGAGTTTTAAAATTCATTAATTCCCTTTTTTTTTTTGGTCAATTCTTATTCCCACAAGTGAAGTTGAACGAATGAAATTCCGGCATGTTCTTGAACGGCCCGCTGCCCCTCCTCAGGTTACTATGGCGACGAGCTGGACGGCGCCAACCAGCCCAAATTGCAAGGGAAGAAGAAGGCCGAGGGCGAGGAGGAGACGGAACTCATCCGCGACTCCAGCGAGGACGAGATGGACGACGACGGCGACCTGGCGTCCGTGGCCACCACACCGCCAATGAAACCCGTCGTCACCGACCGGTCGGCAGCAATTTGCCTTTCCACTACACTAGCGCTTAAAACCCTTATCTTTGCTTGAGTCCTTAATCTTGTTTTAAAACCTTAATTTGAAATTCCACCCTTGGTTCGAAACCCTAATTTGAAACCCTAACTTCAAAACCCAATTCTATCTTGAAAACTTAATTTGGAAATATGACCTGCTCTTCACGTTTGCTTGGAACTCTGAATTTGATACCCTAATTTTAAACCCTAACTCGTTCTTGGACCCCGTGACGTTGACTTGAAACACTAATTTGAAGCACTAGCCCTAACTTGAAACCGAGGTCTTGAAACCCTGATATGAAACCCTAAACCTGGCTATGTAGGCTTGAAACCCTACCATCCACTCAAAACCCTAATTTAAAAGCTTTACTTTTGTACAAAAACCTGTACCTGAAGGCCTAATTTCAAAGCCGACCCTTGACTTGCAACGCGAACCATGTCTTAAAACTCCAACCCTGTCTTGTACCCCTAACATGAAACTCTAATGTAGGCTTGAAACCATAGCACAGGCTTGACACCCTGATTTAAACCTTGTCTTGAAACCCTATCTTGTGCTTGAAATCGTAAATTTAGACACGAAACTGAAACCTTAGCCCCGGACTCGGAGCCCTTAATTTAAAACCCTACCATTGGCTTGAAACCGTCATTACATTTCAAACCCTACCTTGAAACCCTAATTTCGACCTCTCTGCCGCCGCCATCCAGCAACTACTTCCACTTGCCGTATTTTGAGCGCAAGCCGTGCATTTACATCAAGAGTTGGTGGCAGGACCAGAGGCGGCGCCTGTACAACGCCAACATCATCGACAACATCGCCCACAAACTGGCAAGCGGCGCCGTTTTGCTACGCTCGGCGACCCGTCGAAAGAGACGCTTTGACACGCTGGCGTGTTTTTTTGTTTTTTTTAACCCCTCTCGCGCAGGAGGAAGGTCTGAACGACGTGCAAGAGATCATCAAGACGGAAAAAGCCTATCCCGAGCGGAGGCTGAGGGGCGTCCTGGAAGAGCTCAGCCAGAGATGCAGGTGCCGACAGAAGCAAAATGGCCCCATTCCAAAAAAAAACGTATCAATATTAATAATTGGAAAAGAAACTTAATTGCAGACTTTTTGTGCATTCAGTCAGTTTCTGGTGCTGGCAAATACGGACCAGAACCTGTCGGGCAAAACCAAACTGGACAGGGAGCGGCTGAAGCTGTGCATGGCCGAAGTGGTACCGGACTTGCAATCTTTTTCTTCGCTTTCCTTTTATTTCATTTCATTGATATGCAATCGGATTGAAATGTGACTTGGATTTGGAATCATTCCCAAATGACATTAGGAGGGACCTCATTTCAAACAGATTTACACCAGTTGATATTTATTGTGAGTTCAAAAGCTCCCCGAGGGAAGACCCGAGCTGAAATTGCAACCCTGAGCCGCTCAACTATGAGGCAGACATGCTAACCGCTCAGTGATCTCGCCCCCAAAAACATTTTTTTAAATGTGCCGTATTGGCCCGAATATAAGACGGTGTTTTTTTGCATTGAAATAAGACTGAAAAAGTGGGGGTGGTCTTATATTCGGGGTCTAGACATTATACCCGTTCGCGACGCTAGATGGCGCCAGATACCATTGAAGCAGATGCTGAACTTGACTTCCCAGGCCAAAGCGAACCCCTGTCACGAAGAATAAAAATAAAAATAGCAGAGCACGAAGAAGAAAAATAAAAAATAGCGGTAAGAAGGAAAACAGAAGAAAATAATAGAAGAGATAACAGAAAATGGAGAAACGTAGCGACAATCTGGAGAAAAGTGGGTCGAAGATCGGCCGGGTTAACCGGCAGCTGAGGAGAAGTTATGATGTCATTTACATTTCAAAAAACCAGAAGCCATTCATTTACGAATGTGATTGCACTTTAGTTTACATATTTAAATGTTCAGAAAATAACGTACTTTTTCTCTCAAATATATTGTTAGAATCATTTGTTCCAGATGTACTGTAATTATTTTCTGTATAAAAAATTAATTTGGTGTTCAAAAAGTCCATCCATCCATTTTCCGAACCGCTTTATCCTCACTAGGGTCGCGGGGGGTGCCGGAGCCTATCCCAGCTGTCTTCGGGCAGTAGGCGGGGGACACCCTGAATTGGTTGCCAGCCAATCGCAGGGCACACAGAGACGAACAACCATCCACGCTCACACTCATACCTAAGGACAATTTAGAGTGCACAATCAGCCTGCCATGCATGTTTTTGGAAAACATGCAAACTCCACACAGGGAGGCCGGAGCTGGATTTGAACCCGGTACCTCAGCACTGTGAAGCCGACGTGCTAACCACTGGACTACCGGGCCGCCCCTGTTCAAAAAGTATTTTTTTCAAACTTGAGTCTTGAAAAAGAGGCGGTTGTCTTATAATCAGGGCCGTCTTATATTCGAGCCAATACGGTACTTCTTGAGGAATCAAACCTGCTGTGAGTCCCTTTTTTTTTGTTTTGTTTTTTTTTAATCGGAGTTAACCGCTAATGTTTTTATGGCAGGAGGCCGTCGGCCAGCAGGCCAAAGCCATGCGGTCTCAGGTGAAGAGGAGCACGGTGCGAGAGAAGGTCAAGCTGACGCAGCAGTTCCTCCAAAAGCTGCGATTCATGGCCGACGAAGTAAGTAAGACGCGCGACACTCGCGGCTCAAAGAAAGCACGCTGTTGACACGGGACAGAAAAAAAAAAAATCGACACGCTTCTATTCAGATGGCAGCGTTTTACGATATACAGTCAAACTTCGGTTTTCGTCCATAATCCGTTCCAGAAATCTGTTCGAAAACCGATACCACGCTCTTTTTAAAATAAAAATGTTTATCGAACACGTCTGCTCACAATGGAAAGCAACACGAGGAAGCATCACTTCCTCGTGTAAAGAAGGCGGGAGGAGTCAAATGGTGCATTCAAGTGCGCTCAGTTTGTTCGAGAACCGAAATTTGTTTGTCAACCGAGGCATAAAAAACTCGAAATTTTTGGTCGAAAACCGAGACGTTCGAAAACCGAGGTTTGACTGTAAATCATTTCAAAAACCTTTTCCGCCATTTTCGGAACCTATAACCCAGAGATGGGCAACTTAGGGAGTGACAATTTTTCATAATTTTTTTCCCAATTCCACCCCCAAACAAAAATCCTACTAGAACACCTGTGCTTCATCTGGACTTAATCAGAGGCCCTCAAAATGGCGGCGGGCGTGTGGCAACTCACCTTTAACAGAGAAAATATCAAAGTAGAGCAAAAAATAGTCATCCAAGAATATCGTACAAGAATTCACTCTTTGGGTCGTGCGAGCCGAATGTACGGGAATGCTAACCGATGCTACGATGCGCCCCGGCAGCCTCAGCACAGCGTTCCGGACGTTTTCATCTGGATGATCAGCAACGGCAAGCGCATCGCGTACGCTCGCGTTCCCTCCAAGGACATCTTATACTCCGGCATGGACGAGGAGCGAGGGAAGGACTGCGGCAAAGTCAAAACCAGCTTCCTGCGGGTGCGCCATACACACACACACACACACACATTCACATGTGCTTCACTCATGAATCACCTTTCGGCCTTTTTTCTTCCTTCCTTCCTTCAAGATCCCGGGTAAGCGAGGTTTCGGCCCCGCGGGCTGGACCGTGCAGGCCAAGATCGAGATTTACTTGTGGTTGGGTCTGAACCGCCAACGTAAGGACTACCTGTGCGGACTTCCGAATGGATTCGAGGAGAATCGGCTCTCCAAAGGGCCCGGCTCGCCCCTCTCACCGCCCATCAGCCTCACGTACATGAGTAAGACGCCGACACATGCTTTCGTTCCATTTTCTCATGTTGCAACCTTATTTCCAATGCAGTCATTTTTTTTTCTCACTTAAATTCTACACATGCCACAATGACAAAATGAGCTTTTTTTGGGGGGCTTTTTTTCATTTACATCCTCGTAGTGGCGCTTGAATGGTGCAGTTAGCTTGATAGCCGATTGATAGTTCTTTATTAACCCCCATGCAGTAATTATCCCAAAATTGGACATTTCGGACACTTTGGACGATTTTGGACTGCTGTCAATTCCCACTGAACATTTTGAGGGGTTGAAAGTGAAGAAAAATGAAAAGTGAAAAAAAGTTGTTGCACATTGTAAGAGGGACATTTTTGGGACGTAATACCCTTCATGCAGCCGCTTAAAAATACTGCATGAGGGTTAAGAGCGCCTCATTGTCAGCCATGAGTACCTGCACGCCATGGAGAAAAAGCAAAGGAGCGAGGGGTGAATATTTACACCATAAGACGTTTATGTGTGTGTGTGTGTGTGTGTGCGTGTGTGTGTACAGTGAAGCAAATCTTCCAGCTGAGGGTGCACATGTACCAAGCTCGCGGCCTCTTTGCCGCCGACAGCACCGGACTGTCGGATCCCTTCGCGCGCGTCTTCTTCTCCACGCAAAGCCAAGTCACTGAGGTGAGCGCCACCAAAATATGCGACGGAAGTAAGCAACCACAAATTCCGTCACGTGGACATAAAAGAGTTACTTTTGGGCTGCCGATTCGTGCCGAGGGCCACTCAAGGTACTGCACTGGATTATTATAAAAATGTGGAAGCCACTGTTACGATTGGAATATTTTATTAGCTCTCTTTTTTTTTTTTTTTTTTTTGGGGTGCGTTTGATGCAATTCCCGACCTTGTGGATGTTTTGGCACAGGTGCTGCCGGAGACGCTGTGCCCGACGTGGGATCAGCTGCTGCTCTTCGAGAACGTGGAGTTGTTTGGCGAGGCCAGTGAGCTGCGAGACGACCCTCCCATTATCGTCATCGAGCTCTACGATCAAGACACCGTGGTGAGAAAATACGTCTCTCACCCAGAAGGCACATTTACAGACTCTTCATTAGGGACACCTGCAAGATTCGATGGAATCAGGATTCTTTTGTTGCTGGTTTGATTTTTTTGCAGCGGTGTGGAGCTTCAACGGAAGCGCTGTTTTGAATCATTTATAAAACATTTTTTCCATTCGCTTTCAGCAGGGCGTTTTCATTTGGCCTTTTGTTTTATTAGTTTTATTTTAATTTAATGTCCTTTTAATCTGTATTTATTTTTATTTTGAATTCTATTTGGATAGTCTTTTTAGCAAATATTTATTCGCATTTTTTTGTGTTATTTAAAATATTATTTGTTTGGTCTGATTTAATTTTATTTAAATTATTTGATGTGATTTTTCTTTGAATCAAGTGAAAATCAAAAATAAAAATTGAAATAAAATGAAAAATAAATATATTTTATTTCACAATAACAAAGTCGTGGAAAGGAAAAACTGTCATCAAACCAAAAATAAAGAAACTAGACAATTTTTGTGAAGAATAACATTCTTCAAATCAGATGCGCAGGTACACCTAATGAAGTGTCACGTCATTAACATGCAGCAGTTTTATCTGTTCAACTTTTTAGATGATGTCATTGTTTCCCGTTTTTTAGTATCGGCATCACTGTCGCCGCCGAGCATTTGCATTTTGCTGACTGCCGCTTGTTTACAATTTTTTTTTTTTTTCCCCCCCGACAATAACGCGATTGTTTCGGACGACCTTCCCGGATAAGTAGAGTGTGAGACGTATGGATGTCGTGACGTTGAATTCAATCTGCAGTTTGCCAAAAGGCATGCGAGAGGAATAAGAAGCACACCAAGTGGCAAACGAGTCCTCCAACCCGCTTGTTCCTGTTGCATTCCTTTGAGGGGAATTTTGTGATGTTGATGTTGACCAAGGGACTCCTTATAACCACTAACTGCAAGAGAGAAGTCATCACACACATTTCGGCGAAACTAAATTTTGGGCAGCAGTTTCACTGTTTTGCAGTTCATTGGTTATTTTTTTTGGAACCTGTTTTTTTTTCCACCCCACTTTGTGTTTTTTTTTTTTTTTTATGACATTGTGATGAAACATGCGCATCTCGAGGCCATGTTTCATCAGTGCCTCGTCACGGCATTTTCCTCTTAGCTTCCATCAAAATCGGATCTTCTTGTGATGCGTGAATCTGGCTTTGGGGGCTGAATTTTAAATACGTTTTGTTGTGAGTTATTGAACAAATGGAGAGTTACAGCGTCACCATTTTCCGTCGTGCCTACTTGAAACTTATTTTTCCCCCTAAAATATGACTATTAAAGTCTTTTACCGGTTCTGCCAGGGTAAAGCGGACTTTATGGGGAGAACTTTTGCCAAGCCGGTGGTGAAGATGGCCGAGGAGCACTACGGACCTCCGCGCTTCCCCCCTACGCTGGAATATTACCAGATTTACCGAGGGAACGGCATGGCTGGAGAGATGCTGGCTGCCTTTGAGCTGCTGCAGGTCAGACAGGAACAAAATCAGCTTTTTTTTTTTTTCTCAATCAAGAAATGTCACAACAACAGACCGTGTTCACAGAAGAATTTAGTCGGATTTTGTTCAAAACTATATATTTGTATATATATATATATATATATATATATGCATTGTACAAGTCACTTTAGAATGAAATACTTTTTTTTGGACATAATGATAACTAAAACATAAAAACATAAGATGAAAAAATACTATCACAAAGTATTTTTTTCATGTTTTTTTTAAAAACTTCTTTTTCAAACACATTCTTGTCATCAAATCTAAAAAAAAATAGTCCCTTCCCCTAATTGCAAATCATAAGATTCTTTATTTTGAAGAAAGATAATTGCAGCATGTCTGCCATGTTTTTGCAAAGTAATTGTTCTGAAAGTTTCTCTTGTTATTCTTTTGAAAATTGTCAGATTGGCCCGAATGGCAAAGCTGACCTTCCGCCCATCGACGGTCCCGCAGATATGGACCGTGGCCCACTGCTTCCCGTTCCGATGGGAATCAGACCTGTTCTCAGCAAGTACAGAATTGAGGTAATAAGCCAGTGTATGTATTTGCGGGGGTTAATTAGAACCTACTTTCCCTTATTTGCATTTTTTTTTTTTAAAGTGTTTTTGTACTCTTTCTATTCGGCCACATGATGACGCCAAATCCCTATTTCTTAAGTTTAATGTGATATGAGTTTGAAATGTGATAAATGTGTTTATAGTTTCTGGTATATTTATGCTTTCAACAATTAATCCAGCGCTACCTTGACTTGCAAGTTTAATTAGTTTTGTGACCTCAAGGTACCAATTTGTAAGCAATTCTAAATATTTTCATTGGGGGCAAGGTTGGCTGACTCATTTCCTCGCATCAGTGACCGCATTGCTGTCTCCAGGTCTTATTCTGGGGTCTGAGGGATCTGAAGAGGGTCAACCTGGCTCAGGTGGACCGGCCCCGCGTGGATGTGGAATGCGCCGGGAAGGGCGTACAGTCGGTCCTCATTCCCAACTACAAGAAGAACCCCAATTTCAGCACGCTCGTCAAGTGCTTTGAAGTGGTACGCCCTTGGCCTGAAAGGTTCAAAACGTTCTAAAAGAGACCCGAAAAATATTACAAGAAGAGAGTCATAAATCTACGTAGAATTTTTGAGATTAACATTGAAATGTTAAGTGAAGAAAGTCATAAATCTAAGTCATTCTTTTTTTAGTTAAATGTCAAGAGAATAGTCCAAAATCCACATTAAATAGTCCTAAAGCTGGAGAATAACGTTGAAATGTCAATAAAGTCATAAATCCCCATGAAATACTTTTCTGAGATGAAAATTGAAATGTTTAGTGAAAAAAAGTCATAAATCTAAGTCTTTTGAATTATTTAATTTATTCGATTTAAATTGCCAAGAAAATAGTCCAAAATCTACTTTAAATATTGTAAGAAAATAAATGAGTTGAAATGTCAATAAAGTCATAAATCCACATGAAGAGCTGAAGAGCGTGATGTTGAAATACTGAAACAATAAAGCCACAATTCTGTATTGATTAGTCACAATTTTATGAAAGCGAGAACAGCCACAGGGCAACATAAAAAAAATGAACTTGTGTTGTGTCATTTTGCCGATATTTGGTCAGAATGAAGTCAAATGTTGAGAACAAGTCAGAAATCAATGTGGGAATTCCAAAATAACGTCATAAATCAAGCTACAAGCCAAACACATGAAACAATGAGTCTAAATTGAGGGGCGTTAATATGGATAATAACATAAAACATCCCAGAAATGTATGATGAAGCATGATATCGATCAGATTGTACATTGCAATCCTCGGTTTTGCCTCTGTCAGGATTTGCCGGAGAACGAGCTGCTTCACCCGCCTCTCAACATCCGCGTGGTGGACTGCAGGGCGTTCGGCCGCTACACCCTGGTGGGCTCCAATGCCGTCACCAGCCTCAGGAAGTTCATCTACAGGCCCTCCGACAAGCAGGCCAACAACTGGTCCGCCGCAGGTACGATTGGAGCCAGCCAGCTAGTCGGCGCGGGAAACATCAACGCATGGAATTGCGCCCATTCCCCTGGACAAGTCAGACTGAGCGGTCGATCGTCGCTAGGCAGATTTCATACTCCTGCTTTATAATTGCCAATTGAATATTTGCACCTTTGCTGTCATGCCCGATTGGCCGTTTGCGGCAACGACGCGGGAACCGGAACTTTCGGTTTTTCACATTTACAGTGAAATCTTGCTCTGTATTTCGTATCAATACATCAGCTGTATTTTAAATTGCTCTGTCTTTGTCTTTCAGAGGAAATCGTCGTCGTCAACATGGAACCTGAGCCCAATTTTAAGAAGGTGGACACGGTGGTCAGATTAGATTCGGTAAACTGTTCACCCTTTTTATGGAAAAAAGGCAGTAAATTGACATCTTAAAAGTCTTAAATCTCGGAGAATAATGTTGAAATATTTAGAGTATAGTCATAAATCGGGACCGTAAATTTGTCCCAATTTTAAGAAAATATAGTAATTGACTTGTCAAGAGAATAAAGTCATATTCTGAGAATAAAGTTGACACACCACAAGAATAACCAATCAATCATTGTCAGAAAGTCAACATTGTCAGAGAATAAAGTTGAAATATTACAAGTCAACATTAAAAGTAGTCAGGTGGTGAAAAGTTGCAATTTTACAAAAATAGAAAAAATCGGAATTCGCTGAAAATAGCAGTAAAATCAGCATTTAAACATCATCTGTGACAATAAAGTTCAAATGTAAAGAGGAATGGTCATAAATCTACACGAAATAGTCATTTTCGGACAGTAGCGTTCAAAAGGCTGAAGTCATAAATCTGCGTTAAAAAGTTGCAGTTTTCGGAGAACATTTAAACATTCCGAGGATAGCCATGATCAGCCTTAAAAAGTCTCAATCTTTTGTGAGAATACCGTTGCAATATTGTCAGAATGAAGTCATAAATCATTGCGAAAAATGTTGAAGAGATCATCATTTTCCATGAACAAAAGGAAAATGAATAGAAATGATTCTCAGAATAGAGTCGTCCATCACACGTCACTCTAATATAATTTTGAATCATGTTTTTTTTTTTTTTTTTGTAGTGCTCTGATGCCGTGGTGAAGGTTGAGGTGAGTCAAGTGATGCCATGATTTTACGCTTTATGCGTGAAATATAAATGCATTCTCCGCGCTAAAGGACGACGACAAGGATGCGAAAGGGAGGAAGAAGAAGAGGAAGAAGGGCGACGAGATGGAAGACGACGGCCTGGATGAGAGCATGCTCGACTGGTGGTCCAAATATTTTGCCTCCATTGAGACCCTGACAGAGGTACCGGGTTTTTTCCTGTTGATGATTTATTATTTTGTGACACCGCGGTGCCATTTCTGGCACTTAATTCAATCCTCGATCTTCTTAGGCGCTAAAGGGTCAAGAGGGGGCGCTGTCGGATTCAGAAGACAAAGAAGACGCAGACCTGGCAGATGGTGGAGGTACAAAGAATATATTTATATATTTTTTGAACGAGTAAAGTTTTGTAAGACTGTAGTTATGAGGAAATAATTCAGATTTTTTTTTTTTATTTTTGTGGAATAAAGGAAAAAGAATAACGATAAATTCTGATCATTAAGATGTAAAATGAACAAAGCCGAGTGAGTTCCGAACTTCGTAGGTGTCGTCGGACTGCATGGTCGATGTTGTCTCACTAACTTTGCCTTCCTTGTTTCAGTAGCGAGCCTTCGCTCCCCCGATGCATCGGTGTGTCGAGACGCTGACATGAATCCGAAACTCATGCATGTGGGCTAACTTTTGTTTGCGCCCTTAACCCGCAACCATATGCCGCCATGAAAGTTGTCTGTTAGCAAAATTTTGACTGCTTCGTTTTGGGGAATCTAGTTGAACCTTCAATATCCGACACAAAAATAATTTTAGGGGTCCTGCAAAAAAAAAAAAAAAAGAAAATGTGGGAAAATTTTCCCACACCAGTTTGTGTTCTGCGGGAGATTCCGGGCTGAGCATGAAAACATGAGCTGGTTTTTATCTATAAGTTTCAGATCATGCAGTGTTTTGAAAGACCACAAAGATATTTTGCAAATCTTTCAGTTTCCCGCAAGAGATGCGCCACTGCAGTACACAACGGTATCATCCGCATTATGATGGAGTCCCGCATTTGCCACATTTTGACAACAGATTATTCACATAAATGTGGACCTAGCACGGAACCCTGTGGCACACCCTTGGGAACCGATATAATGTCAGAGCATACTCCATTGTATCTAATGCACATGACACACATGACATTTCTGATTGACCCAAAATCGGGTGGACAAAAAAAAGTTTCAATGACCCATGCGGGAAATCAAACGGGAAGCCGGATCATTTTGTTTAGAAGCAGCCATTTTGGGTGAATTACAGGGCTCGATGAACTCCTAGTCTGAAACTGTAGACAACGGGGCGACACTAAACGGTGATGTTTTTTTTTTTCAAAGTTTACTGATTATTTTGTGGATTTCCCTTGAAAAAATCATCACGATTTGACTTTGGAGGAACTTAGGTCCACAGGATAAACGGAGTGGATAAATGGCTTAATGGAGTATGCTTGTTTCTGCCCATTGAACAGTCGCTGACAACTTTCATGTTGGAATTCATGTCTCGAGTGCTGTGCTCCTTTTTTTACCTCCCCCGTACCCTTCGTCTCCCTTTCTCCTCCTCCTCCTCCTCCTCCTCCTCATCATCACGGCTAACTCAGACATCAAACCTGATGACTCTCCCGTGAAAGGCAGCAGGAGGGGCAAAGGGAAGAAGGACAAGAAGAAGGCCACCTTTGACCCGGCCGAGAAGAAAAAACCGAAGCTGGACGAGCTCAAAGTAGGGCACCGTCAACGTGTCATTGAACTCACCTCCGTCTGATTCAACCATTTTTTTTTTTTTTCAAATGTCTTTTCATTGTCTCCAAAAAGGTGTATGCCAAAGAGCTGGAGAGTGACTTTGATAACTTTGAGGACTGGCTGCACAGTTTCAACCTCTTCAGGGGAAAAGGCGGCGACGACGACGACCAGAACGGCTCGGACGAAGACAGGATTGTTGGGAAATTCAAAGTAAGATGATCTGTACGAGAATAAAGTTGTTAATTAAAAAAAAAAAGATTTTCAATCAATTTTTTTCTCTGAGCATAACCGCCTCGGATAACGGACGAATATGACGGGAATCAAATGCTCAAAATAATGCGGGAAAATTCGGATCATGTCTTTGATGAATATCAAATTAACACGTTTGTGATGACGAGAATAAATTTGCAAAAAAAAATAAGTAACAAAGGTGGAAAAGTCTCAAAAGTCTCAGACAACAAAAACCCACAAGTGTTCCTAAAGTTGTGCTTGTTGATTTATTTTCAGTTCGAATACTTTGTAGCACGATACAAATGATTATTATTGTTCATTTTTGTATTTTTTTATTTGATGAAAGGGCTCCCTGTGCATGTACAAAGTATCCGACGAGCTGCCCAGAGACTTTGACTCCAACATGGGGATGTTCCAGAACATCCCGCACAACGATCCCATCATCGTCCTGGTGCGGGTTTACGTCATCAGGGTGAGTCAGCATCCGCCGGATTGATAATCAGAATCATTGTTCGGCCTCGCGTGGTGAGATCATGTCTGTCCCGCGGTTCTGAGGTTCAGGGTTTGAATCTCGCCGGCGTGATTAAGATAAAATAACTCTGTGGTGACAGGCAACCGATCTCCACCCAGCGGACATCAACGGCAAAGCCGATCCGTACATCGTCATCAAGCTTGGAAAGAATGAAGTGAAGGATAAGGAGAACTACATCTCCAAGCAACTCAATCCGCTTTTTGGAAAGTATGGACAAAATCTGACTTCGGAAAACATTGTTCTTGTCTCGCTCACTCCTCGTCCTGCAGGTCCTTTGACATCGAGGCCACGTTCCCCATGGACTCCACCCTCACCGTGTCCATCTACGACTGGGACCTGGTGGGCACCGACGACCTGATCGGCGAGACCAAGCTGGACCTGGAGAACCGCTTCTACAGCAAGCACAGGGCCACCTGCGGCGTCACCGCTAGCTACGCCACGTGAGCTAGCTATGCCACGCTTGTTTACAGGCAGACAGCTTCTGAAACGCCGCCGATTCATTTCATTCTTATTATATTTTGTGAAATCATCAGATATGGAGGGTAGGGTGGAGGGTTCTGTCCCAAAATACCGAAACTAAGTCTAGCCTGCCCCTGCGTAGATTTACTCCGCGCCAGACTTGCTCTGTCCAACCCTTTATATTTGTGCTCCGTAGCCACGGTTACAACATCTGGAGGGACCCCGTGAAGCCCACACAGATCCTGGCCAAGCTATGCAAGGACGGCAAACTGGACGGTCCTCACTACGGGCCGGGCGGGCGGGTCAAAGTGGAGAACCGCGTCTTTATGGCGTCCACTGAGATCGAGGATGAGAACGGTAACGCTTCCTCTTTTTGCCGCGTTTGTCGATGGAGGGAAATACTGAAGGAAAACGTCATTGCGGTCAGGCCTGAAGAAGCAGACCAATGAGCACCTGGCGCTGACTGTGCTCAGGCACTGGGAGGAAATCCCGGGGGCGGGCTGCAAATTGGTGCCGGAACATGTGGAGACCAGGCCGCTCCTGCACCCGGACAAACCTGGAATCGAACAAGTCAACGATCAGTCATTTCACTTTTTGATGATTTGTCATTGGCTTTGGCCGATCAATTCATTTTGTGGTCGATTTGTATCTGCAGGGCAGAATTGAGATGTGGGTGGACATGTTCCCAAAGGACATGACGGCACCTGGTCCTGCCCTGGACATTGCGCCCCGCAAACCAAAGAAGTATGCAACAAACATATTGTAGACTTCTTTTGTAATGCCCAGACAGAAGTGACATTGTCAAAAAGAGAGTTGCATTATTTGAGCTGAAATTTACTTCTACAAGTACAAATACGGGTTGGTCACCGCATTGATTCAAGTCATTTGGCTTCCTCCGCAGGTTTGAGCTGCGGGTGATCATTTGGAACACGGATGAAGTGGTCCTGGAGGACGACGACATTTTCACCGGAGAGAAATCCAGCGACATATTTGTCAGAGGGTAAAACTACCAACTTTGTTGTAGTTCAAACCTTGTTCTTAGGTTTGTTTGGATTTTTTTGGGGTGGGGGGTGGGGCAGCAGGGGTTGGATTTAGATCTCTCCAAAGATGGCACAGTGGTGGACGGCTGGTTAGCACGTACAGAGGTACCCGGTTCGAATCCGGCTCCGGCCTTGAACCTGTTCTTTCCATGCCTGCGTGGGTTTTCTCCGGGTATTCTGTTTCCTCCCACATTCCAAAAACACGAAATTGTCCCACGGTGTGAGTTTGAGCTCGAATGGTTGTCTACGCGTGCCCTACGATTGGCCGGCAACCAGATCTGGGTGTACCCCGCCTACTGCCCGAAGACAGCTGGGATAGACTCCAGCACCCTCGTGCTAATGGAGGTATGAATGGATAGTTCCCCTTTTCTCTTGGTCCAGCTGGCTCAAGGGGCAGCAGGAGGACAAGCAGGACACGGACGTCCACTACCACTCCATCACCGGCGAGGGCAACTTCAACTGGCGCTTCATCTACCCATTTGACTACCTGATGGCCGAGGAGAAGATCGTCATCTCCAAGAAGGAGTCCATGTTCGCCTGGGACGAGACCGAGTACAAGATCCCGGCCCGCCTCAACCTGCAAGTGTGGGACGCCGACCACTTCTCTGCCGATGACTTCCTCGGTAATCTCTCCACCGACTTCTTGTACGCTGAAGCTTTCTGCGGCGTCCAAGCCCACAACAACGTGAACATGCCAAACAGGTGCGATCGAGCTGGACCTGAACCGTTTCCCGCGCGGCGCAAAGACGGCCAAGCAGTGCACCATCGAGATGGTGACCAACGAGGCCGACGTGCCCACCGTGTCCATCTTCAAGCAGAAGAGAATCAAAGGATGGTGGCCTTTCGTGGCCCGCAACGAGGAGGACGAGTTTGAACTCACGGTAGGTTTACCTCTTCTGCTCCTGCTCATGAAGTTCTTGAATCGCATCATCTGAGTCTGTGGACTGTCCAGACTGTCCCTGACTCGAATCCTCATGTTTTCTGCGGTGATTCTTGATCGGATTCATCTGAATCGTTTGAATCAATCACCCGATTCAACCGAAGCATGTTTGTGTTTGTCGTTCCAGGGCAAAGTGGAGGCAGAGCTTCACCTTTTGACCGGGGAGGAGGCGGAGAAATGCCCGGCCGGCGAAGGACGCAACGAGCCTGAGCCTCTGGAGAAACCAAAGTATGAAGGAATTTCTCATTTGTGTCACCAAACAACCTTTGTGCTAAAGGGTCATCCTGAAGCTAAAAGTCGACGAGGATGGGATTTGAACCCATGCGTGCAGAGCACAATGGATTAGCAGTCCATCGCCTTAACCTCTCAGCCACCTCGTATTGTTAAATATCATAATGTATCAATATGATACCGCACATTATGTAATGACGGCGGGCTGGTGTTTGGTTAAAGGGTCATCCTGAAGCTAAACATCGACGTGGATGGGATTCGAACCCATGCGTGCAGAGCACAATGGATTAGCAGTCCATCGCCTTAACCTCTCGGCCACCTCGTCGTGTTAAATATGATAATGTATTGATATGATACCGCATGTTATGTAATGACGGCGGGGTGGTGTTTGGCAAAAGGGTCATCCTGAAGCTAAACATCGACGAGGATGGGATTCGAACCAACGCGTGCAGAGCACAATGGATTAGCAGTCCATCGCCTTAACCTCTCGGCCACCTCGTCTTGTTAAATATAATAATGTATTGATATGATACCGCACGTTATATGTAATGACGGCTGGGAGGTGTTTGGCAATAGGGTCATCCTGAAGCTAAACATCGACGAGGATGGGATTCGAACCCATGCGTGCAGAGCACAATGGATTAGCAGTCCATCGCCTTAACCTCTCGGCCACCTCGTCTTGTTAAATATAATAATGTATCAATATGATACCGCACGTTATGTAATGACGGCGGGCTGTTGTTTGGTTAAAGGGTCATCCTGAAGCTAAACATCGACGTGGATGGGATTCGAACCCATGCGTGCAGAGCACAATGGATTAGCAGTCCATCGCCTTAACCTCTCGGCCACCTCGTCTTGTTAAATATCATAATGTATCAATATGATACCGCGATAATGACGGCTGGTGTTTGGCTAAAGGGTATCCTGAAGCTAAAAGTCGACGAATGGGATTTGAACCCATGCGTGCAGAGCACAAAGGATGTCCATCGCCTTAACCTCTCAGCCACCTCGTCGTGTTAAATATCAAAATGTATCCATGTGATACCGCACATTATGTAATGACGGCGGGCTGGTGTTTGGCTAAAGGGTCATCCTGCTAAAAGTCGACGAGGATGATTTGAACCCATGCGTGCAGAGCACAACGGATCAGTCCATCACCTTAACCTCTCGGCCACCTCGTCTTGTTAAAACATAATGTATCAATATGATACCGCGCATTATGTAATGACGGCGGGCTGGTGTTTGGTTAAAGGGTCATCCTGAAGCTAAAAGTCGACGAGGATGGGATTTGAACATGCGTGCAGAGCACAATGGATTAGCAGTCCATCGACCTCTCGGCCACCTCGTCTTGCTACCCATGCTAAATATCGACGAGGATGGGATTTGCATGCAGAGCACAATGGATTAGCAGTCCATCGCCTTAACCTCTCGGCCACCTCGTCTTGGTCGATACCGCACGGCGGGCTGGTGTTTGGCCATCGCTAAACATCGACGAGGATGGGATTGAACCATGCGTGCAGAGCACAATGGATTAGCAGTCCATCGCCTTAACCTCTCGGCCACCTCGTCTTGTTAAATATCATAATGTATCAATATGATACCGCACATTATGTAATGACGGCGGGCTGGTGTTTGGCTAAAGGGTCATCCTGAAGCTAAAAGTCGACGAGGATGGGTGAACCCATGCAGAGCACAATGGATTAGCAGTCCATCGCCTTAACCTCTCGGCCACCTCGTCTTGTTAAATATCATAATGTATTGATATGATACCGCATTATGTAATGACGGCGGGCTGGTGTTTGGCTAAAGGGTCATCCTGAAGCTAAAAGTCGACGAGGATGGGATTTGAACCCATGCGTGCAGAGCACAATGGATTAGCAGTCCATCGCCTTAACCTCTCGGCCACCTCGTCTTGTTAAATATAATAATGTATTGATATGATACCGCACATTATGTAATGACGGCGGGCTGGTGTTTGGCAAAAGGGTCATCCTGAAGCTAAAAGTCGACGAGGATGGGATTTGAACCCATGCGTGCAGAGCACAATGGATTAGCAGTCCATCGCCTTAACCTCTCGGCCACCTCGTCTTGTTAAATATCATAATGTATTGTATCAATATGATACCGCACATGTTTATGTAATGACGGCGGGCTGGTGTTTGGCTAAAGGTTCATCCTGAAGCTAAAATCGACGAGGATGGGATTTGAACCCATGCGTGCAGAGCACAATGGATTAGCAGTCCATCGCCTTAACCTCTCGGCCACCTCGTCTTGTTAAATATCATAATGTATCAATATGATACCGCACATATATGTAATGACGGCGGGCTGGTGTTTGGGCAAAAAGTTCATCCTGAAGCTAAAAGTCGACGAGGATGGGATTTGAACCCATGCGTGCAGAGCACAATGGATTAGCAGTCCATCGCCTTAACCTCTCGGCCACCTCGTCTTGTTAAATATCATAATGTATCAATATGATACCGCACATTATGTAATGACGGCGGGTGGTGTTTGGGTAAAGGGTCATCCTGAAGCTAAAAGTCGACGAGGATGGGATTTGAACCCATGCGTGCAGAGCACAATGGATTAGCAGTCCATCGCCTTAACCTCTCGGCCACCTCGTCTTGTTAAATATCATAATGTATCAATATGATACCGCACATTATGTAATGACGGCGGGCTGGTGTTTGGGCTAAAGGGTCATCCTGAAGCTAAATAGTCGACGAGGATGGGATTGAACCCATGCGTGCAGAGCACAATGGATTAGCAGTCCATCGCCTTAACCTCTCGGCCACCTCGTCTTGTTAAATATCATAATGTATCGATATGATACCGCACATTATGTAATGACGGCGGGCTGGTGTTTGGGTAAAGGGTTCATCCTGAAGCTAAATAGTCGACGAGGATGGGATTCGAACCCATGCGTGCAGAGCACAATGGATTAGCAGTCCATCGCCTTAACCTCTCGGCCACCTCGTCTTGTTAAATATCATAATGTATCAATATGATACCGCACATTATGTAATGACGGCGGGCTGGTGTTTGGCTAAAGGGTCATCCTGAAGCTAAAAGTCGACGAGGATGGGATTTGAACCCATGCGTGCAGAGCACAATGGATTAGCAGTCCATCGCCTTAACCTCTCGGCCACCTCGTCTTGTTAAATATCATAATGTATCAATATGATACCGCACATTATGTAATGACGGCGGGCTGGTGTTTGGCTAAAGGGTCATCCTGAAGCTAAAAGTCGACGAGGATGGGATTTGAACCCATGCGTGCAGAGCACAATGGATTAGCAGTCCATCGCCTTAACCTCTCGGCCACCTCGTCTTGTTAAATATCTAAATAATGTATGATATGATACCGCACGTTATGTAATGACGGCGGGCTGGTGTTTGGCAAAAAGTTCATCCTGAAGCTAAATATCGACGAGGATGGGATTCGAACCCATGCGTGCAGAGCACAATGGATTAGCAGTCCATCGCCTTAACCTCTCGGCCACCTCGTCTTGTTAAATATCATAATGTATGATATGATACCGCACGTTATGTAATGACGGCGGGCTGGTGTTTGGGCTAAAGGGTCATCCTGAAGCTAAAAGTCGACGAGGATGGGATTTGAACCCATGCGTGCAGAGCACAATGGATTAGCAGTCCATCGCCTTAACCTCTCGGCCACCTCGTCTTGTTAAATATCATAATGTATCAATATGATACCGCACATTATGTAATGACGGCGGGCTGGTGTTTGGCTAAAGGGTCATCCTGAAGCTAAAAGTCGACGAGGATGGGATTTGAACCCATGCGTGCAGAGCACAATGGATTAGCAGTCCATCGCCTTAACCTCTCGGCCACCTCGTCTTGTTAAATATCATAATGTATCAATATGATACCGCACATTATGTAATGACGGCGGGCTGGTGTTTGGCTAAAGGGTCATCCTGAAGCTAAATATCGACGAGGATGGGATTCGAACCCATGCGTGCAGAGCACAATGGATTAGCAGTCCATCGCCTTAACCTCTCGGCCACCTCGTCTTGTTAAATATCATAATGTATCAATATGATACCGCACATTATGTAATGACGGCGGGCTGGTGTTTGGGCTAAAGGGTCATCCTGAAGCTAAAAGTCGACGAGGATGGGATTTGAACCCATGCGTGCAGAGCACAATGGATTAGCAGTCCATCGCCTTAACCTCTCGGCCACCTCGTCTTGTTAAATATCATAATGTATCAATATGATACCGCACATTATGTAATGACGGCGGGCTGGTGTTTGGTAAAGGGTCATCCTGAAGCTAAAAGTCGACGAGGATGGGATTTGAACCCATGCGTGCAGAGCACAATGGATTAGCAGTCCATCGCCTTAACCTCTCGGCCACCTCGTCTTGTTAAATATCATAATGTATCAATATGATACCGCACATTATGTAATGACGGCGGGCTGGTGTTTGGGTAAAGGGTCATCCTGAAGCTAAAAGTCGACGAGGATGGGATTTGAACCCATGCGTGCAGAGCACAATGGATTAGCAGTCCATCGCCTTAACCTCTCGGCCACCTCGTCTTGTTAAATATCATAATGTATCAATATGATACCGCATGTTATATGTAATGACGGCGGGCTGGTGTTTGGCAAAAAGGGTCATCCTGAAGCTAAACATCGACGAGGATGGGATTCGAACCCATGCGTGCAGAGCACAATGGATTAGCAGTCCATCGCCTTAACCTCTCGGCCACCTCGTCTTGTTAAATATCATAATGTATCAATATGATACCGCACATTATGTAATGACGGCGGGCTGGTGTTTGGGCTAAAGGGTCATCCTGAAGCTAAAAGTCGACGAGGATGGGATTTGAACCCATGCGTGCAGAGCACAATGGATTAGCAGTCCATCGCCTTAACCTCTCGGCCACCTCGTCTTGTTAAATATCATAATGTATCAATATGATACCGCACATTATGTAATGACGGCGGGGTGGTGTTTGGCTAAAGGGTCATCCTGAAGCTAAAAGTCGACGAGGATGGGATTTGAACCCATGCGTGCAGAGCACAATGGATTAGCAGTCCATCGCCTTAACCTCTCGGCCACCTCGTCTTGTTAAATATCATAATGTATCAATATGATACCGCACATTATGTAATGACGGCGGGCTGGTGTTTGGCTAAAGGGTCATCCTGAAGCTAAAAGTCGACGAGGATGGGATTTGAACCCATGCGTGCAGAGCACAATGGATTAGCAGTCCATCGCCTTAACCTCTCGGCCACCTCGTCTTGTTAAATATCATAATGTATCAATATGATACCGCACATTATGTAATGACGGCGGGCTGGTGTTTGGCTAAAGGGTCATCCTGAAGCTAAAAGTCGACGAGGATGGGATTTGAACCCATGCGTGCAGAGCACAATGGATTAGCAGTCCATCGCCTTAACCTCTCGGCCACCTCGTCTTGTTAAATATCATAATGTATCAATATGATACCGCACATTATGTAATGACGGCGGGCTGGTGTTTGGCTAAAGGGTCATCCTGAATAAAATCGACGAGGATGGGATTTGAACCCATGCGTGCAGAGCACAATGGATTAGCAGTCCATCGCCTTAACCTCTCGGCCACCTCGTCTTGTTAAATATAATAATGTATTGATATGATACCGCACGTTATGTAATGACGGCGGGCTGGTGTTTGGCAAAAGGGTTCATCCTGAAGCTAAATTTCGACGAGGATGGGATTCGAACCCATGCGTGCAGAGCACAATGGATTAGCAGTCCATCGCCTTAAGCCACCTCGTCTTGTTAAATATCATAATGTATCAATATGATACCGCATTATGTAATGACGGCGGGCTGGTGTTTGGCTAAAGGGTCATCCTGAAGCTAAAAGTCGACGAGGATGGATTCGAACCCATGCGTGCAGAGCACAATGGATTAGCAGCCTTAACGCCTTAACCTCTCGGCCATGTTAATATATACCGCACACGGCGGGCTGGTGTTTGGCTAATCCTGTATCGAGGATGGGATTTGAACCCATGCGTGCAGAGCACAATGGATTAGCAGTATGCCTTAACCTCTACCATAATGTATCAATATGATACCGCACATTATGTAATGACGGCGGGCTGGTGTTTGGTAAAGGGTCATCCTGAAGCTAAAAGTCGACGAGGATGGGATTTGAACCCATGCGTGCAGAGCACAATGGATTAGCAGTCCATCGCCTTAACCTCTCGGCCACCTCGTCTTGTTAAATATAATAATGTATTGATATGATACCGCACGTTATGTAATGACGGCGGGCTGGTGTTTGGCAAAAAGTTCATCCTGAAGCTAAATATCGACGAGGATGGGATGAACCCATGCGGAGCACAATGGATTAGCAGTCCATCGCCTTAACCTCTCGGCCACCTCGTCTTGTTAAATATCATAATGTATCAATATGATACCGCACATTATGTAATGACGGCGGCCTGGTGTTTGGGTAAAGGGTCATCCTGAAGCTAAAATCGACGAGGATGGGATTTGAACCCATGCAGAGCACAATGGATTAGCATCCATCGCCTTAACCTCTCGGCCACCTCGTCTTGTTAAATATCATAATGTATCAATATGATACGCACATTATGTAATGACGGGGGCTGGTGTTTGGCTAAAGGGGAAGCTAAAAGTCGACGAGGATGGGATTTGAACCCATGCGTGCAGAGCACAATGGATTAGCAGTCCATCGCCTTAACCTCTCGGCCACCTCGTCTTGTTAAATATCATAATGTATCGATATGATACCGCACGTTATGTAATGACGGCGGGCTGGTGTTTGGCTAAAGGGTCATCCTGAAGCTAAATATCGACGAGGATGGGATTCGAACCCATGCGTGCAGAGCACAATGGATTAGCAGTCCATCGCCTTAACCTCTCGGCCACCTCGTCTTGTTAAATATCATAATGTATCAATATGATACCGCACATTATGTAATGACGGCGGGCTGGTGTTTGGGTAAAGGGTCATCCTGAAGCTAAAAGTCGACGAGGATGGGATTTGAACCCATGCGTGCAGAGCACAATGGATTAGCAGTCCATCGCCTTAACCTCTCGGCCACCTCGTCTTGTTAAATATAATAATGTATTGATATGATACCGCACGTTATGTAATGACGGCGGGCTGGTGTTTGGCAAAAAGTTCATCCTGAAGCTAAATATCGACGAGGATGGGATTCGAACCCATGCGTGCGGAGCACAATGGATTAGCAGTCCATCGCCTTAACCTCTCGGCCACCTCGTCTTGTTAAATATCATAATGTATCAATATGATACCGCACATTATGTAATGACGGCGGGTACTGGTGTTTGACAAAAGGGTCATCCTGAAGCTAAAAGTCGACGAGGATGGGATTTGAACCCATGCGTGCAGAGCACAATAGATTAGCAGTCCATCGCCTTAACCTCTCGGCCACCTCATCATTGTTTTTTCTGGTAGTAGGATGTTTGACTCATATACGGTATAATACAACCCGTAAATGCATATTGTACGCAAGAATACCTTTAGTCCGATACACTGTGACAAACGCTGCTCAACCTCGGCCTTCGTGTCTCCCCAGCCGACCAGACATCGCCCTCCTGTGGTTCCTGATCCCCCTCAAGGCGGCCAAGCACCTCATATGCGACCAGTACCGCTGGCTCACCATCAAGATTGTCTGCGCTCTGCTCGTTTTGGCCATCTTGGCGCTCTTCCTCTACAACATGCCCGGTTACATGGTGAAGAAAATGTTAGGGGCTTGACTTCATTATTCTAATTGTTGTTGGGTTTGTTCTTTTATGACTATTTTTTTTCTCAGAGCAAAAATCGCATGCCATTTGTGACATGATTAGCTGTAGACATTTTGACAAGACTTCCATTGGTTTTGAAATGTGGTGTTCCGTCATGTTGCGCACCATTCGGGTGTTTGCCTTGGGTCCAAAATTCATATTTTGCTTCAACTGTGTTTTCCTCATGTTGTTTGTATGGGACGGGATAAAGCCGGACTGCATATTGTACCATATTTAACATTTGTGAATAAATGACAGCTATAATCCACATTTATTGTCATCGCTCCCTGCTTTCTTTTATTCGTCCTCCTCTCGTCTTTCCATCCAACTTTCTTTCTGGCCTCTACCCCACTTCTTTCTTTCTTCCATTTCACTTGGTCAACCTTCCTCCCTGCTTTTCCTTTCACGCTGTCTTTGTTTCCTTCATTCCATCCCTTCACGCATCCTTCCAAACGGTTTGAATTTTTCCTCCGCTTAATTCCAAAAAAAAGCGCCGAGCCACATTTGGCCCATCGTGTACGTATCGGTTGTGGAAGTGGGAGCCTGTGGCAGGCGCGGCAGGTGGCTGCGGTTCATCAGGCACCAGCCCGGACACCTCAGCGCAGTCGGCCGGTCTCCTCCGCGGATGGACGCGAGTGGCCCAAGCCGAGCAGCTGGCGACATTTTCGGATAAAGCCAGGTACGCCTTCGCCAGTTCGCTCCGCGTGCGAAAGACTATTCGGTCTCGTCAAGACCCAACGCGAGCTGTTTGGACCCATGTTGTGTGCGTGCGAGCGCTTTTCAAGGGGACGCTAACTGAGGCTAACGGGTTAGCCGAGGGAGTGGCCGACTCCGGACAGCCACCAACGCCAAAACACGCCTTCGATAAATTCAAGAATCATCCAATTCGTCACGGGACAGCCGCCAACGCCAAAAACACGCCTTGGATAAATTCAAGAATCATCCAAAATCATACACGAAAACCCCACAATTGTCAGCTAGCTTATTTATCTATCTGTCGTAACAGCGCGGCCGATATTACTTTTGAGTGTCGATCATTAACAGAGAAAAATATAGATTACGTTCCATTCGTGACGCTGGTTTTAATCATTTTTATATTTTTATATATAACGAATTACGTTTTTTGTGACGAAATTTGTTCGTCACGAAACGACTCTTTAATTGCCCTTACGTGACAAGTGTATCGCCAATTTGATGCTAATTTGTGTCATGTGCAAGTAGTTTCGATCACAAGATGGCGCCAAATGTCACATTTAGACGTTGCGTGATGAACAAGCCACTCACCCCTCACATTATGGACAAAAGGAGCCATTATGTTGGGACGTGACAACCAAATTGTTTTCCATCATCATCAATGTCTGATGGAATAAAAAAAACGAAACGGTGTTTGATTATGTTCAGTCTGTTCAGAATCAAAGACGTGATGGCATTTTAAAAGGCGTCAAAAAGCGGGCAAAAATGGTTCACGTTCTCCATTGTTACAATGGAATGGCCTCTCAATGACTGAATGCCTGCGCAAAGTGGTGTGCGGCTCTCCAGGGATAAGTAAGAGCAAAGAAAAGGACGATGATCGGCATAGGAAACGACTATGTGTGCCATAAAAGCCATCTTTGCCGTGCCACCCCCAGTCTGCCTCATTGTTTGTTTGGCACCTGGAGATTCCCGCACCATCGCTGGCAGCGGACAACTAGCTTATCCCGTTGGACGTCTGTCCCGCGTCTCCCCATGTTCAAAGTTAGGCGACAAATTTGAGCAACCTATCATGTTGTTTGAAATTACAATTTGGATGCAACTTTGTCTACACGTTCCCTAAAACCCTTCAAAATTGGTCGCGTTAGCGCAATATAAATATTCCAGCTAGCTAGCAACACCTTTTGAGCGGTCAAACATGAGTTATCCCGTCATATGCGTGACACATCAAAGCACTGCATGAAAACCATCACACTGAAAATGAGGTGATGGAGGTGATTCCTCTGTTCATCATAGATAAAAATAGACAAGAAAACAGATTATTTTTGTCTGAGACAGACCCGCTTGACCTAAAGTATGCATTTCCACTCAAAATATAAATGAATTACCTGGTGTGTGTGTGGCAAATGTAGTCACAATACACAAGAATAAACAATGATCGTATGCTTTACACCCCCTATTTTTTTTTTGTCTTGCTGAACTGAGCAGTTTTTGAAGGGTGCTGTCTGTCCTGTTTCACGCAAGCAGGCGAATGTGCTCCCAGACCGATATCCTGCTCGGTCAATGATGACTGTGGATTTCGTTACCATGACAACTGGGAGCAAAACCTGGCTGTTTTAGATACGTTAATAACCAGTCAAATAAAAACAATGAATGCCTAGATTTGAACTGACCAATTTTAGGGAAAGCAGTGAAATTAATAATAATAATAATAATAAAAAAATCTCCCAGGACTCTTACGCATACACAGTCAACCGAAGAGCGGCGTGGCTCGTGAATCGAGGAACCACTCGAAAATTGGACAGGATCCCTTGGATGTTGATGGATCCAAAATGGTGGCTCTTTAGCACAGAATTGTGCTCAAATGCTCGAGCTGTGACTCAGCTGCCTGTGAGGACCAAATTTGGTGCGCGCTGCAAACTGGACCTTGCACCCACTGCAGAGGGATGACAATACAAAAAAGGCCGAGGCGTGCAGTCAAGTTAATCCGGGCTTTGTTTGATGCGCACCACGTCGGCCTTTTGTCCCCCTGGACCGAATCAACCCGCACTACCAAGCGCCTGTTTGCCGGCAGTTTATCTGCTGGAAGTGCCGTTGTATGTCGTGGCCCGTTTCAAATGTGAGCGCAGTGCACGCTTGCAAGTGCACCAGTTTACGAGTTTTACAAGTTAGAAGCTGTCACTGCCGTTTCTTTTCTTTTTTTTTTTGTTTGCCGAGGGCCGAAATTTAAGGCACATCATTCAAAAACAGGAATTTATTTCAAATTGTCATTGCAGAAAATGCACAAACATTCACAAATTGTTCATAATTCAGTGAGCGATTTGGTTTGTAGCATGTCGAGTCAAAAATCTTTTTGCCAATGTTTTACAGTTAAACCTCGGTTTTCGAACGTCTCGGTTCTCGTCCAATTGGGTTTTCGACGAAAAATTTTTTCCGAGTTTTTCATGCCTCGGATGAGAAACAAATTTCGGTTCTCGAACAAACTGAGCGCACTTGAATGCACCATTTGAATCCTCTCGCCTTTCTTACGCGAGGAAGTGACGCTTCCTCGTGTTGCTTTCCATTGTAAGCAGACGTGTTCGGTAAATATTTTTATTTTAAAAAGAGCCTGGTTTCGGTTTTCGAACAATTTCGGTTTTCCAACAGCCTTCTGGAACGGATTATGGACGAAAACCGAAGTTTGACTGTATTTTGATTCAACACTGAGGTCTTCAGTCTGCTCTTTGCATGTTTACTGCTGACGAGACAAAAATTCAGAGTCTTTGGATAATTTTAAGGTTGACTTTAAACGAATCAAATAGCTGTTAAAATGATACATGATTAATTGTTCAGATTATTCTTTGAGTTGAGATTATTAAATTATTGTGGTTAGGATGACATAGCGACGCCTTGCGTATAACGTCAGTACTGCTATGATAATAAGAATGATAATAATAAGATCAATAACAGCAGTGGGAAAAATTCAAACCCAAAAAAAAAGCCTTGTAATTGCGAGTAGATGCCACAAGATGGCGGCAATGAACTGAAAACGCAGACGGGTACCATGCATCTAACATGTACGCAATCATCAACCCATGTTCCACAAATGAGTGTTCAACCATTCACGCTCAGTAAACGCACCTTTTTTTTCTACAAAAAGCTGCACAGGCAGCGCGAAAGGGGTGTCAAACTGTGGGCTTTAGGACCCAGCACCTTTTTTTTTTTTTTGGAGCCCTCCCACCCTCCCTTTCTCGCTCCCATCGCACACCCACAGCACCACACGCCGATGATGCGCTCAGTCCGCTTCCAACCTCTGCATTTACTTTGGAGACGGGAAGAGTGAACAAGTGCCACTGGCGTGCTAGCCGCCTCGTATCGTTTTTGCGTTTCTGAGGGGGTAGCGAACTCGGGGGGGAACATGTCACAAACCAGGAGGAGCACGTTCAGCCGGGTGAGTGTGTGATACCATTTCTTTGTTCCGGATTTGAACTCAGGTGGTCAGGACCGTTCCTACGCCAGGTGTGTTGTTTTTTTTGTTGTTTTTTTTTTCGTGAGGACTTCCTGTCGGTCGGCGCACGTCACGTGCCACCCGAGTGACGACATCACTGGCCACGCTTCTCTTTTATTACCTTTTAGTGTTTTTAAGCTTGTCTCCTGCCTGTTTGGGGATAGCCAAGTACTGATATCAGATATTGGTATCGGTGTCGATATCAGGCTAATTCCGAGGTATCGGTACTCACAACGGCGGCTGTTACCAGTATCGGCCGCCCTCTTGTGGCCATTTTATGATCAGGAACTAGAAATTAGAAATGAAAGATGGAAGCAAAGAGTAAAATTGCTGTATTGGATTTACACGTTTGTTTTAAAAATCATCTCTCATTGTGGTTTGGGTGGGGGGGGGAAGTTGAATGTATCAAAAGTACTTATGGTATCGGTGTCAGTGATACTAAATAATTCAGCTATCCTCGTCATCCTGTATTTTTCAAATAGGGAAGCGACAAACACGTTGAGATGTATTTTCAAACGCTGTCATCCATTTATCGCTTACCGTGATGCTTTTACTTGTGCGTCTACCGGCTTATGCTCGGCCATTCCGTGGTTTTATCTTCATTAACATTCCTCAAGGTATTGACACACAACAAAACGGTCTTTATGCTACGTATTCCGTTTTGTGTGTGTGTGTGTGTGTGTGTAAGGTGGATTTCATCTCAAGATGAAGTTTAGCAACGGCAGTTTCTCAACAAGGATGTGGTGGACGTTGTACTTAACGGTGCTCACAGTGCACCACGAAAAGTATTCTGAAGACTGTAAAAGCGAAAAAGCCCCCCGTGAATTGCATCAAGCAAGTATTGAAAGGCTGCAAATTCTTTTGCACATGAGGTTTCTGTAGTCTTTCAATTATAGATTTGCAAAGAAGATTTTTTTTTTTTCCCATATTGTGATTTTTGCATGAGGCTGTCACAGAATAAAACCGTTTTAGACTTTACGGCTCGACTGGATCTCAACCTTGCGTTTTGGTTGTGCAGCAGCAGAGGGGCCTGCTCCTATTTGAAAGACAGTCAGAGGCGGGAGGGTAATAATAAACCGCTGAGTCACCAGCGCTCTCGCGGCCGCACGCGGCATTATTTCCCCGCTCGGGCGACGTCACCTATTTTAACCGAGTCTGGGAGTCTGATGGGACCCTCCGCACGTGCACCCGTGCGGCGGCCTGAAAAATGACCGTTGCTCTCATTTCTATCCCGAAGGGTGGAGTTGCCTCCAAAAACACATTTAAGAGTTGAAGTCACTTTTTTTTCTTTTCGGATCTTTAGTAGCAAATCATATCATGGCGCATCACCTCATAGCGTAGCGTAGCCTAGCATCTTTAAGCTAGTTCCCATATCCTCACACGTCGTGTGCTCAAGACCGCGCAGTTGAGACTACAACATTATTTTTACAAAGCTGAACAGTTCAATATCATCCTCTTTTTAATTTGGATATCCTTTCAGCCCCCCCCCCCCCCCCCAATAAAAAAAATTCTTATAGACTTAAAAATGACGGGTAAATATCGCCAAAGTAGCTGATTTGGCATTGTAAAATACAGTACATGCCTGTTTGATAAAGACGACCGTTTAAGGTGGAATTAAATGCGCTTTTTGGTTTTTAAAAGGGTGTGTGCCGCTTCTCTCCCACACAGACGGCCAGCAGCCCCAGGATGAGCTCGGACGGCGACGGCGGCGGCGGCGGCGGCGGTGGCGGTGGGCGGCCCCCCAAGGTGGGCTCCCTGGTGGAGGTGATCGGCAAGGGCCAGCGCGGCACGGTGGCCTACATCGGCGCCACCCTCTTCGCCTCGGGCAAGTGGGTGGGCGTCATCCTGGGCGAGGCCAAGGGCAAGAACGACGGCACCGTGCAGGGCAAGCGCTACTTCACCTGCGACGACGCCCACGGCATTTTTGTCAGACAGTCGCAGGTACCGCTGTCGACACAGGGGGGGGGGGGGGGGGGGGGTAGTCTCAAGGCTACTGAATTGCACATTTAAATACAATAAAATTAAAACGTTTTGACTTTGGAAGGCACCAGAAGAACTCATGTGGGGCAACATGAAATATTTATACGGACTACCTAAATGTTCGAAATATATTTTGATGTTTTGGGGTTTTTTTCCCCCCTGGTTTCACGGGGAACGTAAACAATTCCGACACGTTTCTGCCGGAAGAATTTTGTAAGAATACCTTTGATTATTATTCATTACTGTTACTATTCATTTGAACTTGATTTACATTATTTAAAGTGAATACAATTGTTTTTAAAAATGTGATTAAAATTTTTAGTTACTAAAATTGATTTAATTGGCTCTTTTTATTACTAAATCATAAATGTTACTTTTTTTTGTTTTAAATCAAAATGCAATCAATATAATTGAGCGGTTTAACAAAACAAAAAAATCGCTGACTTCCACAGCCATGTATTTTTTTTTTAAAAGTCAGCAAAAAAACTCCCTTGTTCAATTTATTGATGTTTGCTTTTGGTTTCAGATCCAACTGGTGGACGACGGCGCCGACACCACGTCCCCAGAGACGCCCGAGCCCAGCGCCACCAAGGTGCCCAAGCGAGGTAACACTCTGGCAGCCATCTTGACCTTTCTCTTTCTTATGACACAACTCTTCACCTGGTCTTTTTTTTTTGTTGTTTTTTTTGAATAGCATTTTTGTTTGCACCATTATCTTTAACATCCCTCTTCCTTTAATTTCCACAGACATCCAGGACACATCAAAGTCCACCAAACTGGTGAGTCATATCTGGAGGATGTATGAAGATATTAAATAAAAACAACCACCAAAAAAAAAAAGATGTCACTTAAACAGGATTCACCATTACAAAACGAATAATTTCTCACGCATCCTTCATCATCCTGGTCTTAATTGTCTCTTGTTATAAAAATACAAATGCACACCTTCCCATTTTACTTCTATTTATTGATTTATTTATTTATTTTTAATCCCGATTGGTGAATGGTAGTCGTCTCCTCGTGGGAGGTTGATTTTATTATTCTCGGCGTGCTCACTTTCGTGAGGTACCGTCATTTAACGGTATCCCAGTTTTGTTTGGATGACTCATTTTCAAAAGGATACATTGTTGAGAGTTAGTCGGCCAGCAGAGGGAGCTCTAACCAGCCATGATGACATTTCTGGCCATTTTTTTCAACATGTTGGCATGAAAGGAAAAAAAAAACACTTTCAACTCTGGTTAAAGTTCACTTCTTGGTATTTTAGTCTTCAATCGCAGCAATTTACTGTAAAAAATCGACTCTTCATGCACACAACAAGTCTTCATATAGCTTACAGAATGTTTTTGTTTTTTCTGTGATTCTTTTACCACACTTTGATTAAGGCATTTTAATGCATAAAAAAATAATTAAAAATATGAATGGGTGAATGGATGTTTTTTTTTTATTAGTTGTGCATGAATGTTTTGGTTCACAAAAGAGTACACAAACAGAAGAGGGCAGACACACAAAATTCAATGCCATCTTAAAATGGATTTAAACCCGCACTGAAAAAAAAGTCTGTTGGATTGACACCCCAAAAAAAAAAACAAGTCTTGCCATTGGTCACACAAATGAATCTGATTTTATTTGGTGTTGGTGAAACCTCGTGTTCATGTGTGCAACCAATATCCATATTTTCTTGATTTCAATCCAATAGATTTTTTTTTTTTTCCCAGTGTGCATTTCGTGACATCTTAACTGGTAGCGAGATGCATGTGTGCGCCAGGCGCAGACACGACCCGTGTCTGTTCCCTCCTCATTTCCTCCGGCATGCCACTGACCAGCGTGACACTGTAACCCCTCATCCTCCATCACTTCCTTCCTTCCTTCCTTCCTTCCTTCCTTCCTTCCTTCCTTCCTTCCTTCCTTCCTCCCTTCCACTACGCAGCGAGGAGTCAAGGCCAAAAAGGTGCGGCACGTTTCCCTCGCCTCGCGGCACCATCTTAAGCGTCGTGGTAACGGTGGCAAGCAAGCGTAGCGCAGAAAAGGCACCGCTCTCATCCAAAGGACAGGAAGTGGGCGCGGCCGCCGCTTCCTGTCATGTGACCATGCGCTCGGCTCTGGCTTGCCTTTTGGTTGTCTTTGTTTGTCAGCTTGTTTGTTTGCTTTTTTTTTTTTTTTTTTTTTTTTTTCACCAATTAATAAAAAAAATAGGTTTGGCCGAGCAGATGATATGGTATTAGTATGACGATATCACGCTGCAGGAATAATATGATGATATGAGGATGGAAAAGATGTACAGATGATATCCTGGGGGGGGGGCAAAGCTAAAATATGTTTCATCATCATTTTTTTAAATTAAATTGGATTGAATCAATCCTTCAATACAAGTTTTTTTTTTAAATGGCCGAAAAAAAGCCATACGGTTCGGGCCCGACTCCCAGATGTAACTGTAACTGATCGGAAGGCGTGATGATTCCGCAAGCCGTTTCCTTTGCTAAAAAGCCACGGCAGTCCAGAGCAGTGATCATATCCCCCTGAGCTCTGCTAATCTACTTCTCGCAGCGTGAGCGAGCGAACTGTAAGAGGATTAATTCCGGCGAGGATGATGATGCTCCCATCAGCTGCCAAACCCCAAAATACTTTCATGTGCCAAAGAACGAGACGGAAAACAAAGTCCGGCAGGGTTACGGCAAGTTTGTAGGCGACGCCATCACCGTGAAAATGTGTTTTGTTTGGAATATTAAACAACTTCCTGTCAGAAGACGAGCGCGGCGTGCGGGGCGTATCGAGTTACTACCCCCGCTGGGTAAATCGCAAAATGGATGACGGGAAGTCATCAAGACGGCTTGCTGCTATTGTCAAGCAAATAAAAAAAATAAGCAAGGACTGCGTCTGCCAAAATTGCCACCTAATTCCTTTTCATATGAAGATAAAGAGCGATAAGAAGATAAAAATGGTGTGTTTTTATGTATTTCAAAAAAAATGTGTGACCTTTTACACGTACATACATATTTTTAAAAACATATTTAAAAATTAAATAAATATAGGGTTGCCATCGTATTTAAAAAAAAAAAAATTGGTCAATATTTTTAAACATTTACATTTTTTTCTTGTAGCCATCAGAGGACATTGATCAGGCTTTTTTTATTTTTTTAATTTCTTTTTTTTTTTTTAACCCCCACATCCTAAACCTTGCACTTTACATCGAAGATCACTTGTAGCTGCTGCAGCTTTTAGCGTTGCCCGGGAAACGGGGGCCGGGGGGGAGCCTCGCATCCATAATGATGCGGCTCATTTTTCCCCTCGATCCTCCCGCCTTCGTGTTTTTTATTTATTTATTTTTTTACATTGTCTCCATGCATCGCCACACCCCCCTCAGGCGGTTAACAGATAACCCTTCTCCCCCCCCCCCCCCCCCCCCCCGGTGTGGTCGCCGTGACGATGAGTGGTTGAAAAGGCAGGGAGGGGAGAAGGCACGCAGTGATGTAATGCGGGAGCAGGGCATTGGATGAGAGGGCTGGTCGGGAGGAGGGGGCGCAGGGGGTTGGGGAGGAGGGGGGTGGGGGGTTATGAGAACGGAAGGTTAACGGAGGCGAGGCGCCGAGATGTCAGAATGCTGGTGAGGCGCTGGGATTAGGACGAGGACGAGGACGAGGACGGGAGGCTGGGAGGGAGAAACACCGCCGCGGCCATTTGCACCGCTGCAGCTCGCCGAGCCGGCCGCCCGCCCGCCCGCCCGCCCCTTTCTGTCCGTCCGTCTGTCCTGAACGCTCGGTCTCTCCCTGTCTTGTTTGTCTCTTTGTGTGTCGTCCTCTCCTCTCGCAAATATGATGAGGCAGACGCCGGCTCCTCGAAAGGTACAGTCCGCCGTCTTGACGCTCGCACGCCGGTCATCTCGTGTTGATGTTTATGCCAGCCGGCGCTTTTATTTGTAATTTTTTTTTTCCTGCTTGGTCATGCTCACTTTTTTTTTTTTTTTTGTGCTCAGGTTCGTTGTAGTGTGCGCAGGCACAACGTTCGGGCTTAAGAGACGCTGTCACCTCTTATTTGGCGGCGCCGTTCGGTCAGGCTAAATTCCTCCGAATGGTCTCACTGTAATCCAATCAAGCATCCAACGCGACGGGCGAAAGGAGAGCAAGTCGGCGTGATGTGGAAAGTTTCATGCATTCGGAGATTAGTTAACCCCCCCCCCCCCGCCCAAAAAAAAGAGAGAGAGGAGAATGCAAAGCCCCTTATTATTATTCCTGCTTTCCGTTTGAGTTTGAGCGGCAGCAAGATCCCCCGCAGCAGCTAAATTGGCAGCCGATAACTCCATTGAGCGGAATTCAATTTGATTCGCACGGCGCCAATTCTCGACGCAAGTTACGTCATCGTCGGTTGTGCCGCAGAACGCGATCCAACTTCCTCCAAAGTACTTTGCAGATTTTTCCGTGACAGGCAGCGCGTTTAAATGTGGCCGACGGCCTCCTGCCAACGCAGCCCGTTGCCATCTGACAGCAAATAATCGTTTTGTTTTTTGTTTTTCTTCTGGCAAAAATCAGGATCAGCCTCCCCAAAAATCCATTTGGGGTCGGTCGGGCCTTCCAAAATACGACCTAAAGGGAAAAGAGCGGTCAAGCAGAGAGTAACCAGCAGCACAAATACAAACAAATAGCTTGTTCAGGTTGCCGTGTCATGCGGGGGGCTTGTCTTTTGGTTCTGTTGCGTTCGCGGCCAACTGGACCGCACAATGGAGTCATTCAGGTCACCGGTGGCGTCGGCGGCGGCGGCGGTGCCAGTCACGTTGTCGTTTGGGCTAGTTCGGCACAGCGCATGGATGCTACGTGACCTTAGCAAAACGGATGCTGCGTCGGAATGCGTCATTCAAACTTTGTTGGATGACTGAGGCGGTGGTTCCGCCATATGTGCGATCGGACCTCGGAGGTCGCGGTTCGGTTGGCGTTAGGTGCCACGCGGCTCGCCCGAGCCTTCCTCCCGTTTTCCGCGCTTGCAAAGTCGTCGGCGAGCAGAGTGCCTTGAATGCCTTGCCTTCAATGACTAACCCTGCCTTGTTTGTTTCCTCGCCCTTCCCTTCCCTTCCCTGCCCTGCCCTGTTCCTCCTCCTGCGCCTTCTTCTTCCTCCTCAGACCGCGGCCAGAAGGCCCAAGGTGAGCCCGCTTGCAACTTCCTGGGGGGGGCTTCCCGTTCCTACCGACTTTGCTCTCGTGCAGGGGGGTGAGGGGCGGGGTCAAACGTTTGTGCTCAATGGCCACATTTTGATTTTTAAAACGGAGAGCGAGGCCAAGTCGTTTGTTGACACGATTTGGCAAAAGCTAACTTAATAGGTGAAGGATATTCTCATGTTGAATTATAACTCACCTTATTGAAGAAATTACATTTGAAAACAAATGATCCCCGCATTTCGTGCACAAGGTCACTCAATGTGTTTCGCAAAATTAAAAAAATAGAACGTTTAAAAGCATTCGCAAACGAGCCTTAAATACATTTGGAAGCAAAGTCAAGAAATGCTGTCATCAAAGAGATCAAAACTCATCGAGTTGAGGTCATTTGATCTTACTTCCTTGACTCTAATAACTACTTTCCTATAAACTACGCTTTGGCGCCATCTTGTGGCGTCGGAAAATAAAGAAATAAAAAGTCGGGGAATCAGGAATAGTTTTCTTTTTATTGACGGTTCGGCAAAACAAAACTGCTTAAAAAAAATAATTTGCTAATCGTGAACCACAAAAATGCAAGGAATTATTGCGAACGGGCCAAATTCAAGAACAGAGTGGCCAGTATGTGGCCTCTGGGCCAATACTTTGCACACCGCCGCATTGTTGTGTGCGCGACCGTGGTTTGAAGCCGCAAAGTGCTTCAAAAGCTCATTCGACGCATTTGAATCGTGTTCTCGGAAAGGACGATGTTGCTTGACCAGCACCATTTCCCACTGTTTTTTCCCATCAGCAGCCGAGCCGTTCCGCAGGCGGGAAGGGGCCGCCGTCCGGCTCGGCCTCGGGCTCGGCCTCGGCCGGCGAGATGAGCAGCAGCGAGGCCAGCACGCCCGCCCAGACGCCGCTGGCCGCCCCGGTCATCCCAAGTCTGCACTCGCCCGGGAACCCGCCGCTACCCGTGCCCAGCAAGGTTGGTTTGAGATGCTTGGAACAAGAGTGAAGTCAGCACTTTGAACGGCACTTGGGATTTGGGCAACTCTCTTCTTTGCTTCCTCTGGTCCATGTGGGACAAATAGCATGTCACCAAACAGTACTGCGACCATTTTTTTTCTATGCTTCAAAAAAAAAAGGTTAAATCCTAACCCTAACACCCCCAAAAAACTGTAGAGTGAAGAAAATGTCATATTAATTGCAGTCAACACTCACTCTGTGCACGGGTTTGGGACCAATCTTGTCGCAAATAGGAAAAATGTGCAAATAATTTATGCTCCGCCCCCGGCCCAAATGTTTTTGGTATTTTTTTGTATTTTTTTTTTTTTTACAATCCCCTTTATTGAATCAACCCACAACATTTGATGATTTTAAACTCATCTGACATCCCCCTTCAAAATAAAATACTTTCAGATTTGATTTTGCAAATCATAAAATTCCAATTAATACTTTCAGATGAGCTATTTTGGTTTTTTTGGTGGGTTTTTTTTACCAGATGAACAGATCTTCACTCTTCGCTCTTCGCTGTGTTACTCTTCATGGTTTTGAGAACCTCAACTATTTTTTTTTTTTTTTTTTTTTGCCTTTTAACATTTTTCAGCATCCCTCATTGACGTCCATGTGAAAAAGTCAACTGACAGGTGACCCCCCTACCCCCCGCGTATACTGACGCCAGAGTATCAACAACAGTCATAAATGATTGTGGCAAAAAAAAAAAATGATGCAAAGAAAAAGTCCGTTAAATCCTCAACTGTACCATTTCCAGGCTGGGTTCATTCGTGTGAATTGGAAAAGGGTTTTTGAGGGTTTTCTCCTATTTGGGTGTTTTAAGTTGGCCTCGGCCTAACTATTTTTCAGCCCCTATTCCCACCTTAGGAGGAAATCGCCATGGCAACACAGGTGCGTTGACATGACGCGCTGGCACGAAAAGTGTTGTTTGTCGGTTTTAACAGCCCGTCGAAGGTGTGACTGCTAAACGTTTTTCTTCAGCGCCGCTGTGCCATTTCTTAATATGCACAAAACGGCTGCCCGTACTCGCTCCAAAACAAGCTTTCCCAAATGTTGAAAACGGAAGATATTGTTTGATTGGATGAACTGTCACGGTAATATTGAAGCCGTTTTTATGAGCTAGAGGAAAGCAACTCCCGACATGGCGTGTTTCAGGAGGAGGAGTCTCTGCGCGCTCAGGTGAAGGACCTGGAGGAGAAGCTGGAGACGCTGAAGGTGAAGCGCACCGAGGACAAGTCCAAGCTGAAGGAGCTGGAGAAGCACAAAATCCAGCTGGAGCAGCTGCAGGAGTGGAGGACCAAGATGCAGGAGCAGCAGGCCGAGCTGCAGAAGCAACTCAAGGAGGCCAAACGGGTATGGAGGGGGGTGGGGGGGGGGGGGGGGCGGCGGGACGGGCGATGTAATGTGACGTGATGTGACGTGCCGGCAGGAGGCCAAGGAAGCCCTGGAGGCCAAGGAGCACTACATGGAGGAGATGTCGGACACGGCCGACGCTATCGAGATGGCCACGCTGGACAAGGAGATGGCCGAGGAGCGCGCCGAGTCCCTGCAGCTGGAGGTGGACTCCCTGAAGGAGAAGGTGGAGGAGCTCACCGTGGACCTGGAGATCCTCAAGCACGAGATCGAGGAGAAAGGTGTCGTGATGAAAGCTCCAACATGGGGGGAGGGAGGAAAGAAAAAAAAAAAAGGGGGAAAAAAATGTTTTTTGTGCCTTCCTGTCAGGTTCTGACGGCGCTGCGTCCAGTTATCACGTCAAACAGCTGGAGGAGCAAAACGGCAGATTGAAGGAAGCTCTGGTCAGGTGCGAATGATGTCACTTCCTGATCTCCATCCTGCTCACAATTTTTTTTTTTTTAACTTAATTTTTGAACGATTTATGATTTTCTTTATTCTTGTGGAAAAAAAAAAAGAACACAACCTTATCCTTCTAAGAGTCGACCTTTTCTTTTTTCCCCTCTTCTTTGAAAAATCTTATATGGCTTCACGAGTTCCTCCTGCCCTTCAGGATGCGAGACCTGTCGGCGTCGGAGAAGCAGGAGCACGTGAAGCTGCAGAAGCAAATGGAGAAGAAGAACGTGGAGCTGGACGCCTTGAGGGGCCACAAGGAGAAGCTGCAAGAAGAAATGTCGGCGGCCGAGAAGACCGTCGACGAGCTGAAAGAGCAGGTCTGACACGCGTTAGCCTAAGAGCATCGTTGCCAAGTTGTTTTGGAAAGTACCCCCCCCCGCCAAAAAAAATTCAACAACCCCCTGGATAATTTTCCTGTTGTTGACCACTGCGTACTGCCAGATTTTTTGTTTTCCCAATATTTTAAAAATCTTAAGAAGTGTTTTTTTGTGTCTATGTGTAAAATTATTTTTGGAATGAATTAGATGGGTTTTTTGGGGGGTTTTTTTGGGATCAGGTGGATGCAGCTCTGGGGGCCGAGGAGATGGTGGAGACCCTGACGGAGAGGAACTTGGATCTGGAGGAGAAAGTCCGTGAGCTGAGGGAGACGGTCACCGACCTGGTGAGTGCTTGCACTTGTCACAATCTGGTTCTGGTTTTAATTTCGGCTGCTTTTAGTCTGAAGTAGCACTCGCAAAAATTTTAACGGTTTGAGATTTTTCATTGGTTTTTATTTCATTTAGATTTTTGGCTGATCAATTTCAGTTGTTTTTTTTTGTCATTGTTAGTTTGATCATTCATAAACACATTTTTAATTGACTTAAGTTTTTGTTGATTTACAGCCGCTCGTGAAACAGCTGTCATGAAACCAACTAAATAAGTTTCAAATCAACCTAAAAAAAAGTGTCAAATAAATTAAAAAAGAGGAAAACTTGTCACCCCCAAAAGTTTTGGAATGAACTCTACATTCCACCCGGATGGTGGCCATGGCCTGCCTAAATGAAGCGCCGCCCCCTCATTTCAACATAGCTCCTTGGCCACATCATGGCGGCAAAGCAATAGTGTGAGATTAGACACGGTTTTGGCCTGCCTGAGCCAAAAACAGCAGATGAGTTCGCTTCCTCCCAAAAAAATACATTTATCGTCGCTGTAGCTATGACGTCATTTTAAATCGTTTTCTAAGCATTGCCGTTTCATTTTATTTTTTTGTCTTGTTCCACTTGACAAAAAAAATGTCCCCCCCCCCCCCCCCCCCCAATTTTTTGGTCATTTCAACGTATTTTGTAAACTCTCACAACGTCCGCAGGAGGCCATCAACGAGATGAACGACGAGCTCCAGGAGAACGCCCGCGAGACGGAGCTGGAGCTGAGGGAGATGCTGGACCTGAGCGGCACGCGAGTGCGAGAGGCCGACAAGCGGGTGGAGGCCGCGCAGGAGACGGTGGCCGACTACCAGCAGACCATCAACAAGTACCGCCAGCTCACCGCTCACCTGCAGGTAGCTTTCCGCGTGCTTCCTGCTTTGCGCGACGTTGATGACACGTACGTGCGCCCACCGCCGAGTCCCGATTGGGTCTTTTATGCTGACAGGAAGTCAACCGAGAGCTGACCAGCCAGCAGGAAGCATCCGCCGAGCTCCAGCAGCAGCAGCAGCCGCCCGCCGAGATGTTCGACTTCAAGATCAAGTTTGCCGAGACCAAGGCCCACGCTAAGGTCGCTATGGCAACCTGCCAAGTCAACGTTGACGTTTGTTCCCAAGTTGAAAACACTTTCGCTGCCACCGTGATGGTGTCAAGCCTGAATCCGTTACTTGATTCCATTAAATCAACTCGTATCGTGTCCTCGATGTTGCGAAAGTGCGAGACGACACAACTGCAACCGAGTTTCCAATTTGTTTTGTGTGTTTGCCGTCGATGTCGCGTGCAGGCCGTGGAGATGGAGCTGCGCAAGATGGAGGTGACGCAGGCCAACAGGCACGTTTCCCTGCTCACCTCCTTCATGCCCGAGTCCTTCCTGCGCCGCGGCGGCGACCACGACTGCATCCTGGTGCTGCTGCTCATCCCCAGACTCGTCTGCCCCCCCCTCCCCCCCAACCCCCCCTCGCCCGCTCGCAACTTGATTTGAGAGGACTTCCCCAAAAAAAAAAAAAAAGAAGTGTCTTGCCGAATGTGGACTTTTTTCTTGCTAAATTTAATTGACACGTACGTTTTATTCTCATAGTTTGATATTTCTGATATCATTCCGAATTTATTTGCATAAGGTTTTGAAAAATAACTTTTTCCCCTCTCATAATGTATGTAAATGTATCTTTTCATTCCAATATATTCTTTGACGGTTTTTTTTCTTCACACTATTTATAATGAATTTATTCCGTTCACACAAAGTTTTTTCCATTTTATTTTGTTGATAACATTTCATCGTATATTTAACCATTTTTTTTCATGTAGTTTTCATATTTTCATGCTCATGTAATGTTCATTTTCTTTCCAATTTCATAACACTCCAACTTATTTCCACATAGAATTAAAAGAAAAAAAATTCAAATCAATTATTTGTGTGTGTGTAGGCAGAGCTGATCAGCAAACAGGCGCAGGAAAAGTTTGATCTGAAGGAGAGCGGCGCCGAGCGAACGGGACTTCGGGGCTCGGCGGGCGAGCGTCTGAGTTTCGCCGGCGGGCTGGTCTACTCGCTGACTCTGCTGCAGGCCGCCCTCCACAAATACGAGCGGTACGTGGCGGCAAACTGGCGGAGAGGCGGCGCGCTTTTCGCCCGCCTCGGCTGGCGAATCCGTTTCCGTCGCTTGAAGGCGACGGAAATGACGTTTGTCTTGTGAGGGGTTGGAGGATCGATTCAAACTTCATCGGTGTCCTGCTTTGAATTGAAGCATTTTTAATAACGACGTTTTTCCACATTTTACGGAAATGATTCATTTATTCTCGGAAATTGATTAATTTATGCTCGGAAATGATTAATTTATTCTCATCATTTCCTTTAAAAAAACTTTTTTTTTTCTTTCTTGGAGTAGATTTTTTTTTAATTTGTGTTTTTTGCCGCTTTTCCTAAAATTACAAATTGATTTTCGTAACCACTTCAGAAATGATCTGGTTCTCATATTTTAATTTTTCTCATATTAACCTGAAGACATGATTCCTCTGTTCCTAAATTTTGACCTGATCCGTGTGATACTTTCATTTTAAAAACTATGTTGTAAAATTAGCACTTTGTTTATTTTGAGGGAGCAAAAAACAAATGATTTAACGCCCTAAAATGTTGGTTTTTTTTACTTTTCAAAATAGTCAAATTTTATTCTCCTCATCTTTTTAAGGTCAAATGCCAAATGACCGTGATTTTTTTTCAGACTGTAAGGCACACTTTGAATTTTTCTTTTGTCAAAAATTGAGTGCGCGCGGATATCGAATTGAAGTTGAAGCAAGTTTGATTTCTTTGCCTGCGCCGGTTTGTCCACTAGCAATGTTGTGACATTTCCCCCACTCATTGGTTACCACTGAGTCATTGGCACTACGCCACTTGATGAAACCACAAGTACATATTCATTTATTTTCCCGACGGTTTTAGGCGCGACTTCCAAATGTTTTTCTGCGACAGGTAGCAGGTTCCAAACTGTGCGCACGTGTGCTTCAGAGCGCTGTGCGAGTGCGGCGTGGAGGCGTACAAGAAGATGGGCTCTCTGTACCCGGAGATGAGCGTCCACGAGCGCTCGCTGGACTTCCTCATCCAGTTGCTGCACAAGGACCAGCTGGACGAGACGGTCAAGGTGGAGGCGCTCACCAAGGCCATCAAGTACTACCAGGTGACGCCCGTTGCTCGCCTTCGTGCCAAATTGCCCTGAAATTCTTCCATCGTCTTGACTTTTGCAAAAGTTGAAGTGAGTAGTTGGTGCTCGCATTGTTACAACTTTTCTGGATTGAAATTTCTCGGGAAGGGTGGGGGGGGGGGGTCTAAATGATGTCTTGTACCGTATTGGCCCGAATATAAGACGGTGTTGTTTGCATTGAAATAAGACTGAAAAAGTGGGCGTTGTCTTATATTTGGGGTCTAGACATTATACCCATTCACGACGCTAGATGGCGCCAGATGCCATTGAAGCGAAGGCTGAACTTGACTCCCCAGGCCAAAGCGAACCCCTGTCACGAAGAAGAAAAATAACAAATTGTGGTAAGAAAGAAAAGAGAAGAAAATAATAGAAGAGATTAACAGAAAATGGAGAAACGTAGCGACAATCTGGAGAAAAGTGGGTCGAAGATTCGGCCGGGTTAACCGGCAGCTGAGGAGAAGTTAGGATGTAAACTTCAAGATGCTTTTTCTCTCAAATATATTGTTAGAATCATTTGTTTCATATGTACTGTCATTATTTTCTGTATAAAAATTAATTTGGTGTTCAAAAAGTCTTTCTTCAAACTTGAGTCTTGAAAAAGAGGAGGTCGTCTTATAATCAGGGCCGTCTTATATTCGAGCCAATACGGTATTTGCCATCGTTTTGACTTTTTAAAAATCGACATTTCTTCTTATCATATCATCGCTTCCCTCCAAAAACACAAATTCATTGTGTCAGACTATCTTGAAAAAATAACCGTTGAAGATAATCTTGTAAAATTTTGACCCCCAAGATTGTTCTTTTTTTTTGGGGGGGTGGGGTTAAAATCACAAATTACTAAAATTACAAAATGTAATAATTGTTTTGGTTTCGATGACGAAAGATCACAAAAGCAAGAGTTTGTTTTCTGGGTATTGCAATTAGCATTTTTTTTTAGTTTTTTTTTTAATGTCAATCGTCTTCTCATCGTGTCGTTCCAGCAACTGTACAGCATCCACCTGTCAGAGCAGGACGAGGACTGCACCATGCAGCTGGCCGACCACATCCGGGTGAGAACCCCCCCACCCCTAAAAAAAAAAAGTCTAAACAAAAAAACAAACAAACCCTACATGCCATTTCTTTCCTACTGCTGACGGCGCCCGCGTTGGTGCGGCGTAGTTCACGCAGAGCGCGCTAGACTGCATGTGGGTGGAGGCGGGCCGCCTGCGGGCCTTCCTGCACGCCGGCCAGGAGAAGGCCCAGCTGGCCGTGCTCCTCAAGGACCTGGAGACGTCCTGCGGGGACGTGCGGCAGTTCTGCAAGAAGATCCGCCGCCGCATGCCCGGCACCGACGCGCCCGGCATCCCCTCGGCGCTCGCCTTCGGCCCGCAGGTGAGCCGCCGTCGAGTCCGGAACCTCCTCCCCAGTTTGTTCGCTGGCCAGCGGTCGTCCGACACGACGCGTGTCGTGCGCGCAGGTGTCGGAGACGCTGCGCGAGTGCCGCAAGCAGCTGACGTGGGCGGTGGCGCTGCTGCAGGAGGTGGCGGCGGCCGGCGCGCAGATGATGTCGCCGCTGGCCGAGCAGGAGGGGCTGGCGGCCGCCAAGCTGGAGGACGTGGCCTTCAAGGCCGCCGAGCAGGTCGGGCGCGCCACAAAAACGTTCGTCTCGCAAATGACGAGAGGTCCTTCGATGGATAGAGATGTGATTTTTTTTTTTGTTGTCGTTCAGATTTACGGGCATCCGGGCGCGAACCCGTACGAGTGTCTGCGGCAGTCGTGCTGCGTCGTCATAGCGACCATGAACAAATGGCCACCGCCATGCAGGAGGGAGAGTACGACGCCGAGCGGCCTCACCCGAAGGTGACTTGACTTTGGACATTTCTCTGTTTGGGATGAGCCGCTGAGACACTTTTTTTTTTTCTCCTTTCTCCTTTCAGGTCGCGCCTCCCGCCGAGCTGCGGGCGGCAGCGCTCCGCGCGGAAATGACGGACGCGGAAGGTTTGGGGATGAAGCTGGAAGACAGGGAGACGGTCATCAAGGAGCTCAAGAAATCGCTCAAGATTAAGGTGACAACAAACACTCGCGTCTCCTTTTTATTTCGTCGAGACTCTTCTAGTTAAACTAATTTTTTGCCCCCAACCCCCAAATAAAAATAAATAAATAAAGTGCAGCTTTTCATTAAATAAAGCACAATTTTCTGTCTTGAAAAAAATTTTCAAATGAATATAAAGATCTTGAATTTTTTTTTAATCAATTTTCTTTAAGAAAATGCATCCATTTTTTTCTTTATTTTTCTTTAAAAATGAATCTTTTTTTCTTGAAAAAAAACCCATACAATTTTCCTGAAAAATAGAACTTTAATGAAACCTTTTATTTAAATTGGAAAAAAAAATTTTCTTTCTCAAATTTTGTGGGGGTTTTTTGACAGAAAAAAAATGTGGAAAATAAATGTTTAATTTTAATTCAGACATTTTGAAAATGAAAAAAAGAAATATGAAACAATATACAATTTCCTCATGAAGAAAACAGCTTTTGTGTTTAAAAAAAAAATCTTGATTTTCAAAAAAACATTGGAGTGGGAGGGCTCAGGTTGTTGTTTTTCAACTTTGACCAAATTCTGATCATCCAGCTTTTTGCCATACGGCGGTCGGTGTACATCTGCGCGCTCCTGACATTTTTACTTTTATTTTTTATTTTTTCCCCCTCAGGGTGAAGAATTGAGCGAGGCCAACGTGCGGCTGAGCCTGCTGGAGAAGAAGCTGGACAGTTCGTCCAAAGACGCCGACGAGCGCGTGGAGAAGATCCAAACCCTGCTTGACGAAGCCCACAACCTCCTCAAGAAGAAAGAGAAGTGAGTTGACGTCACAGCGGGGGGGCGCGCTCACGTCCGACCTGACTCACTCCGTCCGTCCGTCCGTCCGCAGGGACTTCGAGGAGACGATGGACGCCCTGCAGGCCGACATCGACCAGCTGGAGGCCGAGAAGGCCGAGCTCAAGCAGCGCCTCGGTGGACCGGCGAAGACGGCCGGCGACAGCCCGCGGGGGAGCGGCCCGCTTGGGCTCCCGGGTAAGGAGGCCACGTTCGCCCCCCAAAAAAAACGATTGGGCAAGAGAGATATATCGTTTTCCCCCCCAAATAAAATCGTATGAATTAATGGCATTTTGCTGTGGCTGAAGGGTGGACTGCAGTTTTTCACATCAATTGTTTGTCCACTTTCCTCCCGCCCCCCCCCCCCCAAATCTCTCTCGCAAAATGTGCAGAGGAGCAAAAAGGTAGCGACATGCAACACATGCATGCTGCCCTTCCCCCCCTCCGCTTTCATTTTGCACGCCAATTCATTTCTGTTTTTCAGGCTTCTGAACTTTTTATTCGAGTTGTCAATCACGTCGAGGGAAAAAAATTATGGATTTTACAGAGAAAAAAAATCATTCCAAAATATCATACGACTGCAAAAGGAAGTCTGAATGCAGCGTGAAAATGTCATTTTGAAAGTCTTTTGTCTTTTTACTTATTTTTTTTTTTTGGTTCATCAGTCAAGAAAATCATCTTAACCAGACTTCAGTTGTATTTGTTCATTCCGCCGAGTCCAAATATTTCCTTTATTTTTTTTTTTGCAATCATCGGAATAGTTGTTCTTCTTCCTGTTCGACAATTGACACGTGTCCCGCTGTGCCGCCGCCCGCAGCGAGCCTGTCGTGCGCGTCGGGCGCCGGCATCCAGGTGGTGGACTCGCCGCTGTTGACGCGTCAGCTGGAAGCTCAGCGACTTTGCATCAAGCAGCTGAAGAACCAAAACAACTGGTTGAAGGTAAAGCCACTTGCCGCCCGGCCCGACAAAAAGGCCGCTTGCTCTTCTCAACGCCATCCGCCGCCTCTCTCTCTCTCTCTCTCTCTCTCTCTCTCTCTCTCTCTCTCTCTCGCAGGCGGAGAAGATGCGCAGCCAGCTGGCGGCGCTGCCCCCGTTGCGCGTCACCAAGCTGCCGTCCGGGGACAGGCCCGCCCCGCTCTCCGGCGCCCTCTACAGGAAGACGGACCAACTACTGGAGACCCTGCTGCAGATGAGCGCCAACGTCAAAGTGGTCGACATCACTGGCAAATGTCCCGGTAAGTCACGTGATTGATTATTTTCCGTGGGGTCGGCATTTTACAAGGGTCAGTCATTTTTAAAGAGGGAGGGGGTGGTGTTTATAAAATTGTATCTTTTGTATAAATAAGATAAAAGTCAACTTTTCAAGAACATCAAAATCAGCAAAAAAGTTTTAGACCATATTAGTGAATTTCATTTTTCGTAGAACAAGTCCTATGTGTTTGAGTAAAGGTCAATTTGTTTTTCAAAACAAGCCTTTTTTGGGGGGGGAGATCTCATGATTTTTTGGGGGGGGGGGTAAATTAGAGTTTCTGGGTCAAAGTTTATTTATTTTGGGAAAAGCTGCATTTTTTTCAATTATTTATTGGAAAAAATATATTATTCATATTTAAGTTTTGGGTTTTTTTTACCCCAGCAAGTTGTATTAAAAAATATTTTTGGACTAACAAAAAGCTGCTAATATTTTCACAACAAACCCAGCTGTCTCATTTTTATTGTTCTGGTGGTACCATTTTTTGGGGGAAAGGTGATATGAATCCCAGTTCTGCTATCATTCTCGTAGTTTTAATTTGAATTTCAATGTCATTGAGCTGACTAACGCATTGAACGAGTTGCGGCTCAAATCTCGAAGTATTGATGGTTGCAGTGACACCGAGCGCTCAGCTTCTGGAGCAGACGGCGCGTTTGCAGTCGCTGCGAGACACGCTCGACAGGCTCAAGGTGAGCGCATGCAAACAAATGTGTGTGTATACACACACACACACACACACACACACACACACACACACACTCATGTTGCGCTTTGGTGCCAGGGCGAGGTGGCCGAACACGTGGTCAAGCAGCAGCCGGGCGCCCGGGTGCCGTCCGATTTCGCCACCTTCCCCGCCGCCTCCTTCATCAAGGTCAGCACACGCAATTTGTCATCTTTGTTGATTTTTTTTTATCTCCCAACATGCATACAAAAACTTAAATGATCTTCAAAATGGCTCAAATAGGTCACGTATTTAGTCTGTAAACTCGAAAAAGCAGTTTTTCCAAGATGAAAATAGTTCACGTTTATGGGGGGAAAGAAATTCATATTTTTCAAAAAATAAAAAAAATTGTTTTTTTTGCAAGTAAAAAAAACGGCCTTTTAACAAATTTGGTCAAAAAGAAATTTGTATGATTTGAGAAAACGTTTTCATCATCTTTAGTTTTGAAATGCATTCAAAAACAAGAATCCAAGTGTGCCGAATGTTGCCGTGTGGCTTTCAGGCCAAGGAGGAGAACGGGGCCTCCTGCGTGCTGGTGGGCCGTGTGATGGTCCCGTGTCCTCGGGGTCAGGAGCAGGTCCACCGCGTGCTCCTGACGCAAAGTCAACTCCGCCATGTCCACGGCCTCCTCTTGCGCAACTGAGCCTCCTCTTCGGGCTTTCTCCTCCTCATCCTCGCCCGAAACAGACCCGACGGCTTCGTGGCACGCGTTCCACTGGGCTACTTGTGCGTATTTGTTAGACCACACTACAAATGTGGATTTTTTTTAATTGTATTTATTTTGTTTTTTATGTTGAAGCTAAGTTTGCACATCAAAGCAACAAAACATCAAGTTTACTGTTCTAACAGCCTTTCTGTGAGTCTTCCGGTATACTCAGTGGCCGCTGAGCTTTGAGTGTCGTCGACAGGTTGCAACAGAAATACCGGAGGAATCACAGAAAGGTATCCAAGCGGACGTCCTCATGCATTTTGCACTTTGTAAGAAAAAAAATGGAATTTATTGAATTGAAAAGTTTGCGGTTCTAATCTCGGCCTTCCTGTGTGGCTGCTCTAAAATGAGCTTTTTGTTGTTTTAAATGTGATGCTTTTCATGTTGCGGTTTTCTGTGTGTGTCGTGTGCGAGACGCTGATAAATAAAGAGTGGCTTGTCAACCCTCAGCCTTTCTTCAAAGTGAATAATTTTATTATAAATGCTACAAATGTTTTTTTTTTCTTCGAATGACAGTGTCACAAGTTATGTTTTTAAAATTCCATAGGCCAAAATCACCAGTGATTTTCATAGTGGACAGCCTTGCGGTTCTCCAGGCAACGTTTGGTGATTCTCTGCAAAGACAAGATCAAGAAAGACGTCATGGGGGCGATTTTTTTTAGTCTTAATCTTGGCACTAAAACCTTTTTTCAAGAACGCATTTCTTTCAATTAAAAAAAAAACATATTTATCATCATTTGCGCAAAGAAAATAAAGAGAAATTTGGTGAGTGATGCTGATTTTGTCGAATGTATCCACCTTGTTGAAGATCTGCAGGTTGAGTCTGTTTAACCGCAGTTGCGTGTCCCTTCGCTCCATCTCCAACTTGCGGAGAACCTCCGGAAGGCCTTCGTACAGCCTGAACCACAAAAACACTTTTGGCAGGCCAGAAGGAAACACAAAAACGAATGGATGGAGGGTTGGGGGGGGGGATTTCTTACTGTTTGGTACGCTGCTTCATTTCCTTCCTGGGCACCGCCCTCCTTGGCATGCCGCTGCCTGCACACGCACAAAAACGCCGCAATTACACTCACGGAGGCAGACCGCCACCAAAAATTCAGAGTTTTGTTTTTTTAATGTAAAATTTGTTACGGTTTTCAGATTTTTATCCAAACGTGCTTTTATAAGGTCAGAAATGAAAATAGCTGAAAAAACATTTGCAAGCGGGCGTGTTGAAAAACGGATGCGGTGACCTGGCAGTGCCGCGTTCATCGTTCGCCCACTCAAGATTCGAACGCGTTGACGCGAGTGCGAGATGAAGTCGGGGCGTCGCGTGGCGAGAGCTTCCTGTAGGGGGCGCCACAAACACAACAAGTGTTGCAGACTTTCCACATTTCAGACAGACCAAAGCTTCTGCCTTTTGTGCGTTTCACTTTACAAAAGGAATTTTCAAGTACAAAAAAAGGCCCGGAGGAAATGTTTGTTTGTTTTGGTGCTTATGAACATGTGAACTTGAACCTGCAGAGACATGATTTGATGGCAGCTTGCAGAGGGTCCGGGATGGGCGACGACGTCGTCGTCATCATCGTCGTCAAATTGTTGTCGCGGCCTGAGAGGTTCCCTTGCCGTTTTGGCCGCGGTGTCGTACCAAACGGTATTGGGCTTGCCGGGTTCCACCTCGCCGGCGGGCTCCTCTTGCTCCTCGGGACGGTTCTCCTTGGACGAGTCATCCAGCGGGATGAACCACCACACGGCTGAAACGTCGCACAATGACGACGCCGTCGCAATTTAGAAAGAAAGGCGAGTGGACTTAATTGCAACTTTTTGTTTTTTTTTTTTTAAATAAAGACACTTCAAAAATTTTATTCTCCGGTAAAAATATATCTTCTCATTAAAGAAAAAAGGAATATTCATCTTTTTTTTAAATTTCCTTTCTTACAAAAAATGAATAGGAACCCCCCCCCCACACACAACTTTCTGATAATCAGACTTCAATTCTTAAAAAAAAAAATTTGGGGGAAGAAAATGGAATTCCTGTATCAAAATAATACTGATATATATTGTTTTTTATGCAATTTTATTCTTGTAAGGTGATCATTTCATTCCCTGCCCCCCCAAAAAAGGGAGAAATAATTTCTCATATTTTGAGTTAACTGCGTGCAAAAATGCATTTGAAATTTTTTTGAAGCACAACTTTACTTTTCTAAGATTGGGAGTTTTTTGCTGAAAAACAAAATTTCCTCCCCAAAAATACGACATCATTCAAAACATCGACTTTTTTTTTTTTTTTTCTTTGAAAGTATCCCTCATTTCAAGATTCTGGACTCGGGCTCGATTTGTCGAGAATGCCGAATCACCAAAACGCACGCATACCTTTGGGCAACTTGGGCGGCGTTCGGGTCTTCTTGTGCTTGAGGGAGGTCACGTGACCTTTGGGCGCACTTCTTCGTGCTCGTCCCGGGGGCGGGAACATGGTTCCCACGTCTCGTGTGCAAAGGCGCGTCGCGTTGCACACAATGTCAACGTCACCTTAGAGGGGGGGGGTAAATTAAGTCAGTATGTTTTTTTCCTGCGTATAAATTTTGCAGCACGACTTAGTAGGTGAGGGTTCAATTCTCTTTTGTTTTGTTTTTTTGCTCGCCTGCTTGGACGCCTCTGCTAAGGAGCTTCTTGGAGGTTGTGTGCTGAGGCGTCTTGGCGAAGGAGCCCGTCGACGACGACTCGCCAGTCTTTGGGGGGGGGATAAAGAAAATGCAGTTTCGCGACAATGTGATTTTTTCTCAGAAGAAAGCGACCCACGGCAAACGTACGTTGGACGCCTCGGTGGCTGTGGTTTCGGAGAGCGTGGCGTTGAAGCCCCGCCCCTCCCACTGCTCCCGTTGCTTGGCCACGTGGTCGTAGAGTTTGTGGAGGCGGGCCGAAGACTTGGAGATCTTTTGAAGGCTTTTGGGGGCCTTGGCGCTTTGGATGCGGTGGGAACCGAAGACCCGGACGAGGCGGTCCGTGTCCAGCGTGGACGTGGTGGTGCTGGACTCGTCTCTGTCGGCCGGACAAAGGCCGCAGGGGGCGCGCGCCTGCCGTGGCCACGCCTGCCGATCAAGAGGGGGCAAAAAAGGTGCAAAATCAGACTTGCAAAAAGACAACCAAAAAATATTATTTGGGGGCGGGTAGGCAAAAACCAATTACTCACGAATAAGGTTGCAACTTTGAATTATATACACAAATATTTTTTTTGTGTTATGACAACAAAAAGAAGTAAAATTGCAAAGAAAATATTCCAGAAAAACGATTTTAATTTAGATGATAAAAAAAGTTGTAATCTTCTGAGATAAAAGCGGTATTTTCAATTTAAAAAAAATAAGAGATAAGAGACGATGAAAATTCTGGGGGGGTCCCAAAAAAAGGCATTTTTACATCATAGGATTTTTTATTTATTTAAAGTTTTTAAGAGAAAAAAAATCCACTTTTGTGGAAAATATTTTTTGGGTAAAATTTTGGTCAAATGAGCTTTTTTTCTGAAAGGAAAATTGACTGTTGTCGTTCAATTGGGATTCTCCCACTCCCATAAAATCAACGCTGTTTTCATTATGTCGAAAATCAAAACTTGACTCGCTAAAAAAAAAAAAGGGAGCGAATTTTCTCCCCCAAAATCGAAAACATTTTCCTTCAGGAAAACTGATATTTTAGAGAGAGAGAGAAAAAAAAAAAGACAATCAAGAATGTGATTTCGTTTCCTGTAAAGAAGCGTTTTTGCACCTTCGGCGCCCACTCCGTCTCGCCGCAAAGCGTCCGCGAGGGCGGCACGTCGGCGCCCCTGGTGGTGAGGATGACATCAGACAGGCGCTGCAGCTGCTCCAGGATCCAAGCCTCCCTGCTCGCCAGCCCCGGGGGCAAACGGTCCCTGTCCCGCCGCGCCGCGCCCGCTGCTCCGTAGCGCTCCGTCGTGGGGGCTTCGTGCTGGCTCGCATGAGGAAAGCGCCGATCTGAGGCCGGAAGCACAAACGCACACATAAACACATTATTTGCTTGGGGGGGGCGACGATGATAACGATGTGCATGTGGCCTGGCCGGCTGACCTGGGAGCAGCATGGGCGGGGGCGGCGGCGCGTGTGCGCGCCTCTTGCTGTAGATGCCCTCGGCGTGCTTGATGGCGACGCCGCGGTCCAGGCCCGGATCCTGCTGGCCCAGAACCTCGGCGCTGAACAGCGGCGGCACCGCGTCGTCCAGACCTGAGGACGCACGCACAGGTGGCGCTTTTTAGGTCTCGCACCCTTTGTGGAGCGCATCAATAATGAAGCGGTGCCCCGTTACAAAGCGGCAGCTGCCAAAGGCAAACGCAAGCCCCGCCCCCAACCCCGTTTAGAATGAAATTGTAATGAGCGAAGGAGTGCAGCCATTTATTTATTTATTTTTTTAAAGGCATTTTATTATTGAGAAGATATCAATTAGCAAAACAGGTCATGTGATGAACAAATAAAAACGAATACAGGAACGCCAAATTTCCATTTGATTGTTTTCATTGCCATTAAAATAATTCATTTTGCTGCAACGTGGTTTTATAATTAATTATTTAACACCATGCGTTCAAATCTTATTTTATTCCAATTATTTTATGAGACAAATGCATCAGTGAGAGCATGAAATATTGTACAAACAGTCGTCGGAATTTTTTTTAATTAAAGTAATTCATTTGCATTTTTATGATATTTTTTAATGAATATAATACAATACTCCAAACAAAGCTTACCCGTGTGCGAGCTCTCCATGGTGGTGCACGAGGAGGACGCGTCGGCTTCCACGTGAGGCATGAAGAAGAGTTCGTTGGCGCCGCGAGGCTTGTAAGGACGCAGGCTGGGCGCCGCCGCCGCCGCCGCCGCCGCCGATGATGCGCGAGGGACGCACTCGTCCCGCACTTGATCAACAAAATGACCAACAAAGTTGTTTTTTTTCTGGGTCTCATTATCTCGACTTTTCATGTGTGTAACAATTTTTATAAAAAACAACAAAAACAACAAAAAAAGAAGTTTCAAAAGCGAGCGGTTCCACAAACATTTTGACAATTGTCATGTGTGCTTCATACTCATGTTGCTTTTCTATTCAGACCAAACTAATCAATCAACCCAACTATAAAAAAAAAATAAAAAATCTTTTCATATTTTCATACAAACGATCCTAAATGTAAAAATGTATGCAAATAATGAAAACATAACGACAATGACGATCCTGACCTGGCGTTTCAGGTGTGTAGCTCCTCATCGCGCTGCCTGTGACGGACAGATGATGAAGATAATGAGGAGGAGGAGGAGCAGGAGCAGGTGCGGGTCGAGCAGATGTCGGCTGTCTGCGCTCGTCATCCGTGCTGCTGACGGCAGGCGAGGAGCGTTTCAGCGGGACAAATCTGTCGCCGGGGGGCCCCGCCGACGAAGAGGAGGAGGAGGAGGAGGCGGGGCGGGGGGCGGGTTCAGGAGGTTTCGGCGAAAGGGTGAGGTGGGCGCGCGACACGTGACCAAACGGGATGGTGGTGTCCTCCGCGACGTGACGCTGGCGGGACGAGTCCTCCTCCTCCTCCTCCGCTTCAATCGCGCTCGCCTCTTCCGGCAAGGACGGCGTCCCGTCCGCGCCGATCCTACGCGGTTCACGTGACAAAAATTATTCTCGGAAAACATTTTAGAGTATTGAAAGGCACATTTGCGTACGAACCCTGCGTGCGGGTGGGACTCGGGCGGCGGCGGGCAGGAGGCAGCGGGCCGCTTACGGGCGGCGATCGTGATGGACGTGTGCGCCTTGACGTCGGCGCCAGCGCCGGCGATCTCCCGCAGGCCGGCCTCCGGGTGGGCGGGCTCGGCTTCCGGAAGGAGGGGCATCCACGCGGACGCCAGGGCCGAAAGGGTGGGTGGCGCCGGCACCGTCGCTGCTGCGCCGGATGCCGCCGTGCTCTCCGTGTCTGTGCTGCTCTCGCTCTGGTGGGGTAACAAGGTGATGATGTCATGACTAACGAAGGCATGATGCGTTCGGGGACACGCAGTAAACGTGACGCTCTCAAACGTTACCTGCAACGCCGCAGATGACGACGCCGAATCTGATTTGCATATCAGAGTGAACACAAAAGTCGCATGGAATCATTTAAATGAATTTAAAGGATGAAATTAAAACGTCTGTCATGCGCACAATATATAATAATTAAAAAATTAAAAAATATATATTTTTTTAAAGTGAGGTGTAATTTTGTGATCCTAATCTGACTTTTTCAATTTTTGTTGATAATAAACCTACATGAAGGTGTTTTTACAACACAATACATGTTAGTAAGAAAGGGGAAACTAGTTTTTGTGCAGATAAGATTTTTTTTTTTTTATTGTTATCAAAATGGATATTATACAGTATATATATATATATATATATATATATACAGTCAAACCTCGGTTTTCGAACGTCTCGGTTCTCGACCAATTCGGTTTTCAACCAAAAATTTCGAGTTTTTCATGCCTCGGATGACGAACAAATTTCGGTTCTCAAACAAACTGAGCGCACTTGAATGCACCATTTGACTCCTCTCGCCTTCCTTACACCAGGAAGTGACGCTTCCTCGTGTTGCTTTCCATTGTGAGCAGACGTGTTCAGTAAACATTTTTATTTTAAAAGGAGCGTGGTTTCGGTTTTCGAACAATTTCGGTTTTTCGAACAGCCTTCTGGAACGGATTATGGACGAAAACCGAGGTTTGACTGTATCTCGGAAAAAATTCATGTAATTTTAGTGCGGGTATTTTTTCTCATGTGTTGACTCCGTACTTCGACCTCCACCAGAGGTGTGTGTGTGTGTGTGTGTGTGCGCATCGGTCTGATGGTCAAATTGCAGCGGTTCGTAACGGCGGTGACGCCTCGCCCGACGTCCTCACCGTGACAAAGTTGTTCGAGAGCATGGCGCCCTTGATCTCTTCGATGCGTTGCCGATCCTCTTTGTCCAACTCCAGCGAGTCAAAACGGCCCTCCGACAAATCCAGGATGAAGCGCTCTGCGGGGCAAACACGTTGCGTTGTCTTTCATTTTACCTTCAAAGCGCCCCCTACTGGCTGAAATATACACCGCGCACAAACTCCGCTCTGGTCAAGTTGCGATGGCAGATGAAGCGCCTGTCTCACTTTTGTGTTTGGGGTCCTCGCGGTCCGAGACGCCGGCCGTCGGCGATCCGTCCCGCAGCAACTTGGCCACTCTGACGGTCAGCGAACTCTGACCGCTGGCGTCGCTCATGGAGGCCTGATCCTCGGGGTCTTCCGGAAGCGGGCCGAGACCGGCCGGCGGCGGTGGCGACGCCGCCTCGTCCGCCGCGGGGTCCCGGTCGTCCGGAGTCGGCGGCGGTCCGACGGCGAGCGGCGACTGAGGGGCGGTGCTGCAGCCTTCCGGCTCGGCCCGGCGGAGCCAATCCGTGTCCCGGTTCCTGACGACGAGCTTCGCCGATGAGCTCGCACTCCCCAGGCCGGCGGGACCGTCTTCGGGTTTCTCCAAACCAGACGCCGACTGGACCGCGAACAGCGAAGAGCGAGCTCGGGGACCCGAAGTCTCAGCCGAGCGGGGATGGTGGACAGTGGGACGAGGGTCTTGATGACCGAAAGGTGACAACGTGTTGGAGTCCAAAGGCTCGATTTTGGGGGGGCTGCTGGCTGGAATTAAAAAAGGAGAATTTTTTATTTTTTTTTTTAGACAGAATCGACTAAGCGTGCTCAACAAGATCAAATCATCAATGCACTGCAATCGTCCTTTTCTCAATTTCAAATCAATTTGGCAAATCCTCTGAAGCACTTCACCTCCTGTCCACCGGGGGGCACTCTGTGCCCGACGGTAGCCACGTCCGACCAAGCAACAAAACAAAGAGTGGCAAAAGGCAGGCCTGCACTACGTGTTTCCGCCTTTTCCAAACACATTGAGGGACATTTTGGATTCTCTGAGGAGAGGGGAAAAAAAAAAATTTTGGGGGGGACCTTCTGATGACGTGATGCTCTTCATGGGTGTCCCTCCCGAAGAAAAATCCTTGACAGTGCTGAGATCGGTGGGTGAGAATTCCGGCTCCCTGATGGGCCCCCTGGGCGCAAACGGGGTCAAGATGTCGGCCGGCGACTGGTCAATGCCGAGGTTTTGGAGATACAACTGGCAAAGAAAAACGGGCCACGTCATCGACTTTTTTTAAGGTGTTCTGATGTTTCTTACTTTCACGCCAATGAAAATAACCGAAGACCCTTTTCTTGGCCTTCATTTTTGCTGTTTTTCTTTGACTCCTCTTTAAATGAGGCAACAGTGCTTTCAAAGAGTTTCCATTTTGTCAAAACCCCGAGAATCTGAGCACTGTTATGCAAATGAGCCACTGCTCACCCCGCCCCCTTTTGCTGCTGAGCCAATCCGGAGCCGGACAAGCAATTTCACACGCCTGGGTTTTTCACTTACTGGAATCCTGTCCTCGATGTTGAGGTCCGCCTGCTTGGAGAACGTGGTGGGCTGGGAGGTCCAGTAGGGGGCGTCGTTGTCGACCTCCAAACTGACAGCAGAAGAGGATGCGGCCAATTTGGAATCGGTCGTCGCCTCGGAATCCAGCGACACGTCACTGGAAGGGTTGGCATCGGGAACTGGGATGAAGATTAAAACGAGAAAAATAACTCGTGGAACGAAGTCAGGAGGGTTTTTTGTTGTTTTTTTTAAGTGAATCATGGCGAACTGGTTCCGATATAAATGAATAAATAAGCAAATGCTGAACCACGAATATGCGAGGTAAAATGGACTTCTTTTCATCACGCACCTGACCGCATAGTGCAAAACAAAAATGGCCGACCAATTGGCAAAAAATACCTGTTTTTTAAAAATTAGCATATTTTAACATAAGACAAGGATAATGAGATTAAAATAAATAAATAAAAATAATCGACTCTCTGTTGTAAAGTTGACAAAGTATTGTAAAACAGTCACATTTATATATTTATTCTTATACGCGTTGGCGAACCAAAATAAGAAGTTATTTTATTCATTATATATATATATATATATATATTTATTTTAATTAATTGGTTATTGGAAGTTTATTCTGTCAAATATCGGAATTGACACGTCAAAAAAAAAATACTGTCAGGCGCTAAAATAAATAAATAACGAGAGCTGCAGTCATTAAATATTTTTAGAATTCATTATTCTATCTGTTAATTGAATAATTGGCCAAAATCCGATTTTACACCCAGGGACAGATTTGTATTTATTTATTTATTTATTTGTGTATTTATTAATTTTGGTGATTGAATTATTTGAGTTACTAATGAAGAATTTCAGGCCAAAACTAACACTGAAACGAACCCAAGGCCAAGCATTTTCCAAAGGATGAAAACCTTAGCAAACCTTCTCTGAAAAAAAAAAAAACAAATCTATGAAAACCAAACATTCTAGACAACGTCAGAACAAAAAAACGAATGACAAACCCAGAGGTACGCTCACCTTGTTGGGAATTCTCATCGCTGGAGGGGATGACGGAGAGTCTCCCCGACTTGACGGCAGACTCGGCCGTTCGCGTCCGAGCCGCCGCCGCCGCCGCCGCCGCCGCGGACTCCGAGTGCGGCGGGAAACCCAGGTAGGACTGCTCAGCGGCGTCGCACTCGGATCCCGTGACGCTCGCTCCGCCTTCGGACATTTGCGGAGTGGACTTGTTGCTCTGAGACAGCAGCTCTCGGTACAACAGCTGGCTGGCGGCGTCGGGTTGCGTACTGCGAGACCCGGAGGTGATGTGACTGACGTCGGCAGCCTGAGCGACTGCGTCTGCATCCCCCGGCGTCAGAGCGCTCTCGCCCTCGGAGGTCATGGTCTCCTGGGCCAGAGGGTGCTGAGACAGGGAGCCCTCATCAGACTCGTGCACCGCAGAAAAGTCGGGACTTGCGCTGGGAAATCAACAACACAAAAACATCAATAAAGAACTAAGAAAAAAAGTCAATAAAACATTTCTTTTACCTTAAAGGCAGAAATTCGACATCGCTTTTTTGGAATAGGGAGTCGTCTGCCACACTGGCTTCTTCGGCAGCGTTCGCGGGCAACAGGGCGAGGGCCGGAGACAAAGCGCTATCCTGGAATTCTGAGCAAGGTCACGAAAACATCAGCTCATCTCTATAGTGCCCAAAAAACTAGAACAGAATAGAGAAAGATTTCCTACGCAGCTGCGAATGCGGAACACTGGTCTTCAGCTTGCCATTTTTGTGGGAACCACTTTGGAAACTTCCCGCTTTGTCCGCGTGGCTTGCTGCTGTTCCAAAAGACGCGCTCATGTCCTCATCGTCGGACAGCTCGGCAGACATCCGCCCTGCTGGGGAAACAACCCGCACGAAAACATATAGGACAACATTTATATTCCATTACAGACCACAAGACAAAGAGTGTCACACACCCAAAAAGGTTTCGCTGCCTCCACGACCACAAAATGGCGGCAAAGCATTATTCATGTCAAAATGAAACTCCAACTCAATCCAACATACTTACCCGACCAAAGCCAATCATGTTATAGTTTTGACGCGAGCACAAAAACACAATTACTCGAGCTATTTGGATTACATTATATTTTACTAGCAAAGTATATTATTATGGGTAAACATTTAGATGGGACATGGCTACTCAGTAATAAAACATAAACGATTGATAGGTAATGATGAAATGTACGCGAAAAGCTAATTTTAAAAAAAATCGATCTAAACTGACGTCAGTATTATGCGACAGCAATGACGTAATTGAGGGTGCGCCCAGAGAGTGTTCCTTGTCAAATGACTGATAACAATTTTGTCCACAATCCCTCAATTGTGATTCGGGAACAAGTGAATGATTCCGAACTCTGCCTCTATGCGGCAGGCCCTGGGGTCGTTCCAGAATGTTATGTTGGCTTCCACAGTGATTCGCAATTTATTTCAGTAAAAATAAAAAAATAAAATACGAATCACAGGACGTGTTCACGCGATGTGATTCGTGGGCATGCTACAACCTACAGTTGACGTCGCGGTCGTTCACAAGTGCAGAAAAGTGAGGCATGAAGTGACGAAAAGCACTCTTTTAACACTTTTAGTCCTCGATTTTTCACGAGTCGCTAACAACTTAGCCAAGAAGCAACAGGTTGCTAACGCCACCTAGCTGGCGAAACAAGCGTGGCACGACACGTCCAAGACAACTGTGTTAACAATGCCACTTGAGTGATGACTTTGGGTCACCAAGTGTGATTTTGATTACTTCAAAAGAGGCGAGCCCACTAAGAGTGTCACCAAACTGTCTTAACCAACTAACGCTGCTAGGCTAGCAGCAAAGCTAGGCTAACTTCACTGCTCGCCCGCCTAATAAGGTGGATGTGTTCTGTGCAGCTTGCTTGGGTAAACACAAGACGATAGGATGCGGAAAAGCCCGAATAAAGCACATTAAACATATTCTGAAGGTCAAAATTACCGTTGAGCAGCACACATCTGATGCGACAGCTTCTTCTTTTTTCCGCCAATTGACGCGCGCTTCCCGACTCCACTAGTCAGTCGGTATCCAGGCACCGTTGCTAAGGGGATTTAAAAGTAGGTTAAACGCTAATAAACGCTTACACACTGACCTCAACATAACCAAATACAAGCCATGACCGAATTCCAATAATTCTAGTGTGTCAACGCCACCTGGATTGGTTGTTTTCGTTCCAAAACATTCAATGTTGTGGTTGTTATACTCCAGAGCGACAGGTGGCGGTAAGGAGCTTCTTTTTTATTTTTCTACCGACGGCGAACAATCACCATCGTCCGAAAACAACTACATTTGGGACGAACAGCATTTTTAAAAAAAACAGTTTCATGACAACAACATTTTAGATTTTGTATTTTTAAGGACAATATGAACAGAAGCTATTCGTGTTTAATTATGTGCCTCACTCTAAGTATTTGTGCCGTTATCGTTTGTTGACAATCGATCCTCCATTCATTTAATGTCTCAGGAACTTTTTACGTTTCATTCTTGGAAAAACTTTGAGACGAGCTTTACAAACTGCAGGCGTGTTTCTGTATTTGACTTTTCAGTCGATTGTCAAGCAAGCGCCTTCAGGGGGCAGCCTCTCCTCAAGTGCTGTCCATGTCTTCAGTTGTTCACCCACTCATGCAGGTCGCAGTCAAACATTCCAGCTCCCATTTCATTTTTCTTTTGTGAAAAACAAACAAAGCACACTATTTTGGGAAAATTGACAAGGAGAAGTAATGATCTGTAAAAGTACTGTAATTATCATACCAGACTAGCATTATACTTCATTTGGAATTAATTTTGGGGTTAAAGTTTTGAGTTAAAAATGGAATTTAAAGAGCACAGGTTAAGAATGGTTCATTTTTCATTTATGAATTAAAGGGTGTATTTTTTTGGGTTATTCATTTGTAAATTCCATCAATAACATACAGTTTATATGCCATTTTTCACAGGTGGAGTGCCTCAAATAGTGACTGTTGCCCGCGCGATTACTGTATCTGCATTGAAGGAAGCACATTCCTTCAGCTAAGGAAGTACACCGTTTAAAAAGCTGTGAGATTTTATTGCATGTGTCTCCTGTCGTAAATCAGTGATTGATGGTGACATTATTTTGCCTTGCTGTGGCTTAAAAAAAAATACCGCACTCTTTCAGCCCCCGGTGTCTACTGTTGGCATGTTTTTTTTCTCGCCCCCCAAAGTCCCCCCCAATAACAATGAGAAGATTTACAATGTCGGGACAACTGTTCTAGTATTATTTCAAATACGAGCTGACGGGAAAATTGATTGATGGCAGCGCACTTATTTTAGTGGGAAGGAAACATGGCAAATGGAGCTCAACAAAGCTAATCTTTTTGCTAACGGTAAAACGTTCCGGAGTGCTTCTTAAAAAAAAAAAAAAAATCCCTCACAGGAAATACAGTTGCCCCCTGGCTATATTGTGCTTCATTTCTTCGAAGTTCAGTGCATCACAGATTTTGGATTGTACGGTACAGACGACTAGAAAATTATGTCACAGTGGAAAGTACCAGTAAATTGTAACTTACTGGGAATAAAAGGGAAAAAAGGAGACAATTATCTGCAATATTTTTTTTTTTTACAAAAAGCAAAACATTGCCTTCGGAAAGTCCACTTGCTTAATGCTAAAATGTAATTCAAAACACGATGGACAAGGTTAAAAAAAGCATCAACGTTGTGGTAATGATAAAACCCTTCAAACAACAGATATGTGAACACAAACGGTGGAGGAACACATGTAGACGGACAACATACCTTTTTAGACTCTGCAAAAAAAAAAAAAACTCATTTTACTGACGCTTACTTAGCAGTTGTGACTGTCTTTGTTTCATTTGTTACACCATAAGAAGGCACAAGGAACAAATCATGATGTCTGGACTCTTATGTTCTCTTTAATCGAGTTATGATATGTTTTTATGAAGAACAAGACTTGAATGCTATTTTATTATGTTTTAAAAAAAAAAAAAAAAGAACGTTTCGTTGGTGTGAGGCTGGCCAATTAGTGCAATCAAATACATGAGCCCAAAGCACGCCTGCTCTCGGCAACTGGACACTCTTTCTATTAGAGAGAGAGAGTGTGTGTGTGTGTGTTTGTGTGTGTGCGTGTGTGTGTGTGTGTGTGCGCGCCACAAAGCTCACATCGTAAACGCAACGGGATAAAGTGGCTGGCCTCTAATCATAGACAGAAGAGTGTTTCATGAAGCCAGATAATGGCCATCGCGCGCGCGCGCGCGCGGCATTTCATTAGCATAGATAACAACTCGGGAAGATTTAGATGAGGGGATGGTTGGTCGCCGTGGCAACCTGGATCCCGGCAAACAAAAGAGTCTCGGGAATGCTTGCCAAGGGGACGCAAATGGAAAAGGAATGAAGCGGAGCACGTTTGTCCGCCGCCGACCCAAAAAATAAATACAATTCCTTCCCCGCATGCACATGAATTTGAAATGGAAGACGAAAATGACAGAGCAGTGGAAAATGTGACCTTTTGGAAATGAGGTCACGTCTAAACGGGGCAAAAATCATGACCGAGGACCCAGTCAATTGCAGGCCTTTTCGTTTTCCATTCCAACACAATTTATCAATCCATCATTGCAAATTTTGACCAGCAGCTGTTCTGTCCTTTGTTCGCAAAAAGCTACTCGCTAAGTCGGCTAACGTCTACGTCTTCGTTTTGGCGCTCCTGCTGGCCGACGTCGCAAGTGCACCACACCAGTCAGATAAGATTTCACGCCAGCTTTATCGTTCACAAAAAGGAGCTCGATACGCTGGATGCTCGGCCTCTTGACTCGTCATTTTTGTACGTAAAAATCCGCTCGATAGCACTCGGCGCGCCTGTTCGTTATCTTTTCATCCGGTCAGTCTTTGGAATTTTAGAACCCAAAAAATGGCGCCATTGTCCCGGGATGACTTTTTGTGCAACTGAAAGGGGAGGGCTGCGCCGCTGTGGGAGAGGCCACAGTCGACTTCAATGGTGGCCAATCGAAGCGGATGCTTTTGTTCTCTTTAAATACGACGCGCTAGTTGTACACTTGAGTCTTGAGGAAAGCACATTTGCAAGCGTGGGGGGGGGGGGGGGGTCGATGCCCGTCGTCGCCAAAATACATGGCGTTAGATGCGCCCTCTACTCCGCAGACAGTGACCGGCACCCGGCAACCAGTCCAGTGCTTTGTTAGTCTTGAAAGCAAGTCCACAGCGGCGTGACAGTAAAGCCGCCATCACGGGTATTCCCCAACGTGAAAAGGCGGCAGACCCTCGTCAGTAACTCGAGCCCCCTGTCGGGGTGGCCCATCTGGCCGGCGTCCCGGCCACGGCGCCGCTGCCCAGGCGGGGGGGGGGACCCCATCTGTGCTCTCTGTGAGGTAACAAACCGTCATTATTCATGAACTGCAAATAAAATTGAAAAGGGAAAAAGCTTTTTTGTCAAACGTCACGTTTGCAAAAAAAAGCTGCTTCATGAATCAGTGATGGAGCAGTTGATATTTTCACTCGGGTGTTTTGTCTTGTCAAGCATCACACACACGCACGCGACTGCACAAAACATGCATGGATGTTTTGTCTCTCTTTAACCCTCATGCAGTATTTTTAAGCGGCTGCATGAAGGGTATTACGTCCCAAAAATGTCCCTCTTCCAATGTGCAACAACTTTTTTCACTTTTCATTTTTTTTCACTTTCAACCCCTCAAAATGTTCAGTGGGATTTGGCCAAGACATCGATATACATCCTATGCAAAATTTCAGCTTCGTGGAGTTATTTTTTCACTGTTTTGTCTGTGGTGTCCATTTGTCCAACAGTCCAAAATCGTCCAAAGTGTCCGAAATGTCCAATTTTGGGATAATTACTGCATGGGGTTCAAATGATCCATCACCGCTTGAAATGAAATTTTCCGCATTAAAAGTAATAATGGTATCGGATACTTGGTATCGGTATTGGTATCGGTCTGAAAAAAAAGTGGTGTCAAACATCGCGGATTTTTTTTTTTTAGGTGTTTGAATTGTGATCATTTCCACATCGTCGATGCAGTTTGGGGGCTCAGGCTCAAAATGTCAAACACAAGTCCAAGAAATTCAAACGAAGCATTTATTTCAGCTCATTTACAAATCGGTCCTTTTCCAAATACGCAACGTGAGCACAAACCGAGAGCTTCCCCTGATGAATATTCCACCGTGCCGTCTGTCTGTTTGTTTAAGCGGGCCTGTAGCAATTGATCCCCGTTTTCCCTCTGGTGAGCACATTTTATCAGGAGGAGGCGTGTTTAAAAAGATTAAAAAAAGAAAAAAGGGGGGGGGGGCGAATGAGGGTTAAGTAATAGGCTGGCGACAAAGCACTTGATGTGCCTGAAAGGCACCCCACGCCGGCCCCTGCTTTAATTCCCCATTGACCTTGGCTTGTTGGCGACTCCCTGATGCCGCTGCCGGTGACACCCGCACCCGTCTGGGGGAGTGTGGGGAGGGGGGGCTCCATTTTCAGATGTGCAGATGGAGCAACCGTTAAGAGACGCGCTTGCATATTCCCCCTGTGGGTAGGGGTGGGCGTTCACGGGGTAGTGCTGTGGTCAGAGGTTAGGGGATCAGAATCAACCCCCCCCCCCCTCCCAACTGACTACCAGGCAAGCTCCCGGTGTCTGGGGACATCCAAGGATAAATGACACATTATGCACTTTATGCTATTAATGCAGGGGGGGGGGGGGGGGGGGGTTGGGTTCAGCTGGCACGTGCGACACACACGTATGCACACAGCACAGACAGATTTTTTGTGGGGGGGGGGGCAGATTTGAAATGATACAAGACAAACTAAGTACAGTCAAACCTCGGTTTTCGAACGTCTCGGTTCTTGACCAATTCAGTTTTCGACCAAAAATTTCGAGTTTTTTTTATGCCTCGGATGACGAACAAATTTCGGTTCTCAAACAAACTGAGCGCACTCGAACGCACCATTTGACTCCTCTCGCCTTCCTTACACGAGGAAGTGACGCTTCCTCGTGTCGCTTTCCATTGTGAGCAGACGTGTTCAGTAAACATTTTTTCTTTTAAAAAGAGCGAGGTTTCGGTTTCCGAACAATTTCGGTTTTCGAACAGCCTTCTGGAACGGATTATGGACGAAAACCGAATTTTGACTGAACCTGAATAATGTTCAAACTTTGAGTGAGTTGATTTTGGTGAAGAAAAAAAATAATACAAAATGAGATCTTGCACTGATTGTCAGTTTCTTATTTAGCAGTTTTGTGCCATCCTTGAAAGTTTTTTTTTTTAATGCAAGAAATACGGCTAAATATACAGTATATCTCCAATGCATATGGCTATTTTTGATTGTTGTTGTGCTGCTACTGTGAATATGAAATTTCCTCTTTGCGGCCTTCAAACACGCTACCTGTCTTCTCTCCCCAAATTTAATGACATGAAATAGCCCCCCAACGCACCCACCGTGAGCAATAAATCAGCGCCTCATCAAACGTGTGCAAATGGCGTGTGCCGCGGTCGTTGTGCTCGCAGTCGAGCTGAAGTCATTGTGTGCCACCGACCGCTTTGCCGGCTAATGTTCGGGTTGAATGCATAATAATGAGCGGCCTGCTGTGGAGACAATGGGGTAGAGAGGGGAGGTAGTGTGGGGGGGGGGGTTGATGTGAGGCATAGCAGGTGCGGGGTGAGGTCATCACTTCACGTTCACTCACACTGTAAATTCAAGGTCAAAAAAGGGACGCCGTGGTTGAGAACACGCGAGTCCGTCATCTGGAATGCAACTCATTTCGTTTGGCAGACTACATCAGCCGCTGCACCCAAATGCGGGTTTTTGTGTTCTGGACGACAGATGGTTGCAATTGTGGCCTGGCGCAAGCATCTCCTCACCGCTTACGATATTGACGAATCGTGTGCACATACGGGACTCGAGAAAAGAGTCAGTGTGGGATTGGGGTGGGGGGGGGGGCGGGGCCTGACTGGTGCCTCCTTTTCCAAAAAGCCACGCCCCCTTCACCCTGCTAATGACGGGGCACTTAACCGCGCCTGCACGTTGCCCGTCCCCTGCACACTGGAAGCAGCGACAGCGGCAAGAGGAACAAAAGTGCCAACAAGAAGACAGCGAAAAGCGAAAAGAAGAAAGAAGAAGAGAACCTCCCGTAATTCACGTTTGCCCATGCGGACACTTTTGCCCGCGCCATGGATTTGGCGGAGCGCCGCTACTTGTCTCCGTACGACTACACCTTCAATTTCTGGAACGACTACCTGGGCTTGTCCACCCTCGTGGCCCCCAACCGGATCCGGGGCCCGGCCGGGTGTAGCGGCCCAAACTCCATAACGGAGTCGCTGAAAGCCACGCTGGGCTTGGACGACTCGCCGGTCGAGCTCCGCCGACGGCCGCTCGGCGACCTCAGGGACGGAGACGACGCGGCGGCCTACGCGGGGTGCGGCTCCGCGGCGTTTGCCGAGGGTCCGGAACGCGGACGCAATCCGGCTCCGCGCGGCAAGGCCGAGCCCAGGGTGTGCGTGTTTTGTCGGAATAACGGCGCCCCGGAGGAGGTGTACGGCACGCACATTCTGAAGACGGCGGACGGCCGGGTGCTGTGCCCCATCCTGCGGGCGTACACTTGCCCGCTGTGCGGCGCCAACGGGGACAACGCGCACACCATCAAGTACTGCCCGCTCTCCGCCAGGGAGCCGCCCGGGGGCCACAGGATGATGCTGCAGGGCAAGGGGAGCAGAGTGCCCGGCAAGAGGCTCAAACTCTTCTCCTGAACGTCAATGGCATGTCACCCGGATAACTGCCACCAATAATTTGCACGGGGGGGGGGGGGGTTAAAAATTCACACACGTTCACTCTCATTTATAGAATATCATCTCTGCTTATTTGTTATCACATTTGGACCAAAATGATGTCAAACCAGATTTGATCCGGATTGCACATTTAGGGTGAGTGTAAATGGGAACATGTTTCGGATTTCGGAAAGTCATTTTATGGGTTGGGAGAAAAAAAAAAAAAAAAAAGGCTCTGCTATTTGTTATCCCATTTGGACCAAAATGATGTCAAACCAGATTTGATCCGGATTGCACATTTAGGGTGAGTGTAAATGGAACATGTTTCGGATTTCGGAAAGTCATTTTATGGGTTGGGAGAAAAAGAAAAAAAAAAGGCTCTGCTATTTGTTATACCATTTGGACCAAAATGATGTCAAACCAGATTTGATCCGGATTGCACATTTAGGGTGAGTGTAAATGGAACATGTTTCGGAAAGTCATTTTATGGGTTGGGAGAAAAAAAAAAAGAAAAAAAAAGGCCATGTCTAATTTGAAGGTGGTGTCGGCTGCAACGTCAAACGAAATTGAATCCGGATATGATGCCGATTACATATTCGGACTGATTCAAAAGTGTTTCGACATCTTGTTTCTAGTAGTATATTTAAATGACCTGCCCACTTATACTTTTATACAATGATGATCTAATTTCCACCATATGTATTCTATCCGATTTGAAGAGAGTCAGAGAGGCGTTTTATGCGTATTAATCCAGATCGAATTCAGTTTGCACTTTTGCAATTTTGAAACTTGTTGAGATGGTTTACAGAGACAAAATGTTAGCATAGTAATGAAAGGTGTTAAGATCCAATGTTAAACAGAGTTTATCCCGACTGATCTAGATTGTGGATTCATGGCAAATGTAAATGAAAAATGTGTATGTGGTTAATAAGAGACAAATGTGTTTAAAAAGGTGAAATCGAATTCAATTTGGAAAAAAAATGCATGTACGCACTGAAAAGTGACATCAAGCAAAGTTGAATCCAGATTTGATCCTGTTTGTATATTTGCACCAAAAAAATAGATGCTAAAATAATACACATTTAATATCCAATCCAATTCAAACACATTTGTGAAGTGCAGCCAGGGTCAAAGGTTCCCAATATGAAACCAGAGTTGAATCCGTATCGGTTCGAATTTATTCGTGTCAGAAGGCGAGCATGAAATCTCAGTCCAATTTCATCGAATGTGGAGCGATATGAAGTCAAACCAGATGGGATTCAGATTAGACGGTGTCGGGATCACGTTCATTTGGTTTGCTTTTGTGAGAGCTATCAAGAAGGCTCATTGACTTGGGGGGGGGGGGGGGGGACACAATTTCTGTCCGTCACGCTTTGGTCTCTTCAGCGCGGACAATTCCGGATGGACATTTGCAAATGAACCAAAGCGCTGGCACATAAATGATGCCATCGTGATTCACGTGCTGCACTCCTCGTGCGAGACGAACGTCTCACGACACTTTTTAATTTCCAGGACGATATTCTTGTTTTTGTACCAAAGCAACACCTTGTTCGCGTGTGTCGCCTCACGGATTTCTTACACACGGCAATGTTGATTTTTTTCCCATGTGGGTGATGATGGTTTGGCATCATCGAATGTAAAAACAAAAAAAACGGCAGAATGTCGACATGGTTATGCAGTTGACGGATTGTTTCCTCAACTCCAATGGATCCTGTAAAATGTTTCAAAAGGGTCGCAGAGGAGCAACGTTCCAAAGTCTCCGTGTGTTAAAAGCAAATGTTTTCGATGTTCTTATTTTTTTTTTTTTACCTAAGTGGGCAGCGGGGGGGGAATTTTCACTGTACATAAACTGAATTTTAAAAAAAATTTTTTTAATGCATTCGTTGCGAGAAACACTATGACGTCACAAACACTCGGATTGGCTGCGGTGATATGGCGCCCTCTAGCGATTCAAATGAGTAACGCCCGGCAGGAGATATGTAAAATTGTTCCCTCATAACGTGTTCAATTAAAATGCTTTTATACGTTTGTATTTTATTTGTAATTCAACTTGAAGTAACCCCTCCTGATGTCTATTTCTTTAAAAAAAAAAAAAAAATACAAAAAAAAAGTTCATGGGACGACGTGCCCAGCAAGTATTGCCCGACCCACAGATTCGGAAAAAGGGACATTTGCATAAAGGGACAAGAGGATAAAATTGACATTTGTGTTAGCATCATGAAAAAAAACGAATTAAAACTGACTTCTACATGGCTGCTATTTTTGGCGCCACTATTATGACAACAAAGCTGGTTTTGTACTGCGCCGCGCTGTCTGTTCATCGCTTCAAGAGCAACTTCCACCGTCTTCTCTGCAGAAGTCCGCCATTGGCCGGATGGCTGCTGACATCACTCGTGTGTGTGTGTGTGTGTGTGTGTGCGCGTGTGTGCGCGTGTATGTGTGTACTTGATATAAAAATCTGCAGCATTCCCGAGGTGGTGCAGTGCACAAATGCTCGCTCATTGTGTGCAGGACGAGGGGGACTTCTTATGAAAACATCCATTTCACTTCCATAAAGAAAAAAAAAACAACAAACATCACCATGAGCTCCTCCGGCTTTTGCCGTCGACCTTGGGGCGACTTTAGCGGTTCCCCCTTGAAATCGTCCCCTTCCCGCTCCTCACCTGCATCTCCCGAGTCCCGTCCCGCCGTCCTCAACTCGCGGCTGCGGGAGAAGAAGGAGCAGCTGGTGGACCTCAACGACCGCTTCGCGAGCTACACCGAGAAGGTCCGACTCCTGGAGCTGCACCGCCGGGCGCTGCTGGCCGAGCTGGAGGCGCTGCGGGGGCGAAGGGGCGAGCCGTCCCGCCTGCGGGGGGTCTACGAGGAGGCGGCGCGCAGTTTGAGGGTCGAGATGGAGTCGGAGAGCCGAGAGAAAATGCGGATGGAGGCCGAGCGGGAGTACCTGGAGGAGGTTCACGGGAGGGTGAGGGAACGCTGCGAGGAGGAGGCGCGGCGGCGGGGGAGGGCCCAGGAGGCGCTGATGCGGGCCCGGCAGGAGGCGGGACGGGCGGCGCTCTCCTACCTCGACACGCAAACCAACGTGGCGTCCCTTTGCGACGAGATGGTCTTCCTCAAGAAGGTCCGTCGCTCTTTTTCAATGTCCTAACATGGGCGATGGTCTTAATTAGCAGAACACTTTTGTACGGGGGCTGTCGTTTAAGACCAGGGGTGTCAAACTCATTTCGCATTGTGGGCCACCTACGGACTCGGTAGAGTCAAGTGGGCTGGACCATTAACATGATCGCATACTGTGCTATAAATCGCCAAAATATCATCGTTTTCCTTTGTTTTGGTGTTAAGAAGCATCGATTGGCGGTTTCATATCATTTGCTGCGTTACGTCTATCTCAGTGACAGACCGAGACTGCCGTTTTATTCCCTGATCAAAACAATGTGGTCTTCTACTGTGATCAAAACAGTGTGGCCCCCTAGCGGCTAATCCGCGAATTGCATTTTATTTAAAATATTCATTCTGTGTCTTTAATGCATTTTTTTTTTTCACTTATAAATTTTGCGGGCCGAAGCGAACCTCCTTGGGGGGCCGGTTCCGGCCCGCGGGCCGTATGTTTGACACCCCCTGGTTTAGACACCCTGGTCAATGAAATGTAAAAGCCGTACGTGTCATTCGTAAGGTCTTTGCGGAGGAGAACGTGGAGCTGCAGGCCCAGCTGGAGGTGGCCAACATCGGCGTGGAGGAGGCGTCAGGGGCGGCGGCGGCGGCGATGCGGCCCCACCTGGGGGAGGCGCTGTGGGACGTCCGGGCGCAGTACGAGCGACTGGCCGGTGAGAACATGCGAGCCGCGGAGGATTGGTACAGGGGCGAGTGCGGCGCGGCGGCGGCGGCGGACGCGGCCGGCAGGGACCGCCGGGCGGCGCGCGCCATTCGGGAGGAGACCGCCGAGTACCGCAGGATGCTCCTGGCCCGAGCCTCCGACATCGAGGCTCTCAGGAACGTCGTCGAGGCGCTCAACAAGCGGCTGGCGGAGCTGGAGGAGACGCAGGCCATAGAGGTGGACAAGTACCAGGTGAAACTTTAAACCCTGACACCAAAAAATAAAAAATATTGGCATTCCAAGTTCTGTCCTCGCAAATCCATCCCAATGTTTCGTGTTCCGTTCCCAGACGAGGATCAGCCAACTGGTGCGAGACATTGACGATGCCAAGCAGGAGATGGCGCTCTACATGAGAGCGTACCAAGACCTGCTCAACGTCAAGATGGCGCTAGACATCGAAATCGCCGCCTACAGGTGAAACGCTTTCACCACACACACACACACACACACACGCGCGCGCGCGCACGTCTTAATTATTGGGACAGATTAATTTTTTTTCATAAAATCTCCAAAATCCAAAATAATATAATCGGTCATTCAAAGGGTTAAATTCGTTCAAATGCGACGTTCGAGATAAACTCTTTCGCATCTCAGTTTGCGAGTCAACATTTGCATCTCATCAAAACATCGCGGTGAGAATCACAGATTCGGAATTGAAGGGAATTCAAATGGGGGGGGGGGGGGGACATTGTTCATCCATTATATTGTTGAATTTTTACTGTTTAATGAAACGCTAGCTTCGAGTTCCTGAGATTAATTGACAAGAATTGCTCCTCAAAATTATGAAGTTACTTAAATCGCAAAACTGCTCCACAAAGAAGAAGAAGAAGAAGAAAAAAAAGTTCTTTCAAGGCTTGAAATGCTCTTCTTTTTATTTCAGGGGGCTTCTGGAAAGCGAAGAGCTGCGGCTGTCGGATCCCGATTTTCCCACCGTACACTGAACACCCAAACACAACATGACAACATCCCCGCCATGTTTACAAGGCGTCACCAAAACGTCATCGGCATCACGACAGACGCGCCCTTGCGCCAAAAAGCAAGCGAGAGGGTCCACCTCAAGTCCCCCTTCTTCTCCACACATTTTGACGTAGAGAAAAAAAAAAAAAAAAAAACCCCGGCTGCACTGCATGAAACATCATTATTGTTAAAGTCCAAGCAACTAGCTTCGCGCAAATACTTGAGCAGGTGTTTGTAACGGGGCAGAAATACTGCTTGGACTTTAATAACTGCCTAGTAGTAGTTGAGCCAGTGACCTTAAACCATTTCTTTACATCTTCTTTTGCATTTACGCCCACGTTAACATCAATGGGGGGTGGAATGTAAATGCAGAGGAAGCCTAATCGTCGCTGGTGTCTTCGATTTATGCTAGTCTTTATTGTTTAGCCGGGAATTCATGCTCAACGACGGTCAAACATGAAACGGAATGAAAACTAACTGTAACCGCGAGCGAAAAGTTCAATAAAGAAATAAGAGCTGACTTATGACTCACTTTTTATTTTGTATATATGACTTTTTTTATTACAGCGTATGAGCGGAGGCAGAGCTACACTTTTACCCTCAACGACCGTGGAATCGATTTCAATTGGTCTGCGTAAATGTTGCGATGAATATCGCACAAATACTGCTGTGTCCCTTGACGGAACGATATTGAATTAAAAAAAAATCCGAATAAAAATGCAACCACACTACGTTTGTAATGAAGCTATTTTCTGGTTAACCGCAGTATTAACTTTCTAAAGCTAGAGGGAGCTAACGGACAACACATATTATTTTATTTTTTTACTTTTGCTTGAAGCAAAATTGAACACAAAAGCGATTCCAAACAGTGACCCACCAAATAACAAAAGTGACACTTACTTCAGCAAGAGGGTTCGAGTGTCAGTTATCCTTTTTTTCTTCTTAATTTGCCAGCCGTCTTCTTTTGCCAAAATTCAAACCAGTCTTCTTCAGGAGCGATTCCTCTTCCTCTTGTAATGTAAAATATGTTCCGATACTCAGCGCCAACTACTGCACAGGAGGAACACAGCAGTCAATAGGCGTCGTTGTTTTCGCATGCAAAACTCTCTGCAACCACTAGATGACGATAGAATCTCAAAGAAAAGGCTTTCCGCCTCGTTATCGCTTCCGGGTCAGAGGACACACACAAGATGGCCGCCGCCTATGGACGCTGAATGTTGTTATTCTTCAGCGTCAATGTGACACTTTTGGACTTGTTCAACTTTTCGATATCGGCTGCGTTGAACGACTGACAAGCCCGACAAACGACCTACGGGCGGCGGCGATGACGACGGTGTTCCGAAGCGTGCGAGTCGCCCGGCTTCTGGCGCCCGGGCGGGCCGCGCTGGTCGAGGCGCAGCGGGGACGAAAGTCGCGCACCGACCCGGTGGCCAAGTCCAAGCTGGGGCGAATCAAAGTGCCCCCGCCGGTGGACCCGGTGGAGATGGTCGTGCTGCGGGAGAGATTCTCCGACTACAAACTCATCATGAGAGCGTTGCGGTACCCGCCCACACGTGACACTTCACACCCGTTTTATTGATTTGGACAGCATTGTTGAGGTTTCTTGTCGGGGTAAATGTGGTCATGCTAATGCTAAATGCTAAGCGCACAAACGGGGTTTGATCACGTCACTTTAATTCAACGGAGTGTTTTGAAATATGAAAATGAATATATTTGCTTCAATTCATGTGTTTTGTAAATTGGATCGTTTCAATTTAAACCCTTAGTATTTGTTGCATGGCGTACTGACCTGTTTGTAGAATAAAGAAAAAAAATGATTAAGAAAATAAAACTTTTGTTTGTGAAATTTGTGAAAGTCTTAAGTCACTTTTCACCCGAGATAGCGATGCGACTGCTTCCATTTTATGTGGTGGTCTTTTCAGTGTGGAGTTTAAGGAGGAGGTGCTGCGGAGGAAGTATGAGGAGGAGACGGGCTCCATGGCGGAGGAGCGAGCGCGGCAGGAGGCCGAGGAGCACCGCACCCTCATGGAATTCAACCGCCAAGAGAACTTGCGCCTGCTGCAACTTCGGTCCGCCTTATGCAAACCCTGAACGCGCTCGATGCCTTTGGGAAACTTTTTGTGGCTTGCCATTTTCACACGCACAAATCAATCGCTGTAAAATCCAAATGATCAAATACTTGATTATTTTCAAGGGGATTGTTTTCCATGTAAGAATTTGTTCCGCTTTGGTGTTGTTTAGAGTCTTGGAAATGTCAGAGATTTACTACAAAAACTCTTTGGGAAAAAAATTACCTTCTTTAATGACTGAAAAATGTAATGTACTTTCTTCTTTTGTCACAACAAGAAAGTGCAATAACACCTGCAGTAGCTAAGAGTATACAGTACAGTATACATGTATTTGTAGTTTTCTCACAAAATGAGGTTCAAAAACGTCCACAAATGACAACAGTTTGGCGTTTCCAATTTTCCTGAGCTTGTTTGTGTTTTTTTCCAGAATTGTGAGGATCCAGAAAGAAACGGAAGAGGCGGAACGTGAGAAGCTGGAAGAGGCTCTCCAGCGAGAACAGCAACAGCAAGAATTTATCAAGCAGAAAGAGGAGGAAATTGTGCAGTTGCAGGTACACTTTTTCACCTCAGTCAATATCTGTATGTTTTTTTTTTTCATGACCACTTTGAAATTCGTATTTTGTTTTTTTTTGGGCCACAGGAGGAGGCAAAGAACTTCATCACATTAGAGAACTTGGACCAACGCATCGAGGAAGCTCTGGACAACCCCAAGAATTACAACTTTGCCGTGGACAAGGTGGGCCGAGTTGTGAAACAGACTGTGTTGCAGTGACAATTTTGGGGACAAACGATCGAGCTCATCGTTGAACATCAAACAAGATGGACGCTTCCAGCAATTTGGGGATGACCCCGGGAAAAAAGCTCTTCTACGATCGTTTCTTGACGGCTGTCTTTTATTGTTCATGTTCCGATCGTCATTTTCAATGTCATGCCAATAAATCCGTGTACACGCAACTGAATCGTTTGTATCACTTTAGTGCGTTGTGTATTAAATAGTTAAGATAATAGCATGGTTGTTTTTTTTTTTATGTTTTCAGTAAACAAGCCTCGAGTCAACCTCAGCATTATTAAAATAAATAAAAACAGGCAATTAAGCTAAATAGCAAGCCCGCGAAACTCGTGAGGATAAAGCGCTTTGAATAATTGCTGGATGCATATGAATTTGAAATCTTTTTGCTTTGGTCTAAATTGTCTCAATAGAACTGTAGACATTTTTAAATCAAAACAAATTATATTTGTCTTAATTGACCATTTTTCAAAAATTTTGAAAATGGCACATTTGCATCCATAAAAAAAAAAGGTTTTTGTCATTGGAAAAAAAACATTTAATTACATTATTTTCTTGCTATTTGAAAATATTTTACAAAACAAATTCGAAATAAAAATGAATATACTTGCCCGAGTGTACTTGCATTCTATCCAAATGGAATGTCTTAATTCCATGATTTTAAATTAGAAAAAAATATATACAAAACTATATCTGCCTTGCTTTTACTAATTATTCCACGTCGACTTGGTGACCTTGAGAAAAAAAAAAAGGGGGTGGATGGAGGGCGCTGCCGAGCGAGCCACGCAACGATCCTCGACATGGCAACATGAAGCTTAATGGGATTGCGCTAACGAGTCAACAGCTAAGCACTTCTTAAGTCGATTGAAATAAACTTTGCAGCGACACACGCCAGCCAAAAGCGCTTTTGTGCATTCAAAATGTACCCCATCCCTGTCATTTGAGGGTGCTGGGGCACCACCCCACTGCTGCCCAATATGACTAAAAGAAAAGAATAAACCTGAATTATCTGGTTTTATGACCAATTGATCGTCTCATTTAAATGAGTGCAGCGGTGTGATTACATTGGTGTACATACAGCATCATCATGTCATTTATTTTGTTTTTTTTTGTCCAATCCTTTGTCATAAAATCCTAAAAAAAAAAAACAGCGCAGCACTTCACAAGATAATCTTGGGTATCTTTAGAGCACCTTTGAACAGGTAATAAATACATTCACAAGAAGGAGAAAAAAAAAACATAAGTGTAAAAACAGCTCCTAAGACGGATTTTCAAAATGGAAACTTCCCCACCGAAGCCTCATGACATCCAGTCGAAAAAAAAGAAAAAAATTGACGTCCGCTCCACAAAATGTCCGCCGCGCCAGCCGTCGGTCGTTTGGATTAAGAAATCTGGTTGTTCAACTGTCCTGGGTACTTGTCGAACTTTCTCTCCGCCTCCTCGCTGAAGGCATCGCCTGTGGGCGAATGTTTTTTGCAGGTTTGAGCAACAGACAAAATGAAGACATTTTCACCCCCCCCCCCCCCAAAAAAAAGTGCGTTGCTTTTTCAGGTTGCGCCTTACCGACGTGGCAATTGTGGAACCAGATCCGATGGCCGTCATACTTGCAGTTGCACTTCATGGCATTGTTGGTGAAGTCGCTCTCGGCCACTTCCAAGTTGGGGTTGATCACCACCTGAGTGGACCAGGAAATAAAACCAGATGAGTGGATTAAAGAAAAGGAAAAAAAAGCTTCCTTGTCAAATTGATGATATTATGTGTCCGTGAACAGCCGCAGAAACAAGAACAACCGTCACGCTACTTGGAGAAAACATTTGAGATACATTCCACCTCAAGAAAGTAAGGCTCATGAAAACTCAATGGACCTTGAATATAGCCCAGAGGAACTCCACAACTCCACATTGTGTCCGATTGACTGCTACATTGATTTTGAAACCCGTGAGCTTGTGTATGTATTTAGGATATCCCAAACACAACCCCCCGCCCCCACAAAAATAACTCACCAGGCGCCCCCCGCCTCCCCAGACAGAGGGGTGATGCGAAACGGTGGGTGCGCTCATACCTGCATGATGTAATTTCCGGGTTTGACGTCGGTGATGTCGATCCACTGGCAGTCAATGTCGTGGCGGTACATGTCCCAGCAGCCCACCGTGATGCCCTGGTCGCCAAAGTTGGCGCACTCGTAACGCTTGGAAACGCCTGCGTGTGGCGCAAAATCGAGGATTAGATGCTCGCAGGCTACTTCTCGACGGACACACGACCGGGACCCTTGGGTGGTCTTGTACCGTTTTCGCGTTAAACAAAGCACGAATGAGAACCGCTTCGTGCACATTTGCAAACTAGAACCACATATTGGTGGATTTTGCTGATTGTGAAAAGTTTCTGCGCACCTTCCTCGCAGTCCGAGTCCTCCAGACAGAAACTGGCTTTGTGCCCCTCGGCCACTTTGGTTCCGTTGGCGTTCAGAAGATCGTAGTGGGTGAAAATGTCCATACTGTGGTAATGTCTGAGAAAACATCAGCGCAGGTTCTTGTGTTAGCAACGAACATCCAAACCATTTGTTTATTTTGACTGTCAGTCCTGTCTCTGACTCGCTAATGCTAATCACTGTTAGCATCATCAAAAACTCCATCGAAAAACATCCAAATTCAGTCTAGGAATCCTTTCAGTGTCACTTGACCAATGGAGAGTAACTTGAGTAAGTGGATGTTGGACAAACTGACAAAGGTTTGAATACTTTTGTGTCATCACTTTGTATTTTACCTCAATTTTTTGGTGGGGAAATTATCGATTTTTTTATTTTTTTGACGGAATATTTCCCCAAAAAATCAGCTAAGATTAACATTCAAATTAAATCGAAGATGGCAAAAATTACATTCAGGCAGTGGAAAATGTGTGCTGTGTGCCAGGCGCTCCAGTTTGAATGTGGGTTTTTTTTTTTTTTTAGGTTGTTGGGCTTTTTTTGTGAGGGTGGGGTGAGGTCAGTGCTTGGATTGTGGTGGTGCCTTCCACTTACATCGGAGTCGGGGTGCAGTAAGTTGTTAGTTACAACCTACTGTCACACTTCAAGCCAAAAGCACAAATTACAAACCAAAAAATAAAGCACCTCCTTACACAGAAATTTAAATTTACACTCCTGTAATAAAAAAACAAAACAAAATTTTTAAAAAAAACATAACATTTGTAGCAAAAGGAAAATGAGCCAATCAGGTCGCACAAAATTACACGGTGTTTCTAAAAAAAAAAAAAAAAAAAATTGGGGATTTGGGATTTGGGGACATGTGGGGCAGTCCCCCACCAAATCCTTGCACGTTATTTTATATATATATATATATTTTTTTTTTTTTACCCGTGACAGGCGTGCCACACCCACGAGTGCCGTCCAGCTTTGGGCTTGAAATCGGCGCGACCGATGTTATGGATCTGCGAGGAGAAGCGCAGGAGGCGGCGGTGACCGTAGGGCCAGTTGGCCTTGGCGGCCGTCTTGGACAGGCAGTCCTCCTCCGCCGCGCAGTAGAGCATGTGCAGGGGCCGGTCCTCGATGTAGACCGACTGTTGCACCAACGTGGCATTCAGGACCAGGTCAGACGCCGCTGCCCCCCCACCAAGAGGGAAAAATAACCTTTTCATCACATTTTTTTATCCCAGATTTTAAGCACACTGTTAATTGGCTAGCCTACATGAAAGTGGGGAGCTCATGGATGGACGTTATTGGCATTGGGGGGGGGGGGCAAGTGAAGCAGTGCCCCACCAGTTCCCGAAGATTGTAAATAAAATTTTTTAAAAAGGAGGACTTGAGTTGAATTTGAGCAGAATGCTCAAGAAAGTCCACCAAACTGTCACACAAAATTGCGCAGTGTGAACTGACGTGCTGCGAAATATCGAACAATTAGAACACGCCCCACCAAAACCCGCAGTTTGTGACGCGGACTAATCTGCAAATATGAAAATCAGACTACAGAGTCGGATCAAACGGCACAGTTTGAACAATAAACGTATATTAAATTGTAACCGGACTTTTCGAAAAAAAACGTGTGGGGAAAAAACTATATGGAAATGAAGACCAAACTTTGCCTTGCCACTCACTCTCTGAGCAGATGACGCCGGCGGCGAACTTGGCGGCGGCTTTCTGGCAACTGAGCGTCTTGTGTCGCTGGCACTGCGTCAGCGACATCTCGTTTCCGGTGCACTTGACGCCGCTCAAAATCATCTCGGTCACGTTGCTGCTGTCCCAGTACCACGTTTCCTTGGGGGGGGGGGGGCGGGGCAAACGCAGAGTAGCCAGCCAATCAGAGTTTAGAAGGCACACACTCAGGAAGTAAGTGCGAGATCGCTGACATAAGACCAGGGGTGGGCACTTTTCGTGCTGGTAGAAGTTTGAAATTTTTTTTTTTAAATATGTATGGAAATACTTTTTTTTCAAATTAATAACAATTTTTTTTTTAAAAATTGGATTATTCATAACTTGATTAGAATTAACTAAAAAGGGACTGAATAAATTTTTTTAAAAAGTGTGAATGTACACTATGTATTGTTTTGACTTGTTTGCAATAAATAACAATTTTTGGTTGACAAAAATTACTTCGATTTTTATAGCTTATTACTTTATTTGTAAAAACAAATTAGCCAATTATTTAAAAATGTAACTGTCAAATGTATATTCCAACATTTTTTTCCCACTGTTTTTTTTTATACCTTATTTAGAATAAATTAACCAATTGGTAAATAAAAAAGTTTCTTATTTGAAAATTATTTTAGTGGTATTTAATAACAATAAACTAACCAATTATTTCATCAAATTAATTTCAAATAATATGAAATAGATGTTAAAGATTGGATTTCACAATTTTAAAATATTATTATTTACAATTTTCAACTGACCAATTAAAAAATATGACCGTAGTTAAATGTCGATTTTTGACAAAATACTTGATTTGAATAAATAAACCAATTGTTCAAAATGATTTCTACATTTATAAGAAATATGACATTTTTTTAAAACAATTTGACAATTATAAGTCAATATTTTATTCTCTTATGTGTAATAAATAAATGAACCAATTATTCAATACAAATCAAATCAAATGTATACATAAATGTATGTGTTGGTCATATTGTATTATGCACAATAAATACATGAAATAATCATTTAAAGTGATGCATGTAAACTAAATCAATAAAAAAATTTTTTTTTAAAGATTTTAGGGAACCAATTTCAGGAAAATGCAACAAATATGACCTGACTGCCGATTCTCTCAAAGGAAGGGCGAGGCCCCCCGCCATGTACTTTGCCCACCCCTGCACTTGAAGTCGGCTATTCCAACTCCCAAAATAAGATTGGCGCTTTTATCGCGAAGGGCGTCGAGCATTCATCTCATTTTGGAAGGTCGCCGCGGCACTTACGGTGATGGCGTGCATGGAGTAGCCCAGGTCGAGCTGCCTGCACGCCACCATGGCCTCCCTGGTGCTCCAGCCTGCGCTGCACACCGTACCCCACCTGGAGCCCACCCGAACCTCCACCCGGCCCTCGTACGTGCTGCGGCCGCCCACTAGCCGGATCTGCGGACCACACGCCCTGCTTGGAGTCACTCGGACATCGGGGGCACATGCACTTCCTGTCCCTGACTCGCTAATGCTAATTACTGTTAGCATGGTCAAAAACTCCAAATTCAGTCTAATCATCCTTCCAGCGTCACATGACCGATGGAGAGTAACTTGATTGACTGGATGTTGGGAAAAAAAAAAAAAAAGAGTTTTGTGCCATCTGAGTTTGTATTTTAACTTCATTTTTTTTAACATCCCAAATATTTTTAAAGGAATACTTCAACGGTTTAAAAATAAATAAATCAGCTCGGGTTAACGTTCAAATTAAATCTTAGATGGCACAAGTTGCATGCAGGCTAGTGGAAAATGTGTGCTGTGTACCAGGCGGTCCAGTCAGTTTTTATATTTTTATTTTTTTGGCGAGGGTGGGATGAGGTCAGCGCTTGGATTGCGGTAGTGTTTCCACTTGGTGCGGCCGCGTCGGGGTGTTGTAAGTTGTTAGTCATAAATGTACTTCCATCCAAAAGCACAAATAAAAAAAAAATAAAATACTAAAGCACTGTGGACTACCTCCAAAGAATGCGCGCGTTGAAGATTCAACGTCATTGTTTGTCAAGCAACAGGACGGCATGTTTGCTGTCTGACAATTCACGCGATTGCGCCGCTAAGCTAACTCTGCCTCGCAACAAGCAACGACATCACCGGGGAACACGGATGCCGCTCGCTTGGGGATATGGGAGGAGTTTCATTTTGAAGCGGACGATGCGTTACTCCAAGCTAGCTGCGTCAGGCGTTAGCGACCTACTTGGTTAGCCTGGTTAGCGTAGCCCAGGCCTAGCTGCCTGCAAGCCACTATGGCCTCCTTGGTGGTCCAGGTCTCGCCACAGATCAGACCCCAGCCTTCCGTGCCGTTGGCGTCCACGCCCAGGACCTCCACGCGGCCCTCGTACGGGGTGCGCCCCCCTCCGAGGCGGATCTGTTTGGCGGGGCCCAGCGAGCGTTAGCGCAAAAGGTCCAGTGGGATCACCACCAAAACCTCTTTGCCTTCTTTTCGGGGGGGGGGGGGGAAGGCGAGAGAAGGATTCCACTGGAGCCTTTGTGAGCATTTCCATGGACAAAATGAGCTCTTTCGAGCTGCAAAGAGTCCATGCTGAAGCCTCATCACTGCTGTCAAGACTAATTTGACCAACAAATCTGATGCCAGACTCGAGTTGAGCAACCACAGATTCAGGACTAATTGGAACGTCATTGCGCAAATAAGCAACGGCAACAACCGTGGAGTGTCCCAGAGTTGACTAGCCATTGCGTAGGTACTGCATTTGCGTAAAAGTTCGTCTTGACGCCAGTGAGGAGGCCATATCAGTTCGTTAGTGTGCTTTTGTTATTCAGGTTAGCGGACTAGCCACTAAATTGGCGTCACAATGTCTCAGCGTGACATCATGCCAAAAATATTCATAGCCAAAAAAAATAAATAAAGAAATAAAATTCCTGAGGGACCAATCACAAGAGCTGCACACACGTCACGTGACTAAACTGGCTTGCCAAAATCGAGAGGCGGAGCTCTGACCGAATTTTCCAGGCCCATGTAGGGAACGTTGCAGCGCACGGCGGCGTCCTCCGTGTGCTGGCAGTCCTCCGACGTGATGTTCTTGAACGGGCAGTTCCAGATGGAACGCTCGTAACCCGAGCACTTCACCTCATTCATGTAGATGGGACCCACTCCTGGGAGGGGGGGGGAATTAAAAAAAAAAAAAAAAAAAGTTTGTGGAATGTTTACAGGCACTGGGAAAACACGTTTAACCAGGAAGGTTTATTCAGGAAGAACGTGAGCAAATAAAACATTTTTGTGGGGGAAAAAAAAAATGTCCTGGATTTGCTGAAAAGAGGAACTGTACCACCAAAAGACTCTCGACATGGATTGAAGAAAAATCCCTTCCTTGATTGAATCACAGTGGAAATTCGGCAGGCTTCGCGGGATGGAATCATGGCAGCTTTCAGGTATTGATTAATGGGTCAGCTGGTTTAGGTGGCTGATATTAGCGCGACAAAATTGGCAAATTTTAGGTTTATTGTTTTTTTCCCTAACAATAACATATGACATCAAAGGACAAAGGTTCAACAGATTCAAACACGGCACCCATACAAAAAAAAATCTCTTAAATTTTGCTGATTTTTCTCTACAATTTACACAAAGACAAAAATCTGTAAACCAGTAAAATGTCCTAAGTATTGAAAAATATCTTTATTGTTATAAGCATGAAGGGACACAAAAAACTGCGTATTACGTTGTAATGGAGTCAAATGTCAATTATAAAAAATATAAAAATCTCTTAATTTTTGCAGATTTTTCTCTCTGATTTACACAAATAATAAATAAAAAATGGGGTCAAATGTAAATTATAAATAATATTAAAAAATATATACCTACCAAAAAATTTAATTCATTAGTGTTTTTTATAATCAGATGATTAATCTGTTACCGGAATTTTATTGCTGAAAATCAATAATGACCCCCCCCCAAAATCCACATTGGTCAAACCCTTCGAACAAAAGAAAGAAAAAAATAAAATGATTTGAATTTGGGAATGATCACTTTCTTCCTTCACGCCGGATGAAAAAATTTTTTTTTCACTGAAGGAATTCTTCCAAATTTTTAGACATTTTGAATTGTTACACGGACTGAAGTTTAAAATGTCCGTGGGAAAAAGAAAAAAAAAAACAACCTAGATTTCCTGAAAAGAAAAATGGGAATCAAAAAGTCGCACGTTCTGGATTTGGGAACGTTCCCTTGATGGAATGATGATGGAAATTCCAGAGCTTGCGCTTTCCGTGAAGGAATTCCTTCGTATTATTGACATGCGAATCCTCATCTCTCAGCATGCACATAATAGTCACAAGGAACTTGTCTGTGTCCGCATTCCCTCACTGCGTTTCAAAAAAAAAAACACAAAAAAACCCTCCAGAGATAAATGAGGTCTGTGAGTTCAAAGTTGTCGTCTCGGGGGGGGGTCAAGCAAAGTCTGCAAAAGTGTGTGTGCGTGTGTGTGGGTGTGTATGTCTGGGCGCCCCACCTCGGCCCATGCGTGCCCCCGTCATGGCCTCCTTGGCGCTGCCGAAGCCGAGCTCCCTGCACACCACGCTGGCCGACTGCAGGTTCCAGCGGTCGTCACATACGCTGCCCCACTCGCCGCTCTTCAGCACCTCCACGCGGCCCTCGCCCAGCCGGGCCCCGCCCTTCAGCCTCACTGTGCTCTGGACAATTAAAAAAAAAAAAAAAAAATGGGGCGACCACGAATCAACGTTGACCGGAACGCAAAACCCCGGAGTCCCACAACAATGTCCACGGACGAGCGGGGAGGGGCCCTTACCGAAGTTTTGGCTTTCTTTTTGAGTCCTCCGCCGTGCTGCTGCGCGAAGAGCGGCCCCGGCATGCAGCTGACGACGACGGGGGAGCCGCCGCGGCACGAGGCCGTGCCGTTGGGCCCGTTGAACTCCATGGGGCACGCGGCCAGGTGCACCTCCGTGCCCGCGCACGCCACCGAGTGCACGCGGTACACGTTTTTCTGACGTTCCAAAAACAACCTGCGGGGGCGCAAGGGAGATTGGCAACCTGAGTTTGTGTTACTCTGGCTCAACACATTTGGGGGGGTTTTTTTTTTTTTTTTTTTTGTTTTCATCAAGATGGTTGTTAGGAAAGATTTTTTTTTTTAACATCACAGTCCAGTTTTTTACCACAAACATGGGTCAACTTTTACAATGACTCAGTTCTTCCCATGAGTCATTTTTTGTACCCAATTCTCTTCTGTGTGTTTTTTTTTTTTCCCCCCCCTATGAGACAATTTCCGTCATTGTTTTTCGCTCAAATTTGACCATCGGTCGAATTTAAGAGGGGTCAGTTCTTAGCACGACACGGTTAGCGCTCACGTTACCTTGAGTTGCCGCTGCTCTGTTTAGACTTAGCGTTAGCGTTAGCTTTAGCTGTCTGCCTGCAAGGTAAACACTGGTTAGACGCCACAGTTTTTAGCCCACACGGCAATAAAAACGTTAGGATCGACATTTCCAAACAAACGTGTCGCTTTAAACATTGTTGGCGAACATTATCTGGCCACGTCATACTATATATATATATATTTTTTTTCCATATTGAAGACTGTTTCCTGGCCATTGTTGAAAGTGACACGTTTGTCATGAAGGTAAACAGCACGGGAGAATAGCACATGGAAGTGGACGACTACGCGACAAAGCTGCGAGTGCTAATTGCGAACAAAAATGCACTTACTACAAATGGTTTAATGGCAGACGAATCTGGCGGAAAGCGTTAATAGCTACTCTACGAGGGAAAGAAAAACAGAACCCGGCCGCACGCGGACAATGCGGCGGGCGTGTTTTTTTTCCCCCCCCACCCACCCACCGGCAACAGAATACCTGGCCCCTGTTGAGGCTTTAACCTTTGACCCGGAGAGCCTCTCGGCGGCGCGCTTTCTCAAACGTCTGCAACCACCAACACAGCCACATGCGGTCACGTTTATCGCACCCACGCAACACAGGGGGGTCGGGGGGGGGGGGGGGTCACCGTCGGGGAACAGAGACGCTGACTTTCAGTCGAGTCACACGCAAGTATGCGGGTTATTCCAAGTATTTCACATTCGGCGCCCAACTTTTTGCCTTCGTCAACGATCGCAGTATCCATCGATCTTAACGTCTCCGCGACACGGTTGGAACGATAGACGTCCGAAAAGGCAATCAAAAGTGGAAGAAGTTTTGCAAAAAAAAACACAATAAAATAAAATAAAATAAATTAAAAAAGCAAACAAATAATGAAATAAATAAATAAAAAATATAAGCAAAGCTCTGTGATGGGAAAAAAATGAAGTTAAAGGGATCGGTTATGCTAAAAAAAAAAAAAAAAATTTTTTTAAAAAGAAAATAAAAAAAAATTAAAAAAAAAAGAAAATTAAAAGTGAAGGGACATGTAACAGTAAAGGTAACTATAAAAGAAAATGGTAAAATAGCAACAGAAAGGCAAAAGTACAAGCGGAAATATGTCATGTCAGTAAAAGTAATTGTAGTAAAGATTCAATGTAAAAGCAGGTAAGCAAGTAGTAAAAAAATAAAAAAAAGTCAAATGTAACAGTAACGAAAAAGGTTGGAGGAAAACCTAAGGTAAAATTTAATTAGTACGGGTAGTTTCTTGAAATTGTATTTTATTTTTTTGTAAACGAAGCTTCAAATGGCTTGATTTCGCTACAAACGAGGTCAGCAGAAGCACCTCGCGACCAAACTTTTTTTTTAACAGGATGTACAGTAGCCTCGGCACAGGATGTGGTTGGCTCCCGCGAGGGCTTCACACACACCTGACAGACGGCACGCACACACACACACACACACACACACACACACACACACACACACACACAAGCACACATTTTTAAATGAAAGCCTTTTTTTTTCCTGGCCATCCTGGAATTGGAAAGACAAATATCCTCATAGGAGAACAAATTTGCAAGTCTGCTGCAACTCCCATGGCGGAACTTGAGGAAATAGTTGAAGGACTTTTTTTTTGTGCTACATCACAATCATGCACATTTGACAATAAAGTTGTATTCAATCAATCAATCAATCATTCCCATCTCTGCAGTCAATAAAAAAAATAAAAATAAAATAAAATAAAAACACAGCGGTGCACAAAACGACCCCCACTGACCTCATTGAACCACGTCCCGAATATTGCGGCGGAACCGAGCGTCGCTACGCTAACGGGCGCCGCCCACCTGTAGAAGTTCTTGTTGAACTTTTTCTCTTGAGGGAATCCCAGCATGCCGCAGACCACGCGCGTGTTCTTGGCCGTCCAGCCGGCGTCGCACACCTGCGCCCAGCCGTCCTTGTACTTGACCTCCAGGACGCCCTCCGCGACGGGCAGACGCTTCTTAGCCGCCGCCACCACCGCGCGCAGACGCACCTCCTCCAACTTGCTCTCCTCCACGTGAGCCTAAAATAATAAAAAAATGAACGGTAATAAATCACGGATTGGTTACGTTACGGCATGCGGTCGACCGTTAATTAGACCCGAAGGCCGCATCCGAGTGGACCCCCCCAACCTCGATGACGTTGGCGTCGACGAATCCCGGAATCCTCTCGTCTTTGCACACCACGCCGGCGTCCTCGTCGTGAGTGCAGTCGCTGTTGCCCCAGCCGCGAGATTTGCACGCGGCGATGCTCCGCTCGCCGCCGCCGCACTGCACGTTGTCCAGCCAGATTTTGCCTTTGAACACAAGGACAACGGCGGCTGCAGCCACTTGTTGCTCGCTAGCCACATTTGCGAGGGGGCTCCAAAGTAACTGCCCCCAAAATACACTTTTGGGCTCTCCATGAAGAAAAAAAATAAATAAAAAAAAATAAATCAGCATCACTTAAAACTCATTCACTCCCAAAGACGTTTTTAAACGTCTTTTCAGACTTGGTCCATAATTGGCTGGTACTGAATGAGTTAATAGTTCAACAGACACTCGCTGCGAGGCAGATTCGGGATAACTGCCCGAAAATGTTTTTGGGCCGATGAAAATAAAATTGTAAATATTCTGTCGGTGAGCGACAAACTTTCTAAATAAGATTTTGAGCCAGTAGAGTTTCTCACATTTTCTGTGCAAATCAAAATCAACCACGACTTGTTGCCGGGCAGACATCATGCTTCTTCACGACTGCCCCAAAACTGTGAGAAAACTTCGATTTTAGCTAGCTAGCACAACTCCTGAGGTAATTTTATTTTATTTTGTACTGGATACCTCAATGAGTTGGATCGCTGTTTGCTGTCAGGTTGACTTCATGGGGCTTCAGCATAACTGCCCCCCAATTTTTATTTATTTTTTTCCCCAGGAATAGTAAAATGCTACAAACATTTAGCGTAAGCGCATTTAAAGTTTAGCTAGCCACCACAACTGTGCCGATTATTTTCTTGGACACTTTGCTGTTACATCACTTGTTGCTAGGCAGGCTTCATGAGGCTCAATCACAACTTCCCAAAATATTTTAGCTTTTTTGTGTGAAAATAAAATACTTCTGAATTGAAATTATTTTTCCAGAAAGCTCGGCGGTATTGCCGTGATTTCGATTTGAGTCACTTGTTGCTAGGCAGACTTCAGAGGGCGCAATCTGCAAGGCCTCATCTGGACTCGGGCTTTGCCGTACAGAAGTGCGAAGTAGAACAAGCACAATGTGCTCCTGGTTGGAAAAGCGTGTCAGAGGGGGCCCCGTCCTACCTTGCCCCTTCCCGTATTTGGCACTGTGCGTCCACCCGGTGGCCTCGACGAATCCCAGCTGTCGACACAGCACGTTGGCGTTGGAGATGGAGAAGTCGTCGTCGCAGATGGTGCCCCACTCGCCCTTGTGGAAGAGCTCCACGCGGCCCTCGTTGTGCTTGCGCGGGAATCCCGCCAGTCGGACCTTTAGCCTCTCCGTCTGGGGCTGCGAGGACGACGGGGACGGAGAAGGGCGGAGGGTGGCAGGCGGCGTCGGCGTCGGCGTCTCGGCGAGGTAGCGGGGCGAGCACACGGCCAGGAAGAAGAGGAGGGACAAGTGCCGCCTGCCAGACATCATCATGGCTGCGCACACAAGAGACAAAGTCGACTCCATTCAAATTTAAACGGCGCAAACGAAACGCGGCGCTCCCTTTCGACTTTCGCACGCGCAATTTTCGGCAAGTCACGAGCCGTCTCTCGGGCAAATGGCCGCAGTGGAAGTTGACCGTAAAACAAAGACTTACACCTGATGTACGTGACTTGCCCAAAACTTTGTTCGACGAAAGCCTGCTAGCTTAACGCTAACAGATAGCGAGAAACGCCACCGAGGGGCGAACGAAAGTAGCACAATATCGCAGCAGCTAAAAACTTAAAATCATTCAATTCCGTGTTTTCTTCTATGTAGATTCTCTGTCATTCTTTTCACGATAACCGTTTTTTGTGTTAATCCGCACAGTTTATAGTAAGACCGGCCCCTGGTGGCCAAGGTGGGCACTCAAGGAGCAACACCACAATGTCCATTGAATTGAAGCATAAAGTCGTGTTGCAAAAACGGTTTCATTCTTGATATTCTATCCAACGACGTTATTACTTTAGGTTTTGTATAACGTAAAATAATGTCGAGCGCAAATTTTCTTGTCAAAAAAAAAGTATAGCTATTTTTTCTTATTTATTTTTTTTAAGCAAAATGCACATTGGAAAAACTTGGAAGTCATTTCCAAGTCCTTATTTCATGTCTTTTGTAACACAAATCTTGGAACAGGAAATGGAACGTACGTCGCCGTAGACGTCTTGTACGCTACATAAATGTGCTATTGACAACTTTGTGTGTGTGTAAGGTGGGAGAGGGGCACGGGGGGGGGGGGGGGGGGGGGGGGGGTGCACAAATCCGGTAGTGTGTTGTGTTTGTATAGAGACCACTAGACGGGAGGCTCTCGCTCCAAAACATGACTGAGACTTTTTCCGCATCAGGGGCCATTTGTGGGGGGGGGTCTCCATTAAAAATTATAGAGACAGATATACACTTTTTTTTTTCCCCGTGATGTTCGATACCACTTTTTTTTCCCAGATCGAGATCAGTACGAATATTCCCTCTGAGTACTCACCGATACCGGGTACCGATACCTCCAGTATTTTGATAGATACATTTTTATTTTTAAAAAAAGCCCAAAAAATGTGAACAAGGCTCTTTCTGACCCGGATGATGATTTGCCGATCTGTTAAACTGTCACAATACAGCGCCATCTACTGCAGAGGAGGATTTACTCGATATCAGATTATTATTATTATGTTTTTGTTTGGTTGTTTTTGCTTAATTATCAGTGGTTGTATCAACACCTTGCATGAGTAGCTGATACCTTAAAATAAGGCTGATATTGGCCTGATACTGGTACCCGGTATCGATTTTTTTTTCTTTCCCGACAACTACAACAAACGAATATTTGGATTTTGCTGGGTTAAAAAGACTTTGTATTCCATTTATAAACTCACTTAAAAAAAAATGAAAGGCTTTGCACAAAGCCTTTTTTTTTCCACCCCAACCGCCATCACACCTCATGTGCTAAACTAAGCGATTGGTGCGGCGTGTTTGCTCGCCTCCCCGCATTGGTGCCAGAGGTTGCTGACCTCACTGACTGCACGGCAGCTGCTCCAACCAGCAACCAGCCTGACTCAACATCGCTGTGGGAACATTTTGCACGTGTGTGTGTGTGTGCGTGTGTGTGTGTGTGTGTGTGTGTGTGTGTGTGTGGACTGTCTGGTTTCGGGATGAGGGAGGGAATACTTTCCAGAAGCCACAAGGAAACCTCTCCTAGCAGTCGGATTCAATGGTTTGCCGGGTGGCTGAAGCAGCACTGCATCATGGGAGGTTCATTAATCAAAGACCTTATGAATTGACTTCGGATTCCTTACAAAATAAATGACACGGAATTGCAAAAAAAGAAACATACAAAGGCTGGGGACTATGTGTATTTTCACATTATAATTTACACTAGAATAAAGTAGTATACCTTTTTGGAATAAAACAAGTGAAATTTGAGTCAGACTTTTCAAAGCAAGTCAATTTTCCAAGAATAAAGCACTTCTAGATGAAGATGCACTTTTTTTTTTCATTGTTCGTCACTTTGTGGGAATACTGTAATCCCTCGCTATAATACGGATCACCTTTCACTGATTTTTTTTTTTTTTTTAAATCGTGCATTGTGTTCTGAATCCTGATTGGCTCAGGGACTGTCGACTAATGTCAACAGTCTCGCTTGTACAGCTTGCCAAATTTTCTCCATGACAAAAGCCACAATGTCGACAAAACGTTATGTACTGTATTTCTAAAAACTGTCAATTGTTTCCAAGTAACCGTTTGTTTGTTTGTTTGTTTGAGGAACCATATTTCTATGAGAATAAAGCTTTTCAAGATAACCTTGTATTGTTTTTCGAGCATTTCTTTTTGGTCAATATGATGACAATTTCTTTCCAGATACAGCTGTATTTTTGTGATTAAAAAAAATATTTAAAAATAAAACGAGCCTGATTATTAGGTTCGTTTTATTTTAGGAGGTCAAGCATTTTGTCCCCCCAAAATGGAACCGCATTCCCTTCAAGATCGGTCTCTATAAGTAACAGCAATTAAAAAAGTATTAAAAAACGTTTTCGATATGACGTCATCATGAAAAAATTGGTTGATGCCGGTTTGGCATAAATGATGGTCATTTAGCGTCACGCATTTCTAAATTGACACTTTTTCTGTAAACACGCAAAGCCATTCAAATTCAGCGAACGCTTTCACAAGTTACACATCATTTCACTTTTTTCTTTCAATATTGTCATCTAAAAGTTGAATTATTTAGTCCATGAGCGTGCCTACCTTGTTGATGGGAGAGTGACGTGCGTGAAACGGGTCCCCTTGCTTTTTGTTTTCGCGGCGGGAAGAAAAAAAAAAAATGAGTGGCGAAAACTGTGCCGTGAAAGAGAAACCTCACGTAAATCCCTCACACTTGGCTCCGTCTAATTGCTGGCACGCCCTAAGGGAAAACAAATCAAGACGTCGAGCGGGTGTAGGAGGCTTCGTCGTCTTTTTCTTAGTGGCGTCCGCAATTTGCCAGCTGTACAGCTTGGTCGATGAAGAGGAGCAAGAAGAGGAGGAGGAGGAAGAAAAGAGGGAGAGAAGAGGAGGTGGGCTGGGTGTAATTCCTGGGAAGCACACACACACACACACACACACGGAAGCACTTTCTTCATGGCAGTCACATCACGAACAAAGGTAAACTTTCTCATCTTCCGAACCGCTTGATCCTCACTAGGGTCGCGGGGGGTGCTGGAGCCTATCCCAGCTGTCTTCGGGCAGTGGACACCCTGAAAGCCAATCGCAGGGCACACAGAAACGAAATTCGCTCTCACACTCACACCTAGGGACAATCTGGAGTGTTCAATCAGCCTACGAATTGGGAGGAAACCGGAGTCGGGGAGAACGCAAACTCCACACAGGGAGGCCGGAGCTTCGAACCCGGTACCTCTGCACTGTGAAGTCGACGTGCTAACCACTGGACTACCGGGCCGCCAAGTAAACTTTCGTTGTTTTTTTTTTCTCACAAAGGTGAAGTGAGTAAAAACGACATTTTTAATTCAGTAGAGAAAAAAAAAAGGCATCTCTTTTTTGCTGACTAGCAGTGCGGTCTTTGAAGTCAGTCAAATAATATAAGATTTCATAGGAATTCTAATTTTCCCCTCAGTGTCACAATCCCACAACTATACGAAAGTCATTTTTTAAATGATGAAAAGTATATTTTTTTTATTCTTTTTTTTCAAGGTAGGCCTACATTGGTTGCAAGTTTTCGAAATGAAAAGTCTTCTTACAAGATTGAAACTGTTTATTTTTGACAAGAAGGCATAAAAAGTGTATTTTTTTGGCAATCAAAAATACTTTTTTTGCAATCTTACAATGACGACTTCTAGAGAGCTGTATTTGCACAAGTCATATTTCAGTTTAGAGTTACATTCATAATGTAATGAGAAACGATTTAAAAGATGAGAAAAAACAAATGGCTTTAAGAAATCCATTTTAACGCCCCACCCCCTTCCCAAATTACAGCTTTAGCTGTTCGTGTTTTACATTCTTCTGGAAAAACTACAAGACAAAAGTTTTCCACACTTCAGTGAGAACCCTGAAGTCAAACAAAGGTTATTTTTGTTTAACCTCTCCCAAGTCACAGTATATAAAAGCGATTGTCACATGGCAGGCACTTCATAATGTTTCCTGGGACCACGTACGTATACAAAACGGACTTGTTTGGAAACAAATGTGCCTTCGCCAAAACGGGTCCGAGATGAGGGGTCCAATGTTGTATCCGCTGGCTTTTAGTTAGCAGCAGACAACGACTGAATCCAAAGAAGGATGGATGCAGTTAGGACCCGCTTGGAAGGTCTATTTGGGTCGCGGCATAAACATGCAACAGGATGCAGCTAAAGACGCTTTCTCTGCAACCGTTTGGTTTCGCGAGAGAGGACAAATAGCTTACGGAGATAATTACAGTTGGTACTTTGCTTTGGCGGAGTCTATTTGGTTCAAGGCGCTGATTTTTTTTTTGGTGTCATATAAACACGGAGGCTTGCAACATGATGCAGCGATGACCTGGATGCTAATGACGTTGGTCTGCATCGTTGTTTTGGTTAGCAAGAGCTCAAATGGGCTCAGTAGTTTACTCCTTGTGAGACTCTTGAGTTACTGCCCATTTTGGGAGGTGTCCATTTGGGGCGCGGCGTTTACTTGCTGGCGCCGCACCAAAATGTAGAGCGATCACTGGAATGCTAATTTTTGCCGCGTCCGCAGCGGTTTTGGATTAGCGAATGTAATCCCGTTACCTGGAGGTTTGGAACCACTGATTAAATTCAAATCGAGATCGCAATGGAGTAGAAAGCACTTTTCAAATTGCAAAGGCTGCAGTTTTTGAAAAATAATTAAAAACAAATCTAATAATAATAATGATAAAAATGTATTTTGAGTCCGTCGGTAGGCCGTCCTGAGAGCACGGAGGAAGCGCCTGGTGATCCTGTACCGTAAAGATTTTAAAGTGCAACATTTTGTTTTGCTCCGGAGCAGGTTGACATTGTCCATGAATTTTTGTTGTTGGTTTTTTGGCTGCTTCAGGACGGATGCAGCAGTTCCAGCAGAGCTCCGACGGCCCCAAAGTAACCCTAGGGGGGGGAAAAAAAAAAGGGGATCATAAGACACAGCAAACTTGAAAAACTTGGAATTGTGTTTTTTGTGTTGGCTTACCTCGTGGCGCAAGAAGAGCGCTTTGAGTTGACCTTTGGACCAGTAGTCCATGGCGTAGGCCAGCAGCTTCATGGACAGCGTGTTGACACGCAGGAAGTTGCCCACAAAAACCACACGCTCGATATTCTTGGGTGGATGGCGAAAAGTCGGGAAAGCACAATTGATGGCTTTTAGTCTTGCCGTTTGGTTGTTGATATGTTCAGGAGTGATTGGTTCAACGCCAGTGGAGGAGAGACATTCTCCAAACAAGTCAAAAAATAAATAAATAAAGAAGAGGTACGGGGCCAGCCTTTAAATTACAGTGAAACTCCTCTACAACAAAATCTACATGGGTGAAAATACCCCCTAGTGTGAAAAAATCTTCATGCATTCACACCATTCCCACTTTCCTGTTTCAAATTTGCTACAGTGAAAAACCCCCTGTTGTGAAAAATGTCTTGCTGCAAACATGATTTCGTCGTAGAGGAGTTTCACTGTAGTGAAAATCGGCGTATAATTGACAGACGTTGAAATCTATCTTTTTGCGTTGTATTTTTTCCCTCACTCTTTAACGAAAAAATATTTTTTACAGGGAAAAAAAAATGTCCACAAAAACAATCAAGATGCTACAATACTCTGAGGATAAAATTGTCTACCTTTTGGGTGGGAAAAAAAAGGCACAGAAAAAAAGCGGTATTTCTAAGATGCAAAAAAAAAAACATGGTTGCATTTTTCCGATAAAAAAGTCCCCAAACTGGCAAGTTTACACAAGCGAAATCTAGGGCTTTGTTCGGTGGGGCAATATGGGCTCAATATCGTTTGACAATATTGGAAGCCATTTTGGATTCTGTTCAAACTAACTCATCGGACGAAAAAAAAAAAACATTGCTAAACAATTACATGTTAGTTGGATGAAGATGCCAAACCTGGCGCCTTCATAGCCCTGTACAATGCTGCTTGATCAAGACGCCACAAGGCAGCACCGTAAAGAGGCTGAAGGCATGCAGGACACGCGTCCACGCCACGACAGCAGTGGAAGCAAATGTTTCCTGAAGACGGAACCCGAGAGGAGCGTATAGAGCGAGAGAGAACGGCGGCGGCCCCGAGGATTGAACTCACCTCGTTGAGCGCGCACATGCGCGTGATGGAGCCGATGTTGTTGGTGATGGTGACCAGCGTGGCCCTGGCCAGATCCTGCTTGGACACCGACTCGCGCTTGTCTTTGGACATCATGTTGCCGAAACTACGCAGGCCACGCAAAACGGGGGAAATGTTTCATCGCAAATGAATTGCTTTTGTCAGGGCGTAAAAAGTCGCAATATTACAAGGAGTAGAGCAGTCAATAAAATGGCAATAAATAAATAAATAATATTTTAAAATAAATAAAACAGAGGTTGCCATTTTGCAATTGTAAACTTTCAAGATAACGTCTTATTATTGTTATTACATTAATTTTAATTATAAGATGTCTTTTTTCTGATTAAAAAAGTTTTTCTTGAAGCGATGTTTCTTCAATAAAAAGTCTAAAAAAAACAACTCAATATTTGCCAGTCGTACGTTTTTGACTAAATATTTGTCATTTGACAAGTATTTTTTTTTTTTTTACAAAAATGACAAAGAATCTTTTTTTTTACCCTCTTTAGGATAATATATATTGGGGGAGGTAATATTACGAGAGCAAAGTCCTAATTTTGAAATTTTACAAATCTTCATCGGCGGAAAATCTTCCAAGAATTTAACGTTTTGATTTTTTGTTATAAAGTGAAATATTTGGAGAATGAAGTCATATTTTTAAAATATATAAAGTTACTGATTTTTGCAGGAAAAAGCTGGAATATTATAATAGAGCTGCAACATTTATAAATTGCATTCCTGTGAGAAGAGTCGCCTTTGAATTTTTGAAGTCGTATTTCTCAAAAGGAACTTGCAAGTGGGCGTTTTGAAAGAGAAGTTGCATTTCGACATGAGAGTCAAGTAGGAACATTGCGAACAAAGACAAATTGGGAAAAAAATATATAGTTGGACATACATCAACGGACTAATGCGTACCTGGAGGCCACGGCCCAGCCCGGCAGTCCGAAGCGCTCGTAGTCGCCTCCGTAGATGTCCCTGACCAGCTTGTCCACGCGGGTGCTCTCGCCCTGCGACGCCATTTCCAGCGCCTCCTCGAAGGTGGAGCAGCCGGTCAGCAAGCAGCACAGGCCCAGGAAGGTTCCCCCGCCCAGGCTGAAAAGTCACACGGCCGTTATTGCTTTGTCTGGGAAAACGGCCACCATTTTGTCACCCAATCTCAAATTAATGTATGGCAAATTAATGTAATGACTTTGAATGCTTTTTTTTTAATGACTTGCAGAAACACTGATTAAAAAAAAAAAAAAAAACGAGCAACAGTCCACGCACCCAAAAAACGAGCACCTGGTCCCGGTAACGCGCTTGTAGTTGTTCTCCGAGTAGACGGCCAAGATGCTGACGCCGGAGCCGATGTTGACCAGCAGCAGCGGGTAGGGGTTCTCCAGCGTGTAGGGCCGCTGCACGCAGTGATCCGGCTCGGCGGGGTTCTCGAAGTAGTAACACTCGGACGGGCCCCTGGAGACCACCGCGTCGATATACAGCACGCCGCGGATCAGGCAGTCCAGCTCGTCCAGCTTGTGGAGCTCCAGGTCGGCCGTCTGGATCGGTTGGGAAGGTGACGTCAGCGCATGACAGATGCCACATACGTTTCATGCATTTTTTTTTTTTTTTTTAAACATGTCGATACGTTGACTGTCAAAGGAATTAATGTATAATGAACACAGGTCATGTCAAGATTCGAAAACAAATCAAAAGATCTTCAAAAAAACTCTAAAATGAGCCAGTGAAGAGGCAAGAGGCAAGCAGCAGCATTTTGGACCAACTGGAGATGCTTCATGGAGGATTGGTTGACTCCAAAGTCAAAGTGCTTTACAGTGTGTTCTTAGCTAATTGTCATAACCAATTTTTTTTTTAATTTGGTGTTATTCACACTCGAGATCGTGGTCTCCTATTGCATGACGATGTGCATTTTAAGGTGGCGGAGCACGGCGAAATCCGAATGCCGTCGCAAAGGTCGCCGAGGCGAACGCACCGTGCGGAAGTCGTCCTCAAACTTATAGGCGCCGCCGCCGGTGGCGCAGAGGCTGGTGTGCAGGCTGGAGAAGTGCTTGCTCCTGCCCATCTGCAGGAAGGTGGGCAGGTCGTGCGTGGGGAAGCGGATGAAGTGCAGGTTGCCCGTGCGGCCGCACAGCGTCAGCTCGCGCAGCTCCAGGTGCACGTCGCGGATGCCGGTGGTGCCGTACGCCGTGTTGGACGTCAGGTAGCGGCGGATGCTCTTCAGGTTCTCCACCTCCTCCTGCTCCTCCTCCGCCGTGATGTCGCGGGGCTCGAAGTAGACCAGCTTGACCAGCGTGCCGCCGATGTCCATGCCGAACCAGGGGAACGCTACGGTTCAAAGGACAACATGCGGAAGGTGACGACATTTGCAGACGTGAAGAAAAAGCAGGAGAAAAAAATAGACAGCAGAATTGTATGTACATAAACTATAATCAACGTGTATGTAGTCTCTAGAAAAACAGCATGCAATAATTAGAAAACAACATGTTCAGATTTGATTGTGGGGAAATAAAAACCGTATAACCACAGTGGGCGGCGTTGTTCTCGACAACAGCATACTATCACCAGACTGACAAGCATGAATGAATAAACAAAACAATTATGTTTTGGAACGAAAATGTACGAAATGAAGCGTCCGGACGAGTTTTGTAGGGAAAATGTCAGACGATGAGAAGAATGACGACGTTGGTGATGGCGAGCACAAGACGGGGGGGTCCAGCTTCATCCTCATAGCCCATCGTGTGATCATCATCACCATCAGAGGAAAAGCGGGTACCGCCAACGCCATCTTGTTGCAAAACAGCAACAGACTACAACACTTTGTAGCCGCAAATATTACCTTTGTGCGCCAACGTCGGCCTCCCCAGCGCGCGTCAAAGCCAGTAAATTTACGCCGACGTTTTACCTTCATTCATTCATGTGTCGAATTCAACAAAGATAATAAAAATATATCATACTGGGATTCTAACAGTCTTCTTGCCAGTCAATTCAATAGGAATACATAAACAAAAAATACAACAAAAAAAAAAAATCGCGTTAAAGGGCAACGACAACACTTACGCGGCCTGCTCTTCTTCACCGAGTCGCTGCGAAGCCGCGCCGTCGCGTTGGAGGCGCGGCGGGGAGAGCGACCACGTCCGGCCGGCGTGGCCGCCACCTCCTCCTTGTCGGCCTCGCTCCGGAGATGACAGCCTGAGCCGGTCACGTCTTTGTCGGAGCGCGGCTGCTTCTTCGTGGGCGTTTCGTCCTCGTCGTCCGCGCTGTCATCGTTGCGCTGGTGGTAGCCGTTGGACGCCATTAAAAACAACAACAACAAAAAACAAGAGTTGGCCAATTTACGACATAGATGTTGTTGTTAATGGTAACGGGGGCGGGTGAGGGGGGTGGGGGGGGGATGATGATGTTTCGGTGGGTACAAAAAGGCCGACGACGAAGAGGCTAATTCCCCAGCTAACTAGCTAAATTGACTTCGCGTTCTCTGCTTGCTGTGGTCTTCGTAATGTGGGCGTGGTCATCGGATGGGTGACGGGTGGGGAGCAAATCACAACTCGAAACATCTCCAAAGACACGCCTTTCGTTGCAATACAGTACTAGCGTCACTGATGCAAAATAGTTACAATTACAATTTGTGTGGAATTGAATTGAATACAACTTTATTGTCAAATGTGCTGCATGTGTACCAGCACAGATGACATTTCTTCCCTCTCAACATAAAACAAGAGGAGCCGCTGCGGGTGTCCACGCCGCCATCAAAAGAAAAGTTAACAAAAACAATGACAGAATTGAACCAATATAACCAATACAGTACAACCCAAAAAAAAAGTTCAGTATGTTTTTGGGGGTCCTTTAAATGTTTCCAGAGCTGTACTGTATATACTATCTATTACAGACATATCATTTCACATTTTAATCAGTTTTTCATTTTGTTGATAGAAACCATACATACTATATTGCGGATTTGTGCAATTTTGCGTCCTGACAGCTTGCAACCTTCATTGAGTCCTAATTTACTTCCCGTGTTTTTTTACATTGTAATTCTGCAGGCAGTTTTTTTTTTTTTTACCTATTCGATAACATTGACAAATCAAATCATGACAACCACCACGAATTTCCAAGTTACAATTTTATTATCATACCATAAGCTCTATATATACATCAATATATGTACAAAGAAATGGCTTCAAAACAAGACTATGTTCTTGATACACATTTTCACCGGTATGCACAGTTTTCACATTTTTACTGCTTCTTTTTTACACTTGTATGGCAGCCAGGTATGTAAAAACGTATTTTTTTTTCCCCAATGGCAACAGTTTTAGCCCTCAACCAACCCTTACCATCCTTTGATATAGATGGACTAATTGTTTTTAGGTTTTACAATGAACAGCGATTGGCTTCTTTTTACACTTGCATGATCATCAGGTATGCCATTTAAGAACAGTTTTAAAAAAAAAAAACTACATTACCCTGAAACTGACCATTTTTCTCAGACTTCAAAATGCATATGTATGGATATCTACTTCAATATTAAAATAAACAAGTGCACATATTTGAAATACAAATTTTCATATTACAGTATAGTCAAATCTGGCCTCTAAGCACACGTTTCCCCACCCCTCTGAGTGACGCTTAAAATGCTACCATGACGAAAACTGCCGATCGATCAATTCAAAACATGACATTAAAATGATAACAATGTATGTATTATCTAAGTGCTAAGATACCTATTGAGAGTATTCCGGGTCGAGTGAACGCTGGCGCGTTTGGCTGCCACTGCTCAACCCGCATTGTGTTTTATTGTTCTTGTTCCTGATTGTAAAGTGTCCTTGGGTGTTTTGAAAGGCGCTTATAAATTAAATGTATTATTATTATTATTATTATCCAGCATAGTACAATAATTTATGTTCAAATAAATAACAAATAAAAAAAATGGCATCTACAAAGTGCTGACGACTGGCAAATTTAGCCTTAAAAAAAAACCATTCCATCCTTTCCTAACAATAAGGCACCGGTCATATTTTCTCCTGAAAGTGCGCATTCCCAACCACTGTGCTGCGTGCGGCACATCAGCATGTCGTGAGACAGGTCTGCTGCAACTTCATTTAAAGTCCCAGCTCAGGGAAAGAAAAGGGCTGATCAATTCAACACACCACATAGAATTGAATTTCCAACACGCTTTCAAATTTGAATGAATTAAAAAATAAATAAATAAAAATACAGCGTCCTCGAGTCGATAAAATGAGGCTCCAACATCGTGAAAAATGCAGCTGTTAGCGTGTCCGCTGAATGAGCTGAAAACATGCCCCCGCTCGACTTTCACCTGTCACTCAAATACGTTGCTATACGAACGACTCAAGTTGTCGGTAGTGTGAGCCACGGGCTGAAAAATATTTGTTGAATGGACAGTTCAAGTTCCCTCAAGTGCCCTGTTATGTGGAACGACACAAAATGGAGTGGGGCTAACGTGCTAGCGGGCTGGCGACGCCCAGTCTCAGTGCTGTCCAATGAATCATCGCCTCACTTGGTTTTGTGTCGTGTTGGGGTCCATATAACATAGCGAGCGAGCGGGCGGGGCTAGCGGGCTATCAAGCTAGCGAGCGGGGCTAGCGGGCTATCAAGCTAGCGAGCGGACTGGTGGTCGGGTCATGTGGAATTACTTACATAGTCGAAGAGGCTCTACGAATACTGGAAAGCTCCGGTGTGTACTTGGGCTAGTTGCTAGCCATGCCACCAAAAATCCAGGGCCAAAATGAGTTTGTTGCTATTTCTCAACAATTCAGCAATAAATTGCTCTCAGTCCTTACATGGCGTGGCAGTTAGAGTGCCTCATGACGACCGAGTGGGATCAATTCCAGCCACCGGAGGTTTTTTTTTATGGATATATTTTTACGGCTTAAACGTGAAGTCATGTGTCGGCAGAAGAAAGATGCTAGCTAAAATAGCATCTCTTTTTCTAGATTGGAGTGGAGGTATTTGACATTTGAAAATCAAGCGGGGTGGGGTTAGAATTTGTGTTGAGCTTAACAATAAATATGTGTGCAATTTAAGACGAGATCATTATTAGCGTGTACAGATTTTAGGACGTTTTTGTCCGGTGATGTGCAGTGAGACTGTGGAGAGGCTAAAAAAAAAAGTGGTTGGGGAAACGCTGCCTTAAAACGAACCTCAATGCTTAAACTTCCACGCCAGCAACAGCGCGCAGGCGCCCACCCCCACCGCCGTCGCCGCTAACGTGGCGTTGGCGGCCAGCGCGCCGCGAGGGGCCGGCTTCTCGGTCTCGGGGCACAAAGTCGTGGAAGCGGGCTCCTGGACGCTAGCGACTTCTTTGGCGGCGGCGGCAGCGCCGTTGACCGCCGGCTGGCCGTCCAGCACGGACGGCCGCTGGGAGACGTGCACCACGTGCACCCGCACCTCGTCCTCATCGTCATCGTCCTGATTGCTTATTTCTAATCGGTCCGTGTCACCGGAATACGGCTCTGCCGACGATCCGGCTCCCGTGGCTTTGGAGTTCGGATCCTCTTGCGGATCCTCTTGCGGGATGCTGGTGAGTGTGCCGGGCGTGCTCAGAAACACAGAGGAAGCGTCGGACGCGGCGGGAGAGGCGGGGCTTGCGGGTGTACTTCCTGCGGCCGTACAGTTCTCGACGACGACCTGAAAGTGTAAAAAAAAAGAAGCGAGCGAGAATGTGACCAAAGCTACGACCTCTGTGATGGCTCTGATAGTAGACTTTCGTTGTCCTGGTTTCCCTGGACAAGACAACTGAAGCAGGAAGTAGTTCGAGCATGATGAAAACACCAACGCCTGATAGCGATGACAGGCGTGAAAGTAAATAAGTTGGAATTTAACTTTCCGTTGACCTTGTCTACCTCTCAGTCCACGGACCGCAATGATATTGTCCCGTATTGCAACATTGGAAAAGCGTTACCAGACACGCTTTAGCGTCCATCTGGTCTGACTCCGGCATTTGGCGAGTAAAAATGACATTTCCCATGAGAAACGAAAGCAGGAAGTAACGTATTGGCCCGAATATAAGACGGCCCTGATTATAAGACGACCGCCTCTTTTTCAAGACTCAAGTTTGAAAAAAAAAGACTTTTTGAACACCAAATTAAATTTTATACAGAAAATAATTCTACTACATCTGAAACAAATGATTCTAACAATATATTTGAGGGGAAAAAGCAAAGTTATTTTGCCTCCTTCAAATCTTAATATCTGAACATTTAAATACGTAAACTAAAGTGCAATCACATTCGTAAATGAATGGCGTCTGGTTTTTTTGAAATGTAAATGACATCCTAACTTCTCCTCAGCTGCCGGTTAACCCGGCCGATCTTCGACCCACTTTTCTCCAGAGTGTCGCTACGTTTCTCCATTTTCTGTTATCTCTTCGATAATTTTCTTCTTTTTTTCTTTCTTACCGCTATTTTTTATTTTTTTCTTCTTCGTGCTACCGCTATTTTTATTTTTATTCTTCTGTGACAGGGACTCGCTTTGGCCTGGGGAGTCAAGTTCAAATGATATCTGGCGCCATCTAGCGTCGTGAATGGGTATAATATCGAGACCCCGAATATAAGACAACCCCCATTTTTTCAGTCTTATTTCAATGCAAAAAAAACTCCGTCTTATATTCGGGCCAATATGGTAGTTTGTGTTCCGGTATGACAAAAACATGGATGCCTGCTCGTTATTATTATTATTATAATAATTGCATGAAAGTCAATGGGAAAGAAATTTAATTAAAAACAATGAACTGAAACGTCGACATCCATACATACATCGGGCGTTACTTTTTTTTTTGAGAAAATGAACGTGTGCCTTACTAAAAAAAATTAAATAAAATAAAATACGCGATGTCACGTCATGTTTATGTTGTTCTTCTCACCTGTGTGTTGTCCAGAGCTTCCGAAATATCATCAAGCGGGATCGCAGAGGCAGGAGTGACTTTCTCCACAGGCGGGGTGCTATCCTGAACGGGGGGCTTTTCGGGGGTCGAGGGAGCGTCGGTCACATCCGCATCGTCGGGACTTTCTGACGGACTTTCAATGACACTGTCGTCGTCGTCAACGCACGCGGCGGTTTCACACGATTCCGCAGCTTGGGCGTGTTCAGGCGGCGTGTCGCAGTGGAACGAAACCTCTTCGGGCATCGCTTGAACATCCACGATGATGTCGGATTCAGAGCTTTCCACCGGTTCTGGGTGGTCCTGATGGCTTTGGGCCGCCCCTTGCGGGGGCGAGGGCGAGGGCGGGGGCGTCGTCTCAGGGGCGGAGGTGGCGAAAGGAGGTTCAGACGCAGGCTGCGGCGGCGGCGGCGGCGTGGGAGCAGGAGTTCGGACCTCCTTTTCAGAGTCGGCTTGAGCGGGAGAGGGCGGAGAAGCGGCAGACTGGCTGGGGCTGCTGGTCTCGGGCCTGGGGGGGTGAGAGGGGGACGGCGCTGGATGGATGTGAGGAGGGGAGCTCGGGGTGGAATCTACACAAACAATGAAAAAGATAGACAAATTATTTCACAATTAAATCCCACAGGAGCACAAGATACTCATTGTAGTGCAGTCAAACCTCGGTTTTCGTCCATAATCGGTTCCAGAAGGCTGTTCGAAAACCGAAATTGTTCGAAAACCGAAACCACGCCCTTTTTAAAATAAAAATGTTTACTGAAGACGTCTGCTCACGATAGAAAGCAACACGAGGAAGCATCACTTCCTCGTCTACCCGAGGAAGCGTCACTTCCTTGTGTAAGGAAGGTGGGAGGAGTCAAATGGTGCATTCAAGTGCGCTCAGTTTGTTCGAGAACCGAAATTTGTTCGTCATCCGAGGCATAAAAAACTCAAAATTTGAGGTCGAAAAACCGAATTGGGCGAGAACCGAGACGTTCGAAAACCCCCCCGCTGCCCTTCTTTCACTCATTTTTATTCTTTGGCTTTTGACTCCGCATGAGACTTGGTTTTTAGTTGGATTGTACTTTGTATACAGTGAAACTCTACAACGAAACCTACATGGGTGAAAATACCCCCTAGTGTGAAAAAAATGTTCATGCATAAAAGCCATTCCCACTTTTCTGCTCCCCCTACAATGAAAAGTCCCCCTGTTCCGTTGTACGAAATCTTTTTCTCTGCTCTTGCCTCGCGACGAGATTCACTACAACGAAAACAAGCCTTCCGCCAAAGTCTAATCCAACCTCAGCATGCCACAGCGACCTCTACTGCTTTGTTCGGACGTTTTGTCGAGGAGTTGCACTGTATATTGCTCCATGAATACAGCCGAGTTGCGTTGCATATGTCACGTAATTAATATGTCGTTCATTAATTCAATGCGTTGCGCAACGCAATGCAGTCCAGGAACCGATTGGCTCCACGAAAAGGCACGCCTGTTGCTGAACCACCTTGCGCAATATCAATCAAAAGACGAGGAACAATCCAGCCGGTTAAAACGGCCGCTTACTGCCGGCGCCGAGGAGCTTGTCGTACTCCGCCCGGATCTCGGCGGCGATGGCGCCGTGCTCGCAATTCTCCAGAGCTCGGATGAAGTGCTCGGGCCAGCTGTCGCGCCTCTTCAGGCAGTCCAGCAGCAGCACCATGCCGTCGTAGTTGCCGCACGTCTCCCGCTTGGCCTCGATGGTCTCCTGCCGGCGCACGTCACGTGACAAACATGGCGATCGGTTCGGTTGTACTTGGAACAGAACATTTGAGGAGAAGAACCACATGCTGCTTCACCGAGTCTAAGGCGGTGTCTAATCAGGTAGCAGCTTGCTAATAAGCCACCGTTTGACGACAAACACACGGGAGCCAGCCAGCCAGCGCAACAAGGTTCTCACCCGGTCGTAATCGGTGAGACACGGCAAGTGGACCACAATCTGTCGCACTTTGACCTTGGTGACGATGGTGGGCATGTTGGTGCGCAGGTAGCCATTGGCCAGCTGGTCACTAGCAAACGACATCTGGAAAGAAAACGCAACGAGAAATGTACACTTGTCTCCCTCCTGATACAGCAACGTTGTCGAGAGAACATGGGAAAGGACGGTAGGTCATATTCAAAGTAGCAAGACTCAAGCGCTTGTTTCCTGAGTCGCTGTGGTTATCTTCTTTTTACACTTGTATGACAATGAAAAATACTCAACCTTTTTTAATTAATTTAATTGTATAATTGGTTAAATAGTTTAAAGTCAATAATAAAATACGTAAGTAGCTGTAAAATAAATTTTAAAAAATTCTAATTATTTTAAATCAAACAATGATTATATTCAGTAGCATTCAATTCATTATAACCAATCTGTCCTAAAATGTGCAACACTACTTTTTTTAAGCTGTACCTTGTTATCTGACAATTTTATTTTCTATCCAGTTCACTTATCTTGATACTTGAATGACAGTTTAAAATGTTACAATTAAATTCACTTCATTTACAAATGATTTCTGATTAAAAAAAAAAAATTAAAAAAAAAGAAAATCTCAAAACAGCGTTTTGTGGTTATACCACTTTCATATTTTTTTTTTTAAACTGTCACTTTACAGGGTCATGTCGTTTTTGTTTTTACATTAAGGAGTAGCTAACGTTACACCTGCAGAACAGTAAAAACAAAAATAAATAAATTATATACATACAAATATATATATTTACAAAAAAAAATACATATAAATATACATATATATACAATATATATACATATGTACAATATATACATATATATACAATATATATACATATATACATATATATACAATATATATACATATATATACAAATATATATACACAAATATATATACACAAATATATATATACACAAATATATATATATACAGTATACACACACAAATATATATATATATATACACACACACAAATATATATATATATACACACACAAATATATATATATATACACACACAAATATATATGAAAAAAAGTGTGCCTGTCACAGTTCAGGTTTTTACGATAGCGACGGTATCATTTGTATTTCCACGCACTAAAAAAATGTTGGGTTGTTGTCGCGAGATACCGTAGCTTTATCTTTGGAGCAGAATGGGTTACTTTTCCCCCCCAAAATTGGGTTAATTACTTTGCCCTCAAAGCTTGGCCTGAGGATTGGATTTGGGTGAGCTGAAAGCGGAAGCTGCTCGCCATTTAAAACAGTTTCGTTGGCATCCAGATTGCAGTTGGCAGAGATGCTTTTTTTTTTTTAATTTGAAAACCTTGGGAGTAAAACGTGTTTTACTTTCAAATCACAGCTAGACTGATAACACGCTGAAAGCCTTTTCTTGGGAGCTTTAACTCATCGGCACGGGTTTCCTCAAATGACTCAGCAATGGCTTGGTCTCTTTTGGCCCCCAGTGCTGGCTTAGCCTAGTTGACCCGATTTGGGTTACTTTTAACGCAGCATATTGAGGATTCAACTGTGGGTAAGCATTTGCTCACAAGTGTTCACTTCACGGCAGTGTTGTGCCGCTCACTTTCACTTTCACTTTCCGCTTCCTCGTGACTGACGGGCTCCCCAAAACAATAAGACATTGCCGACAAAATGATCTCACAGACACTTGGTATCACTTTGGGAGGCCCCTGAAAGTGAAAGTAAAAGTGAACATGTGACATACAGGAAGAAACTGAAAAACACATTTCGAAAAAAAAAAAAGAACTTCAGGTCAATACAAGGTCAAACTTTTTGTGGCTTGGGTGGAAAAAAGGTAAATATGTCACTGATTAATCACCCTTAACTCCATATGGAAACGCCCCCCTCCCCCAGCCCCCCAGCTCTTTGTTGTGTGTCCACTAGCGTTTTGTTTGCACACAACATTTGGAAATGTCACCCGAAATTCTGTTCTCACTTTGCGGTCTAAACAGGCCCGGATCGCCTTAACACTCTTGGACTCAGGTGGTCAGGTGTCACTGCACTAAAATTAGGTAGCTGCACTGTGTTGCTTTGTGAACGTGTGTTGGCATGACAGATTGCAGATTAACGAGGAAGCACACACACACACACACACACACACACATGCAAGGAGGTGGCAACTCCTTGACGCAAGGGCAACGGTTGACCTCTGTGTAATATTCCAATAACGCCTCTTGCGTTATTATCATTTTTTTTTTATGTCACTCTGTAATGTTGTTTTCTATAACTATTATCACACAAAATCCGGCTTGACATGGATATTTATAGCCCAGCACCGGGAATCGCTTCTTAAACCCGTTTAACAGCATACCAATGACTCACACATTGATACTGAAGTGTGCGAAAAGTTCCCCGATCAGCAATTTGGAGCACGTTTCCATATTTCTTCAAGAGTTTTTAGGGTCAACAAGGAGCTGCTGACGCCGCAGCGTTTCAAAGGCTGCAGTCGCGGCGATAAAACGTCACTTCTTCGACGTGCCAGAGGAGCACACGGCGAGGGGAAATTTTTTTTTAAAAAAGGATCGAGAAAGTGTTCCAAACTTACATTTGACGTGCGTGGGTTGCTTCGGATCGGCAGGTGTCACTTGAAGACCAAATCCTGCTCTAAAACCGGACGGCGCACTCGCGGTGCTCCTTTCCACGCACATCTGCCCCGGTTCCGCCCTTTACGCCTTCCCGTTGGAGGAAAAAGCCGTCAGTCTACGATAGGACCAATCAGCGATAGGGTGAACCTGGACGGGGCGTGGTTTTACATCTCCTAATCCAATGTCAACACTCTGCCTTTAGGATTAGATTTGATCTCGATTTCTGCTTTACATCTGTCTCTAATCCCGTCAAAATAATCCGCGCACACGGACAAGGACGAGGCACACTAAAACACAGCTACTCGTGCCGTAAATGTGCCGTTTTATGATTAAAAACAAAAACGTTTATTGCTTGATTTTCAACAATAGACCACTTTTATCCTCAATGGCAATCTACAAGAAACTGAAAAGGAACAAATACTGTATTCCCGATTATGGTCATCTCAACTCTAAACAACATGCTACAACAGCGACATTCAAAACAATATTTGGGTTAGTCCTGAATGTTTCAATGTTAACTCAAGATATTAGTTATAAAATTATTGAAGTATAAAATACAAGATTTTTTTGTGAATTTCATATGATTTGCCTATATTGTCACTTTTATAGTGGATTAACTCAACATGAATAGAATGAACACGTGTGTTCAGCTCCTTAAATTAAAATGAGTGTAATTTAAAAAAGATATCACGTTCAAAAATTTTCAATACGAATTCAAATACAAGGATAATCATTTTTGTTAATTTTCAAGTTCCAAATGTTTGAAAAAAAAATCTTCAACTCTTATGGTGAACTCATTAAAATCCATAAAAAAACAATATTTTATGTATTTATTTAAATATTAAAATCAAATATGTAGTAAAAATATGTAAACAATTGTATGTATTTCACAAACTCTTGTAATGAGCTAACTGAAACAAAATAAATAAATATGGAATACAATAAAAATGTTATAAGTATGTTATAAAATAAGAGTACAATAATGTTCATTGCGCGCTTCATTCTGTTTAAAATGGGTTAATCTTCAGAGTGAGTTCATTGAAATAAAATAATTAAATGCATGTTATGTATTGCATTCACATATATTTAAATAATAACATATAAAATATGTACATTGCAGAGTAGCACCTTTGAAAGTCTGCTTACCCATTTCATAAAATAAAGTGAAAATCATTTTTATCAATCAATAATTATTATATCACGTATTTATTCAAATATTAAATAATTTTCAGACCGAAAATGATCACGGATAAATAAAAAAGGGTGTGAGTCAAAAATGACATTCGGTATGTCTGCAGTGCTCTCCTGTAACCACACGATGGCGTCAATTTCACACTAAAGTATTGGGAGGTGTGCAAAAGGCGTGTCAGCGTTCAAAACCAATCCACAGGATCCACACGGGAAGGTAGGGTGACGTCATTAAGCAAAATTAAAGATGGCCGTGTTGTGTAAATGTCATTAAAAGTGATGATGATGATGATGATGATGATAATGATGATGATGATGATGATGATGATATGTGCCCTTTGGAATCCAATTAGACCCTTATTCAAATCAGATTTGTGTGTACGATTCCAAAAGTGTTGTGCGAAGCGTCCTTGGAAAAATTGTGTTGGAAGTGGGTTGCTGCTGCTTTGAGGGCAAAAAGCAAACATTTGTTGCCATGTCCCGGTTAAAAAAAAAAAAAAAAAGAACTCCTTAGAGAGACCGGACAGGAAAATAAGCGAAGACCCACAGAGAGCTCAGGGCGACAACTCATCCGTCACGCTTGAGTGAGACATGAGCTGAGAAAGCAGAGAGCAGCGGCGACGTCGCCACAAAAAGAGCACGGCGGACGCTCGCTGACCTGAAGCCTCAAAATGCCTTTATTCCGTTTTCTTCATTTCAAAAAAGACTGCTTGACATTGTTCTTGGTTTTATTTTCCTTACCACATTTTCCTCCTGACCCCAAAAATATGATGCTGGAATTTTAATAATAATCATGTTTTTCTGGGGAAAAATACGAATTGAGAGTTGGATGCATCCCTTAGAAAAAATATATCTTTATTCTAAAAAAATTTGAGGTGTCTTTCTGTAAAAAAAATTGTTAATTTAAAAATAATTGTATTAAGGGCCCTTACCATCCCCACCCCTCAAATATGATGCAATTATCATGAGATTATGTTTTTTAAAAAAAACTAACAAACAAACCAATTTGATCCTTTTTCAGATTCAAACAAAATTGTCCGTGTCAGGTTTCCCGAAAGCTCCGGACAGAATTGAACTCCAGAAACGTGAAACTCGGAGGAGGGGGAACCAAAGCACAAAAACATGGAACAGCTAGAGATGAAGGCTAATTATCTGACATGACAACATGGAGCCCTTAAATAGTTCATTACATTGGCAGCAGGTGTGCAAACTGGAGGGAGGGCCCACCTCTGCCACCTGCTGGAGGAACACAAGAACAGGATCATGACAGAAAGTTGGGCCGATTTCTATCTATCTAACTTATGTAACTTTGATAGTCAAGAAAAACAAATACAACATTGACATTTTTTTTAACTTTTTGTAGCTGTTTATTATCATTATTATTATTATTATTATTATTATTATTATTGTTGTTTTACTGGTTAACTTTCTAAACCGGGCAAGACGGCATCTGGATTAAAAAAGCCAAACTTAGGCTAATACTCCCAACTCCACCCTTGAGAAGCCACCAAAATAGCGAGTCAGCAGCTAGCGTAAGGATAACATACGCAGTAGCTTAGCGAGACCTCCCCCCCCCCCCCCCCCCCCCAAAGGCACGTTTTTCACTCCTGGCGCACAGCCAGCGTGCTTTTGTTCACAAGTGAAGCGGAAGGGACGCTCCATTGTAGCATCGTAGCATCCCGAGCTACGCATTAGCTCACATAGCGCGACCTTGGACCTGCCCGGGAGATGAATTCAAGTCCACGTTTGGTGCCCAGTGAACAAACGTCAAAGAAGAATGACTCCAAAAAAAACGTCTTCATACTTTGAACATTTTATTTTCTTACCGCCCGTCAACCAGCAAATGGCTGACGATGGAGTGTAGCCTGCGCGCCGTGTCAAAGGAGAGGGAATAATACGCCACCCCCGAGGGCAGACGCTAGCGGCAACCGTCCATACTGTCAATGAATAAATGATGTGCCGCCACACAATCGCGGTCAAGAGCTTTTCAGGAAGAAGACTTTTTTTTTTCTGTGGTCCGCTTCCCCCCCCCCCTCCACCTGTAACCTTTTCTTTTCACTCAAGACGAGGAAAATGTCAAAGCCGCCGTGTCGCAGCCACGGGGCTCCGCGCTTGGCTGCCAAACACACACACACACACACGAGCGCTAAAAGCTCATTTTCTATCTTCCCTTTTACAGCCCAAGAAAGCTTCGCGGCGGGAAGACGCCATGTTGACCCATTTTTTACACGTTAAAACCCTTCTAGAACACTTGCAAAATCCTCATTTGGACGTAGGTTTGCCGCGTGTCAAAAACTTTAAGAGGGAGGTCATTCGAAGGAGAGGGGCCGGCAACAGAAAAGACTTGATCCCTTCTGAGCCTCCGCTTAGTTCTTGGTACCTCGAAAGGTGCCTGGTCCGCACATCTGAGGGATCGGGCAGGCGCGGAGGAGCCCCGAGAAGTACGGTGGGGCGAGGCTATTTTAAGATTTGAAAACAAATCCAGTCAAAGCTCGGTTTTCAAAGGTCTCTGGTATCAACCGAATCGGATTTTGACCAGAAAATCCGAAATTTTGGAAAAAAACGGTTTTCGACCAAACCCGAAAACGCCACTCGACTCCTCTCGACTTCCTTACACGAAGGAAGTGACGCTTCCTCGTGTAACGTTCATTGTGAGCAGACGTGTTTGTTGCGATTTACGCAAATCCGACTGTTTTTATGTTATTTCTGCATAGCAGATTAGCCCCTAATCATGGGCTAGTAAAATAGTTTCGGATTTCAAATAAATCGCTTTTCGAACTACCTTCTGGAACGGATTATGGTCAAAAACTGAGATATGACTTCAAAAATGTTTTGGGAGCCAGTGAACGGATGCCAGGGTCGGAGTTTTTGCGAGTCCCAATCAAGAGGCGAGCGGCGACATTTTGACCCGACTGGAGATGCTTCATGGAGGATCGGCGGACTCCAAATTAAAGTACACGACAGTATTCCAGCCGAGACGTGAACACGCCCGCATCGATCTTGAAGTCGCCAAATCTGGTTTATCGGTTAACTCAACTCGTGCGGTAAACCAAATACTTAAATGAGCCTCTCAACGATAGCCAAATACTCCCTCCTCTAACCGAAGTTAGCAAACATGGCTCCGTGACTGTGAGCTAATCCAACACTTGGATTAGCATGTCTGTTTTCATACTCTGAAAGAGTTTTACCACGCGTCAGCTAGCGATCATATCGCGAAGGAACCCAACACACATCAAGCTCAAAGACTCTTCAAAGATCTTTTCATCCTTTTATTCAACCATTTTTAACCACGTGACAAGTCGCCGTATCATGCTAGCATAGCTCAAAACACCTCGTCGCACACGTTGCAGCATGAAAAGAACGTTGGACAACTCGTAATCATCCGAAGAGTAATAATGCGGGTTTTACGCTCTGTACAATGGAAGTGTGTTACATTCTGCTAGGCGGGGGAAAAGACGCAAGCGACCACGACAAGACTTGACTTTCGTGTAAAAGATGCTCAGTGTAAAAGCAGGAGCACACGTTGAACTATTGACACGAGCTACAGCTGACCCGCTCTCGTCACGTAATCGCCGCCGCAGGATTTTGACCGGCGAGATTAGTGGCGATTGCAATGAGGAGATGTGATATGTTTTTCCATGTCTGGAAAAAAAAAGGATTGGATTGTGTTTTTATCGGTGATTAAGAGGCAGTTTGCCTCGGATTGAGATGGGATGAGTCCATATAGCTGATCATGTTTTGTTTATCATCCACGATGAGAGTTTTAGTCGGCCGCAATTTGGCAAATTTGGACACAAATCCTGTCGGTCTTGACAGAAGAAAACTCAAAGAAAAAGTTTTTTTTAACAAGATGAAGCTTTTTTTTTTTACTAAATGTCAAATTAGTTTAATTTAAATGAATTTAAATTAAATTTTAAAAATGTAATTTTAAAAAATTACATTAATTTGAATGAACAAATGTTGACTATTTTTTAAAATTCAAATTAATAAAATAATAAAAATGAAGACTGAAAAAAGATCGATTTAATGCTACAAGATGACACATTTTTACAGTCCATCAAAACAGATTCTAAACTAAGACAAAACATAAACAATGAAATCTAACCTTTTTTTTTAAATAAACATTGAAACTTAACAGGATAGCACTATTTTAAAAGAAAAATAAATCAATAAAGCTTCCGCTTATATTCAATCGAAAGATTCTATCAATATTTAGCTGTTTCTATCAATCGACGTAAAAAGGATTGAATAATACAAAGGTAGCACACGTTTTTTTCTTTTGATAAAAACAACATGAAAAAGCTGTCATGTGACATGGCGGTTTTTTTCGTACATTTTGTATACAAACCGATTCAAAAGCAGCCCGCGGGAGGCGAATTCCTCCATGGAAAATCTTCGGACTAAAGCCGGGGGTGTTCAAACTCATTTTTTTGTCGCGGGCCACATCGTCGTGAGCGTTTAGTTATGACTGTGAAAGCATATAATGAAGTCAAGAATAACGAGTTCATTCAACGATTGTTTCAATTTGTGTAATGAGGGATTTGGTCGCAAGAAAATGCTGACAATATCGCACTTATTTATTATATGTGAGAAGTTGAAATTTTGGTACAGATTTTAGCAAGCATCGTAGAAATCGACGTGTTTGATTTGCTTTCGCGGGCCACGTAAAGTGAAATGGAGGGGCCAGATCCGGCCCCCCGGGCCTTGAGTTTGACACCCGTGGACTAGAGCATTTTCTCTTCTTTCTCCCACGGGATGGGGTCCTGCTCCTCCTCCACCTGCGTGTTCCTGCGCCCCGTCCAAAAGTGCTCCACGTCGGGGAAGGTCTTCTCGTCGCTGGCGAGCACCGCGTTGGCGCCCGGGCCGCCCGGCTCGGCTCCGTTGCCCTCGCTCGCCTTGGGGTCCGCGGCCGCCTTGGCCCCGCGGCAGGCGGCCGCCGCGCAGAGCGCCGCCAGGCCGCGGCGCACGTCGTCGTACATGGTGACCAGCAGCAGCGGCGAGAGCGCGCCGCACGCGTACACCAGCACCTGCGCGCACAGGAGCAGCCCCGCGGGGGGCTGGCGGTAGCCCAGCCGCACCCAGGTGAAGGTGCCCCACTCGGGCAGCAGCAGGAGCCCCAGCGTGCTGCTCAGACACAGCAGCGCCAGCGTCACCTTGCTCTGGCGGCCCGGGCTCGGCGCGTAATTGAGCGCCCCGTGGAGGCTCTTGGTGTAGTAGGCCACGGTGAAGAGCACCGGGGCCACGAAGGCGGCCGCCGGGTAGATCTTGTAGAAGACGGCCATGAAGTGCGAGGCGCACGCCGGCATCCGGGACACGCACACGACGCCGGCGTGCGCGCCGCGCGGCCGCAACGCGGCGAACAGCATCTGCGGGATGGCGAACATCATGGACACCAGCCACGCGAACGCCACGGCCCAGAGGATCCAGCCGCGATGCGCGGCGGCGGCGGCGGCGGACGCGCCGGGAACCGGGGTGTGCTTGGCCCGGGTGCTGACCGCCAGGAGGAGCGTCTTGGCCACCAGGCACGAGTGCTGGAACCAGTCGGCGGTGGCGCACGCGAAGCGGCCCAGCACCCAGGCTTGCTTGTAGACGGCCAGCGCGCGCACGGGGGCGCACAGGACCAGCAGGAGCGCGTCGGCGGCGGCCACCGCGGCGAGCAGAGCCTTGGCCTCGGAGCCTCGCCCCGCGCGGAAGTCGCGCGCCAACACCAGCAGCACCAGGAGGTTGCCCGCGGCGCCCGAAACGCACACGCCGACCAGCAACGCCGGCACGGCCGTCCGGATGTCCTCGCTGTCCAGGAGCTGGACGCCTCCCGAGAAGTCCACCCAAGTCCCGTTCGGATCGGATTCCATCTCTTGCGAAGGTTTCGGAGGAGGACGCCGACCGGCTGCGAGCGGGCGTCTGGGCTGAGGCGGGACGACTTGGACTATTTACGGCGCTGCCCATTTCGGCGGCGTCGACGTCATGGCGCGCGCGAGCCCGGACGGGGGCGCGCCGCAGCTTGAAACCGTTTGCCGGCGGGCGCGTGCGTCATTAATGGTGGGCGGGGTAGCCGTGACGCAGCACCACCTTTATTGGGCGACAAAAATCAAACGAAACAAATGCGGTGGAGCAACACACGTAGTCGCGCAGGAAGCCGGCAAAAAGGTGGGCGTTGAACCCTTTTGCTGGCAAAGATGTGGCGGTTGAGCGCTTTCAGTGGGACAATTGTGGGTGTTAAAGGCAAATATTGAGGCCAGTGTGGGTGTTGAACCCATTAACCAGGAAAAGTGTGGGTGTCAAAAGCTTTCGCTTGGAAAAATGTGGGTGTTTTTAGACTTTCGCGGAGAAAGGTATGCGTACTCTTGAACTTAACCCTTCAAAGGAGAAAAAAGTGTGGGTGTACTGTTACACCCGTTGACTATAAAAAAGGTGGGCGTTGAACCCTTTTGCTGTCAAAGATGTGGCGGTTGAGCGCTTTCAGTGGGACAATTGTGGGTGTTAAAGGCAAATATTGAGGCGAGTGTGGGTGTTGAACCCATTAACCAGGAAAAGTGTGGGTGTCAAAAGCTTTCACTTGGAAAAATGTGGGTGTTTTTAGACTTTCGCTAAGAAAGGTATGCGTACTCTTGAACTTAACCCTTCAAAGGAAAAAAAAGTGTGGGTGTACTGTTACACCCGTTGACTGTAAAAAGTGTGGGTGTTGAAACCTTTCACCGGAAAAAACGTATGAGTTAAATTTCAATGTCACCAATTAGAAAAATGATGCTGAATTTCCTGAACTTGCATTCTTCCAATTTTCTGAGTTGATTATTTGAAGTGAAGTCTCATGCAAAGTTGAGTTCAGCGGTCAAATCAAACCTCCAGACACTCAACCGCGACATTTCGCTGAAAATATCCGTAGACTTTCAAGAGTCATCATCAAGGTCGCATATGGAGCAGCTGTCGGAAGGACTGTTGCCACGGTTACCGACCGCACGCGGCGAGGTGTTTACTCCAAGAGCATCTGGGGTGCGGGTGCGCCGGGACGGCACGCAGAGGTGAGGGGGCGCCCACTCAAATGCTGTCACCTCAACGGAGAGGCTTGGTTGCTTGGCGACCACGTAGGGCGCTTTAGTAGCATGATGGAGGAGAGTGTGTGAGCCGAGTGCAATTTGAAAAGGTTTAATACCCAAATATTTTCCAGTCAAAGGGTAGAAATATGGGCTAGTTTAGGGACAAATTGACACAGTTCCCATTGGGGTGCAACACCAACCATTTGAAAAGGTTCAACACCCATATGTTTCCAGGTAAAAAGGTTCAACACTCACACTTTTCCCAGTTAGAGTTCAACACCCACACTTGGAAAAAGGTTCAACGGCCACATTTTCAGGGGAAACGGGTTCAACGCCCACATTTGCAAAAGGTTCAACACACAAACTTTTCCCATTGAAAGGGTTCCACAGTCAAACTTTTTAAATGGTTCAACACCCACACTTTTCCCAGTCAGAGTTACACTTTGAAATTTTTTTTAGCACCGATATTTTTCCAAGTGAGAGGGTTCAACACCCACGCTTTCTCAGGAACTGGGATCGACAGCCAAAGCATTGGCAGTCAAAGGGTTGCACACCCACACTTTTGATGAGGTTTTCTACTGCCCGATTCTGCCTGCCAACAAGAGGCAAGTACACATTAAATATTTTGTTTCTCCACATGGAGAGTCTGGAGGCGGGACTGTTTTTCCCCTCCTCGCCTCGCTTCCTCGCCCCCTCCCGCAGGCTGAACGACAAGAGGACAAATGTGGGACACACACAAAAAAAATAAAATAAATAAATAAACAAAGTAGTCATGTTGCCTTTGGACGTCCAGACAGGAAGTGCACTTACACGTACATTTGATAAAAAAAAATTTCAAAGCACGAAAGCTCTTTCTGATTATGAAAGGAACAGAATCTAGACAAATATGGCTGACACCCACATTTTCCCTGGTGAATAAGATCAAATCCCACATTCGAAGCATCCATCTTTTTCTTGGCAAACAAGTTCAACACCCACAAGTTTCCCAGTTAAAGGGGTTAAGCCCCTTACAATTTTCCAATGCTGGAGTCAGTTCTCATCGCTACTTATTCCCAAAGCAAGACTTCACTATACCCACACTTTTCCCAATGAATAGAATGGGCACCCCTACTTTTCCCGGTGAATGAATCAACACTTAATTTCCTATTGAAAGTTGGGTTTTATTGTTTGTTTGGCCTCGCTAGCAAAAATCCACCTATGATTGACGTCCTTGAAACGCATTGGGAGAATTTGTCTTGTTTTTACGCCCAACTCAAAATGTTTTTCAAAATAATGGGGGGGAAAAAAAAAAATCGATGAACATGCGAATCCGCGGTTGCCAAACCACAAGTATCCAAGAGTCGACTCATTTCCCCATTCGCGCCGCCCTGGCCAGTGACCCCGAAAAACAAATTTTGCCTTGGAAATGATTATGATTTGAAACTGAATGCACGTGTGACGAACTCATGACACCAACGCGTCTTTATTTGATTCGCTTTTTTATTTCTGTCAGGCATCACGCGAAGAGCTCAATGAGTGGCCGCCTTCAGCGAAAGGGCAAGTCACCTCCCGCCTGCTGCAAAATAGCAAATAATTCATGGCAGCCTAGTGGGGGTGACGACGGGGGTTTGGGGGGGGGGGCTCTTGTGGGGGTCGGCGTGGTGGATGATTGAACCAAAACTAAACGACAAAAGCTGCCGCTGAGCAATTTGAACATTAGGAAACGTTGCGTCACTTGTGAAACAGCCCTAAACCGATAGTTGGGACTTTTGAATGGTTTCTTTAGATAGTCTTGATGATTGATTCATTGTTTGATTGATTGCCTGCCCAATATTGACGTGGCCTGGTGCAATTCGGCACGGAGCCGGTAAAACCAATCTGACTTTCAATCAACAGCGCCCTCGTGTGGTTAAAAGGAGAAACTGGCAGTAATTTGGATTGACAGGCTTTTAGCAGTTACAGAGAAAAATATGACCGCCAGAATCTTGCAAAAATCACATTTAATAAGTACATTAAATTTCAAAATATATATTTTTTCTTTTCATAACTTCATAATACGTTTTTACGATGGATTGTAATTTCTTGTATGATTCACAGTCACTAGTCTATTGGACAATATATTTTGTGTCGTACACATTTTCCTGTCAGTTTGCTTTGTGTCATAGCAATAAAGATGTATTTTTTAAAATGTGTCCATTTTTATGTTTTATTTATTTAAAATACAATAACGGTACAGTAGCGAATCTGTATGAGAGGTTTTAATATTCAAAATGTTCTTGTTTAATTTGCTAAAAACGTAACTTCGCATGGTTATTGGATTGAGACGTGGTATTGGCAGATAGTCGGAGGTGAAGTTTTAAATATTTTCTTCTGATATAAAAAAAAAAATCCACCCGTCCGTAGGTTGGACAAATGCTAGGTGATACACGACCACTAGAGAGCAGCAGACAATTATTTCTCTCTTAAGGATGGTGGACAAAACAGACGTTGACATTTTTGGCCTGTAGGGGGTGGAATTGACTTGTGCAACAACAACAAAAAACAGCGTCAAGGAAAAGCAAGTACAGTACAGTATTAAAAAAAAAATCGGTGTCACTTTTTTACACATGCATTTTAAGAAACCAAAAAATCTAATTTTACAATTTACTTTTTCTTTGTTTGGGGGAAATTTATGAAAATAAAGCTTTTTTTTCCAAAAGTCAATCTTGTGTGTAGTAAGTCATTTTTTTGTGTGGAAAAAGAGTAATTAAAAAAGAAAAAAATGTTAATGATGGAAAAAAACATTTTATTCAAGGACAATGTCACAATCTTAAGCATGAAGCTTCAATGCGACCAGAATAAATCAGATTTGTTTTGAGATCAACACTGCAACCTTACGAGACGAGACATGTTGGGGTTGAGAGGCCCGCGCAGTGACCGCTGAAATCTTCTCAGATTTATTGAGCTATTTGACCACCACTAGGCAAAGCATCGATAAATCCCCGAAAATAAATATTTCCCAAGAAAACAGAAAACACATCTCGGTCCGCTGCCTTGTGCTTTGTGTGTTTTGTAGTAGTTAAGAAATAAAATGGACATGTGTCAACACGGCGTACCTAATGTCGAGTCCGCGGCGATGGCAAGAGGAGCGAGAGTCAACGCCAAAGGCATCCGAGATGTCAAGGTGTCAAACTCAAAGGCGTCCGTCCGCGTGCATTCGTTGTGCGGCTTATTTGTCGAGGCGCCTCATCGATTGATCCCAACGCAAACAAAAAAGCGCCGGCTCGCCTCCTGAATGCCAAACGGGCGGCGACCGCTCCGCTGCTGCCTTTAATCCCGACGGCGAATGGGAGCCGGCGGCCGCCTCGACCTCGCCGCGTTTCGAGAGGTCGTCGGCCGCCGCGAGGGGAGCGGCCGGCGTCGTTTGAAAGATGAGCCGCAATCGCAGCTGTCGTCGTCGTTTGCGTACGCTGTTCTTGCGATTATTATTATTATGATGTCAAAGGTGACAAAAGTTGCGCTTACCACTTCAGCGAAGCATGCTAACAGTCGTCCGGAAAACCTGCTTGAGACTTGAAAATGTTGTTATCGATGCCACCTAGTGGTCATCGGAGATATTGCAAAAAAAAAACAAAGATAGGTATACACTAGCAATTTTTATTTAAAAGACCACAATTTTATGTTTTATATTTAAGGAATGAGTTTTTCTAGGGTTAGGGTTAGGCGCACACCCCACGACAGATGTTCCTTCAATTTTCATGTTACTATGTTAATGTTAAAATTGGTGAAAATGAAACATATTACAGTTTGTTTGTACAGTATTTTACATATTACCTGCTCTCCTATTACATTTGTACACTTTATGGTGTGAAATTGTAAAAAAAAAAGTGGTTTAAAAAAGTTGTTTTCTTGACTTGGAACGGATTAAAAATTTTTACATTGATTCCAATGGGAAACATGGTTTCGGTTGTCCTCAACAACAACAAAACCACATTTTTTTTCTCCCTCCCAAATCTATTTAGCAATTTCACAAAATTACAGTTTTGTTTCTTGTAAGAATCCGACTTGACTCTGGTATGGTGACAGATTTATCTTCATTGAAGTGTTCACATTTCCACCTCGCGTTGCCCTCTTGTCCTTTGACAAGGGAGGGGGGGGGCGGACAAAGGGGGTGTCACCGGCAATGCGCGCCGCGACTCGCTGACGTATTGTTTGCTCCTCACCGACATTGAACTCCTTCTTATTTCCCCGAGCAGATGAAGGATAAATTGTCTATTATTTGCCCTTTTAAAAAGCTAGCGAGATAAGACCCCGGCGCCGTCATTTGGCCCCCTGGCCTGCGGGGGCGCCACTATGCAGAACGCCGCCGCAATTATCGGCGCCTAGTTTGCCGTAATGACTTTCCAATGACGCTCTTGATTGAAATGTAACTGGCGGGGCCGCGGGGCACCGGCAAAAAAAAACAAAACAATACAGAGGGGAAAAGTTGGAGCAGGTACGGTGGAAGGGGTGGGGGGGGGGAGAAAAAACTTATTAAGGCACGCAGCGCTGGCAGCTAGCATAAATTAGCATATTGAGGGTAAATATGCAGACTATTGGCGATAATAAAGCGGGATTATTCAATCCAATGAATGTTAAATAGATGGAGGCAAGGCCGCGCGCTTCTTATCTGCTCAAAGCTTGCCTTTAGTTTAATGGCTTGACAATTGCGCTGATTGTTCCCATTCCGGGCTTTGGCCGTGCCGCCGCATTCCCAGGAGATTTTTTTTGGACCATTTTTCTTTTTTTCTTTTCTTTTTTTTGCCGCTGGTCACGTGACGTCAAGTGGCCGCTTGCTAGCTCATGTTTTTCTGGGCGGGAGCGGCAGCCTCGGGCCAGCATCAAGATAACGTTTTCATTATGCACACGGCCTGATGCACACGGAGATTCTATTCCGGTGTGTGTGTGTGTGTGTGTGTGTGTGCGCGCGTGAATAAAATAAACATCTTTTCTTAGCGCCACTGAAAGCCCATAAATCAAAAACCTTTGACTTCTTATTGTCTGCAATAAGATTTGAATCGGTTTGTGTGCGTGTGTGTGTGTGTGTACGTCAAAGTTACACGAAAAACATTTTTACTCGAACAATGAATGTCTGTCGTCTCATAAAATTTGGACTTTTTCTAAAAAACAAAGTACTAATACTTGTCACAAAAAGTGAAACTTCATTGTTCTAAAATAGTTTTTCTGGTCCAAAATACAACCTTATTTTACTATGATTATGTTTTTCTTCAAAAATCTCAACTTTAGGCTTTTTGTCCGCGCGAAAAATTGTTAGCTTAGTAGCACAATTGCCGATGCCATTAATCTTCAAAAACAAAATTAGGCGATCAAGCTAAGAGCATGTCTTTATTCTCTTAAGGTTGTGATTTTCTTCGAAAAACAACAAAAATATTTGTTGTCACACAAAATAAATCATTAGCCAATTAGCATAATTGCACGTCATTTTTATTTTACTGTAAACAACAACAAAAAAGTATTTTTTCTTCTTTCTTGAAAATCTTCAAATATGACATCGGCAACTATGCTATTAGGCTAACAGTACGTCTTTATCCTCGTAAAGTTGCGATCTTCATGAAAAATGACTTTATTCTGTTAACATTGCGGTTTTAAAAAAATGTCTTTGAAATGCTCAAGATCCTGACATTTTTACTCAAAAATATTTTTTCATTCTCAAAGAATAGAATGATTGTGGGGGAAAGAAAACACAGCTTTGTTGTTGCAAAAAATATAATTAACATATTTTTCCGAAAAACAACTTTGTTTTCATATTTTCATCATTTCCAAAATATACATGTAAATTAAAATCTGACTGTATCAAGTTAACCAAAAATACCACTGAAATTTGTATGAAAATACAAGTTTACTCACCAAAAACACTAAAGTTTACTCACCAAAAACACTACCTCATTCTCTTTGGATTACGTTTTTTTGTATAGCCCTAAAATTATGCCTAATGTGTCATAATCTCAAAATGCCATTCTCTTTTTTTCTTGGGAAATATACTAGATTAGTATGAGTCAATCTTCTTGACCCCAACAAAAAAAGGCCCATTAAAATGCAGATTAGATACATGGAAGAGCCACAAGTGTAAACAACATCTGAGGCAGAACGTGACCAAATGCTACAGTTTGCTAATGCTAACGTAGCGCTAGTGTGTCTCTTTGACCGCGGGTCACCCCGCGGGGTTACGTTGAAGGTCACACAGGTCCCCGGAGAGCAAATGGTGGCCTCGCTAATCCCCAAGACGTCCGCGGTTGACCGTGATGGCTAGCAGTAAGTCTGGAATTGAGAGGGGGGAAAAAAGTCGCTCGCTAACAATGCCCACGATGTTAAGAAGCCGCGTGTTTGTCAAGCGATTTAAGGAGACGTGCTAGTGAAAATGATGAAGCCAGGATGTAAACAAATCAAGTAAACGTGCTATTCATTCAGCTCAGAGTGGCCATGAACACTAAGGTTAGCAAAAACAGCTAATGTTAGCATTAGCTTTATCGTACCATTTTCATAAACTCGGAATGAGGTTGTATGAATTTGGGAGGCAAATGTAATTTTAGGAGAACATGGTTAAAATCGACATCACTTCACAAGCATGAACATTTATTTTTAAGGAATTCCTCTGAGAATTTTTTGAGAAGTAATTCATTTTAATTTTTTTAATTTTTCGAGAAAAGTCACTGTAGTATGAGACCAAGGAGATTGTTCATATTGAAACAAATCTTATTTACTGAAAATTAAGTGGCTTCTTTTCAACAAAATGTCAGAATCTTTTGCAAATTTCTTGAGACAACAAAATCTATGAAAATAAAGCATTTTTTATTTTTCCAAAAAATCATCCATTTTCAAGGTGAAAATCGTAATTTTACCAGATTTTTGGGAGGCGCGACAGGAACCACAATGTTACCGCACTATATTGAGACAAATTTATGAGCGAGATGGGGTTTTTTTTTTCCCCATGGCAAAAATATAAACTCAATTGTTGCTTTTACTAAAAGCAACAATTTGAAAAAAAGAGAATGTGTAAACAACTCAACCACAGTAGTTGCAAGCTATGATGACTTGAAACAACAAAAAAAAATGGAATGAATCTCAATCCCAGCATCTGTATTCATAATGTTGGCTATTTATCAGGGTCAATACCCAAATGCGCGTTCGCCACCGAGTTCGGCGGTCCATGGGGGGGGTCAACGAGAAAGGAAGGACATGGTCTCGGGGTCTCCACAAATCCTCACTTTATACAAGCAGCAGGAGAAAAGACCCTCGTGGGAAATGATCTGCGCCCGGGCAACGACAAACACTCAATTACGGGGGGCTTACGGCGGACTCCCGCAACCCCCTCCCTCACATCCCTTGGGGTGAGGCGGCGGGGGGGGGGGGGGGGGCATCAAATAGGACCAAAGGACACTGCTAGTTTGAGGGGGTTATCGGGAGAGAGGCTGGGGGGTGGGGTCTTCCTCTTGTATGGGCCCCTTGGTTTTGTTGCGCCGTATTAAATCCGTCATCCCCTCCCGGACCACTTATGTCTTCAGTTGTCATGTCGTGTGTGTACCTAATCAAGTGGCTCCCTGGTGTACCTAATAGAACGACAGGGGAGACGAAAGCAATATAGACAGATTAAAGAAAAGATAGACCGATGATAGACTCAGACAGACAGAAGGATCTAGAAGAGATATACAGTATAGAACTAGCCCAAAATTGCTGGAGGACAAAAAAAATGGCGATGGAAGGAGCGGGTTAATTTTATAATTTTCCAAACCTAAATAATTATTTTTAAAAAAAAGAAAAATCAATGAGGTGCAATTAATCGCAATTCAATTACTGTCGCATTATCTCTACGCGTTTGATACACTTGATAGATGTTAAGACAGGTCAAACTCAATCGTCATGCCCCTTTTTTTAGTCTTCTTGACAGTTTACAGTGAACAACTGTGACGTCAGCTCGAGGAAAATGTTAAGTGAAACTAGAAATGCCCAAAATTAAAACGTGATTTAACTTTTGCGCACCAAATAAATGCACCACAAAATGACTAGCGCCAAAGAACAGGCATAAATGTCACGCCTCGGTCGTTTCAAAGGTAAACAAGGCATTTTCGCGATCTTTTCATATGCTAATTAGATCGTCAGTGCTATTTTAGCAGCATTGCTATGCTAACACACAATGCTCTAAACTAGCAAGTTTCAGTCCACCACCAACAGGTGGCGGTACACACACAGAGTTACGACACCTAATGTTTTTTGGGGGGGGTTGCTCTAGAGTTTTTTTTTTTTTTTCTAGAGGCTGCTTGAGGGATGATTGACAGCTGGCTGGAGGTCCCCAGACCGTCGTTTAGCAGCTAATTAAAACGTAAAGCAGACAAAGCGCGGCTAACCCTCCTGACAAAAGACCAAGCTTCCTTCTTGGTCTTCTGCACAGCTGCTAAAGCAAACGAGACATGAGACACATGAGACACGGAGGAATGACTCCGACAACACAAACAACGTCCAGCCGCCACAGCTGTCCCAGGGCGCAGAGCTGCCCTCGGTGGCCTGGCGCCATCACAGGCCGCTGCTGCGTTCAGGGCCCCCTCAGAAATAGCTGCGCTGTCGATACTGGATATCACTTTCATTACGTATCGGCTATCGTTGAAAGGTAAATATTGATACAACAAAATATGATATGCGATATCATATGCAGTTATGGTCTCTCTCTCTCTCTCTCTCTCTCTCTCTCTCTCTATATATATATATATATATACACACACACTGTGGCATATAACCACAGCCACAGGGTCATGTTACGACGGCGTGACGTCACGGCCGTAAAGTGGGCGGTTGCCGAAGTATTGCAATAAAAGGTGGGTACTGAGAATAAACGACAGTGAGCACAAAGTCCGACTCCACGCGTTTTATTAAACACAACATTGGCGACAAGGATGGAGCTTCCACTCTCGCCTCTTCCTCCGTTCCTCGCCCTGCCTGGCGAGCCGCCAGTCCCGTGGTCCCGCTGGTTGGAGTCCTTCGAGACCTTTATTGAAGCCTTCGGGCTAGCCGACGCTAGCGACGCGCGAAGGCGGGCAATGCTTGTCCATAGCCTGGGCTGTGAGGGCCAACGCATCTTTCGCACCCTCGGACCGGCCACGAAATTTTCGGACTGTGTGGCATTGCTCTCCGGACACTTCGCTGCTCCACAGAGCGTCATGGCACGGCGGATTATCTTCCGGCAGCGTCGACAGCGGCCCGGTGAGTCGGTCCACCATTACGTCGCCGACCTCCGGGGACTAGCCAGCCTCTGCAGGTTCGGAGATCTGGAGGGCGAGATGATTAGGGACCAGCTAGCCGAACACACGACGGACCTTAAACTGCGGGAGAAGCTGTTTTTATCGCCGGACGACACGTCGCTGTCTAGGGCGGTGGAAATGGCTTTCCAGCTCGAGTCTGCGGCCCTGTTAGCATCCCGGCTAGCCGCCTCGGACCCAGCTCCAGCCCTTCCCCACCTCGCTCCACATCTGCCTCTTTCATCTCGTACTGTTGCTCTCACGGCCCCACTCCCCGACACCACTGCTCCTCTCGACGAGCCGGAGGTAAACGTCGCGGGACGTCGAGGCGCCACGATGAGGCAACATTGTGGGAACTGCGGCTCCTCATCACACCGCACACGTGCGCCCGCGTGCCCGGCGCTAGGACAAAGATGCCAACGTTGCGGTAGGCTGAACCACTTTGCTAAAGTCTGCCGCTCTGTTTCTAATCCTGTGGACCCCGGGCCCCACCTAACCAACGCATCTGGCTCCACCACCATCCACTCGGTGGGCGCCTGCAGCAAGCCGTTCAAGTGGTGCGCAGTCGAGCTGGACGGCGTGTGTCTGTCACTTCTGCTGGACACCGCAGCCTCCAAGTCACTCCTGAATGAGGCCACGGTCCGGCGACTTTTTCCACGAATGACTGTTAAACCTGGCACGGAAGACCTGTTTGGTTATGGACACACCAAGATCGACATGGTTGGCACTGTGACCTTTTCCGTGCGCTATGGCGCTAGAACTCTCCCAGCTTTCACCTTTCAGGTGTCCCGCAAGGGCGCCAACCTCCTCGGTTTCGACCTGTTCTGTGCCCTGGGCTTCTCCATTACAGACAACATGGGCGCCACCATACTAACCGTCACCACGCCCTGGCTGCACCGCTGGCCCTCGCTGTTCGCTGGACTGGGCTGCCTCACCGCCTTCAACCACCAGCCGCTCCTGAACCCGGAAGTGACTCCAGTCATTCAGCCTCTCCGCCGCCTGCCCCTCGCCCTACGTGCTGATGTTTCAGCCGAGCTGCAGAAACTTCTGGACGCTGGCATAATCGAACGAGTGGACGCATCGCCATGGATCTCCAACCTAGTGGTGGCACGGAAGAAGACGGGCGGCCTGCGCCCCTGCATCGACCTCAGACAGGTGAACAAAGCGGTGATACCAGATAAATATCCTCTGCCCACTACAGAAGAGCTCTCTGCCAAGTTTCACGGCTCCACAGTCTTCTCCAAGCTCGACCTCCGCCAGGGTTACCTGCAGGTTCTGCTGCACCCAGAGAGCCGCAACCTCACCGCTTTCGTGTCACACATGGGCGTTTTCAGGTACACCCGCATGCCTTTTGGGCTTAGCTCTGCCCCCAGCTGCTTCCAGAAGATCATGGCCACCATCTTCGCCGGCATCCCTGGCGTGGTTGTGTACCTGGATGACATAGTGGTGCACGGCGCGACAGCAGCCTCACACGACGACCGCCTCACCAGGGTTCTAGAGGTGCTCGCCCAACACAACCTCACGCTGAACGGCGAGAAATGCATTTTCTCCGCGCCGGTCATCGAGTTTGTGGGGTTTCGCCTGAATGCCGACGGCCTCAGCCCGCTCCACTCAAATGTGGAAGCCATCCTACGCCTGCCTGAGCCCTCCTGCCCCGAGCAGCTGTCCTCATTCCTGGGCATGACGGCGTTCTACCTGCGTTTTCTTCCACACTACTCCGAGACCACGGCGCCACTACGCGCACTCCTCAAACAGGATGCCCCCTGGTCCTGGACACCCATGTGCTCCGTGGCAGTCCGCCAGCTGAAGACACAGCTCACCTCCCCTCCAGTGCTCGCCCACTTCGACCTCCATAGCCCTACGCTGGTGACCTGCGACGCGTCCAACACGGCGGTAGGGGCGGTCCTGTCCCAGCTGCACGGGGGGACTGAACGTCCCGTGGCGTTTGCCTCACGATCTCTGACTCCCACGGAGCAGAGGTATTCGGTGGGGGAGAGAGAAGCGCTTGCCTGCGTCTGGGCGTGCGAGCGGTGGCACATGTACCTTTACGGGCGGCACTTCACGCTCCGGACCGACCACCAAGCACTCACAGCCCTCCTGGCCACGGCAGGATCGGGACACAAACCGCTGCGCCTGTACCGGTGGTCAGAGAGACTGCAGGCCTACAACTTCACGACAGTGTTCACACCCGGCAGAGAAAACGTTGTGGCTGATCTGCTCTCCAGGGCCACGCCCACCTCAGCGCCAGACACCGCCCCGAACGGCCTGAGAGCGCATCTGACCGAAGGTCTCCCATTCAGCACGGCCCTGCAGAACACACTACAGCACTACAGAGCGCCGCCACATGCCACGACAGGTAGCTCCCCAGCCCTTCTGATGCTCGGACGGGAACTCCAACTTCCCATGGATCGACTACGGCCGCCCAGCAGGGATCCTCCAGGCCCTCCAGCAGCAGGACCCTCTGTCGGCGACATGGTGGCAGAGGCGCAACGCCGGATGAAGCACCGCTACGACAGGGCACATCGGGTGAGAGGACACACACTCAAGGTGTTGGACTGGGTCCGTATCCGCCGGCCGCATCGGTCCCACAAGCTGCTATCCTTCTGGTCCTCACCCCAACAGATAATGGCACAATTGGGCCCAGCTACCTTCCTCCTTGCTGACGGCTCCCGTTGGCATGCCAGTCGCCTAAGGCGCGTCAACCCACCATCAGCACAAGAACTCGCCGCGGCGGCTGATCCGCGCCACACTGCCGGGGACTGGGATCTCCCTCCGGTAGCCCCAGGAATCCCACCCGAACTCGAAGTGCCGGCTGACGCCCTCGGACCGAGGTTCCGCCCTGTTCGAGCTCGTCGGCAGCCCCTGTATCTCAGGGACTACATAGTCTGATTATGTGGCAGAATAAACCACATGGCTATGCGGGTAAATGGGTAGTCTACCCTGTTTACCCAGATAGGTTGGCCATGTTCTGGCTTTGAAGTTGTGCACTATTAATATGTTTGAATGTTTTTGCACTTTTATAAAAGGGGGGGGTGAATGTGGCATATAACCACAGCCACAGGGTCATGTTACGACGGCGTGACGTCACGGCCGTAAAGTGGGCGGTTGCCGAAGTATTGCAATAAAAGGTGGGTACTGAGAATAAACGACAGTGAGCACAAAGTCCGACTCCACGCGTTTTATTAAACACAACACACACACACACACACACACACACACACTTGTCCATGTCTGTCGAAGCTCACGTCGTTCTCTGTACCCTTGGATAAAGGTCGATGGAATCCGTTCGATGGTATCGTAAATTCCATTTTTCCTGTCGGCACCTGAATGCAGCAGGTGATTATTGCTTTGCTGCTGCTCTGTGGCTTCTGGCGCTGAGTTAATCTCCTCGGCCTCGATAACGCGCGAGCACAGACACACACACACACACACACACACACACACACACACACACACACACACACACTTCCTCCTGATCACCAGGCCAATTATTGACATTTAATTGGCTGGTGGGAGCAATTTTATCAAAAATAATGTCGCTTTTGATATGCACCGTTTTTTCAATGGTCATCCACTGGATATAAAAAGTTCCCTTGACAAAAACATCAACCACAAAAAGCACCTGTTCTCTATGTGCTTTATGAGCCCCGCCAGATACCTGATCTTATCGCTGCAACCTAAATATTTACATATGACGGCCAGTAAGACCAATCAGACCACGATGGCAGCTGCTGACTCAGTCTACATTTATGTTTTCCTCACACCAAGTGAGGATCAGCGTCTCGACAGCTCAAGATGAAGCAGGAAATGACGCCTTGACGGCAGACCTGAATTACAAGACTTGACGGCAAATTGTCAACCTTTGCCACCCACCCCCAAAAACAAAAGTGCAGTTCTTTGCGACTCATGCATGCCCATCCGTGTAGCATATGAGTTTCAAATTTGATCGCGATTGGACGAAATCTCCAAGATAACCCCCCCCGTCTTTTGAAGGACACCTGGAAATGGCAAAAAAACATGAGTCAGAATGGCCACTTTGTTGTTTTTTTGAGGTATGACTCATTGAAACTTTTTTGTGGGTCTTCTCACGATAGACATGTCGACCAAATTTCATCAAAGTAGCTGTTGGTCATGAAGGTGGGGGGGACTTTTCGTGTTGCTGACAAATGCTTGGAAAGCACCGACCTATGGAAAAGCCTTTTCGATGATTTTAAAACTAAATTCTCTCTCTCACTCTCTAAAACAAAAGTGTTTTTTGTTGTTGTTTTTGTTTAGTTTTTTTGGAGTGGGCTACCATCCGCAGCTGTCTCGCGACATACCGAGGACAGGAGCGTTTCATTAGGAGAGTCGGGGGTGAGAAAGTGAGCCCCGATTAGCTTTCTAATTAGCCACTTTAAACTCTAAGTAGGCCATTTGCACTCTGCACTCCTATCTCTATTTCTCTTGGCTCTCTCTTGGTGTGTCTGTGTGTGTGTGTGTTTCTGTGTGTGTGTGTGTGTGTGTGTGTGTGTGTGTGTGTGTGTGTGTGTGTGTGTGTGTGTGTGTGTGTGTGTGTGGCAGCTGCTGCTTTCTCTCATTGTCTTCATTGGCGTGCGTGTGCGCATGAGGTTTAGCCGCGCTTACGTCACCGCTGCGCCATGCTGATCGGGGGTCCCGATGAGGGGGATGATTGACAGGCGGCCTCCCGGAATAGAAGCCAAGGCAGGCCTCGGAGCGCTGGCTCGTCGGTGTCGGAATCTCTGCGCCGTCCCGGGGCCCGAGTTGCTAATGAGGCAGATTAGCCTGTCAAAGGAGACACTTTTGCCAGTCTCGGGGGGGGGGGGGGGGTCTCTTTAGTCCACTCAAGTCTCTCCTGACAAGTCAACGGGTCAACACCGACTGACGTGTCAAATGGCACATTTCCACGATGGGAACTTTTGGCAGAACTCGCAACTTTTGAAGGAATGATGGTACTCGTGTGTAAAGTTAGTTCTGAAGAAGAGACGAGTTAGTGGAGGTCTCGGAACAAATTGGAAATGATTGATTCCAGGATCCCCCGAAGTACAAAGAACTCGCTCAGTCCAGGAAAATAAAAACATAGCTGACTGGATACTATAAGTTCCAATAAGTACAAAGAAACTAAAAAGTTCTTCATGGATTATTTGAACCTGGACCCCCAGAATAGGAACTTTTGGACCCTAGTGTGTTTGAAAGGTGGGAACTTTTGCCTGAATTAAGGTCAGAGGAAGTGGAACGGGGCCAACAGAGGTTCCGCAGTTTGACTGGAAACAAATAATTCACAGAACTGTAAATTCAGTTCTTGGGTAATTGATCAGGTTCAATGAAGACCCTGCTGGAGGGGGTGCATTATTTTGAGAGCTCCAGGAACCTTTCAGGCTTAAAGGCAAAGTCTGTCACTCTGAATTTATCTGCTAAGAATGTTTTTTTTTGTGTGGTACTTCCAGGAACTAAAAGTTCCGAATACTTTGGGTGTAACTCCCTTATGGTTTTCTGATTTCCATCGCTGGAACTTTGCCCAGAGCGACTAACCTTTGCAGCACAATTGCCAGTCGGACCACGGCAACTATTGTCTCAATTTGGTTCCCTGTGTATTTTACTTTGAATAAAAATTCCATCAAAGTCAAAATTGCCTCAATTATTTCCACAAAGTTGCCGTGCGATTTCATTTCAGACCGGGAAAGGTCAGATGTTTGTTTTTTTTTTTTTTTTTTTTTTTAATCCTCGTTAACTGCCGCCACTCCTCTGTTTTCTCGCCTCGCACACAAACTCGCTTTATTTCATTTACTTCCAAAACTCATTTCAATTAAATTAACTCCCAGCCAGTTCACTGCTATTGCTGTTTAATTTTTTTTCCATTATGTGACCACTGCGGACAGAGAGATTATGTGTTCCGGACATGACATGAGAGTGTTTTTTTTTTTTTTAATTGCCACAATATATAGTAAACATAACAGAATGCTATTTTGGGGCCACAAAATACGAAATACTCTTCTTTGGGTGTTTGCATTATACTGCCCCCAAGTGGCCAAGGCGCTAACTGAGAGGAGCAGCACGATACCCATTCAAGTGAAGCATAAAAAGCACGATAAACAATATTATGGCGGGCAATTTTACTCATAAAAGAATTAATTGAGCTTTTTGGGGGGGGGGGCTGGTACTAATTAATGGCATTTCTATTCAAACTGAACATGAAGAATTTCAATTGTTGAATTTGCTGTCGTCACCTAAATGGAACATCTCAAGTGCTTCTGTCAAAATACCCCCCCACCCCCCACCCCCACACTCTCACTTGCCCCCGGACACCGTTGCACCCCCCTCCCCTCCCCGACCATTTCCTGTAGACACACTTGAGCAAAGATGGGCAACAGCAGAGCAAACTGACGGCCTGTATCAAGACATTTATCCCGCTTTGAAACCGAAAAATCCTGTCAGACAAGAGGCGCAACTGGACAAGAGGCGCAACTTTTGGGGACAAGTTCCCAAAAAGGCACAATGACGTTAGCTAACGCAACAACCTTCCTTTTGCGTTCCTCCACACATTTCTCGCCAGGTCATTGAACAATCATGTCTAAGATAAATTCCCCAAAGTACTTCACGTTCTGAAATCACTTGTCGTCTTAGCTAGCGCACGTGCTTTTAGCGTCTTAATCATCAACCAATGAGTTGTCCCCATGTAGGACAACCGTAGAATTTTCAAGATTATCCCCAAAACTCTAACAAAGATTTTTTTTTTTTAAAAGATAAACTTTGTGAAACCCACAATGGGTAAATTTGCAGCATGTTCCACAATGACCCAAGACGTTAGCTAGCTAGCAACACAGTCTCGATTTTGTCGACTTTGTTTTGTGTGTTTATTATGTTAAAATAATTACCGATGCTACGTTGGAATGACTTTAATGTAGTGTTACGATAACAAGTTTCATTTTGGGGATTTTGATTAAAAATCAAAAGAGGTGATCATACACTTGCCGATCCAGCAGTAACGTTGGCAATGCCAAATCGTGTGGCAAATGATCGACATCTCTCTGTCGCACCTTCTGTCTCTACAGTCTGTGATTGGCTATTGTTGTCATGACGTGACAAGTCATAAAATAAAAATCTAATTAAAAGCACAAAAAAAAACGGGTAAGAGAGTGATGTTTAAAAAACGCTATCGTTGGATAATATGATAGACAGTTTTAACATTTAGCACAAAAAGTTTCATACCCGTCGACTTGTACGTTTTCCCCGTATTTTATACGCTTTTTTTGATCATTTCAAATCATGTACAGCGTATTACAACATTTATACGAAAAAAATAAATAAATTGTGAACCGATCTCGCAAAGACCATTTTGGCTCACCTGCTGGTAGCCAACGACAATGCCGTCGTCGATCGCTCCTATTGTCACGGCAAAGCAGCAAAAGTAATCTTCAATCGTATTTTTTTTTTTCGTCGCTGCGATTGATAAAGCATGACGTGCGCATGCGCGGTAAACCGTTGTACGGAGTTTTTGTTTTGCTTAGTTTGTAAGGGGAATCGTTATATCATTTATAAGGGCAGCTATTAGCCGAGGTTTTGTCTTTGTTAACCTAAAAATGTTCAAATAAAATGAAATATGATTTTATTTGATTTATGATCATGTTTATTTCGGCTTTTGTTTCGCAGACGAAGGTGCACGTGCTGCTGCGGGACCCGGAAGTGGAGCATCGGATGGCGGAGGAGTTGGAGGGGGAGGATGATGAGGGCGGATGGTGAAGGCGTGACGTCGCTGCCCGCAGAGAGGCCCACTCCTCGGCCGGCCGGGTGGCAGACAAGCAAACAGCAGAAGCGGCGGGGGGAAAACGAAGAAAAGCCGCCCGGCCACGCGAGCTACGCGAGCTCCACCCCGCACGGTGGATGTGAAAGAAGGGAGGGAGGAGCAGTTGAGGTGGGGGACACCACGCCAGCCACCTCCACCAGGCTCCACACACACGGTGGGACGAGGAGGGGAGGGGCGCCGGTGGGGACATGGAGCAGCCATGGGTGCCCACGCACGTCCAGGTGACGGTGCTCCGAGGCAGGGGTCTGCGGGGCAAGGGCAAGCACGGCACCAGCGACGTGTACGCGGTCATCCAGCTGGCCAAGGAGAAGTACTCGACGCGCGTGGCGGAAAAGACCACCGAGCCCGAGTGGCGCGAGGAGTGCTGCTTCGAGCTGCAGCCCGGCGTCCTGGAGACGGACGGCGGCCCGGAGCTCGTCCTCACCGTCATGCACCGCGCCGTTATCGGGCTCGACGTGTTCCTGGGCCAGGCGCTCATCCAGCTGCGGAAGCTCTTCCGCGAGAGCCGGGGCGTGAAAAATCAGTACGTAACGTCGCTCTTTTCTCCCACTTTCCGCGAACGCCTCACGGCTCTCCTCATCCCGTGTTGGGGATGTCAACCTATTGCTGCTGCATCGACACACCCTCACAACAGCATCCCCCCCCCCCACCCCCCCCATCCACACCCACAAAATTCGGTACCTTCTAGAACCTTCTAGAACCCCCCCCCCGTTTGTTTTTGTTGATGTTGTGTTTGTTGTTGTGTTTACTGTTTCCCCAGAGGGATTATGCCGTGTCCCCTGTCCCAATTCCAGGGATTATCTAACAGTTTGGTGGTCCCTCTTGACTAAAAGCTTTTTTTATTTTTTTTCATTTGAAGCTTGTGTTTAGCACACACCAAGCGAAAATGCTTGAGGCCTTTGCAGAGGTTCCTCCCTTGTCCCGTCCGTTGTTTTTGTCTACACGTCCCGTCATGGCGCTCAGACATATCTCTTAATACCATTACGAAAAGATCATTTGAGCACAACATTGAAATAAGGAAGTTGTCAGAAGTCACCGAAAAGCAGGGGGGTGTCCAAAGTCAGGATCAGGGGCCATTTTGTGGCCTGCTAGCTTGTTGGTCGTCATGTTACAAGAAACACAATGGCTAACTTCCTGATTGATTTGCGTCATGGGTTCTTGAGACTTTTTCACGTGTCCTTTCGTGATGGATTTGCTGAATTTTTTTTACCTCAATCTGTTCAACGAGTGGATGGAGGGAATTTTTATTCCAATATTTTGGGGGGGGGTCTCCGGCCTTTAATAGCTCCCCCAAAACCGACCAAACAGGTGTGCTAGCAGCAAAAGTTACATTTTGGTTTCAATGAAGTTGGAATTTATTGTTGCTCTCATAGTTTGAGACATTTCGAAACCTTAACAGCGAAATGCCACAACGCACAGGCTAATTTTGTTACAGCCCGCATAAAAAGTAACTAAATATGTTCGGTTACATTTTGCTTTGATTGAAATTTGTAATCATTATTGTTCATTATTACGTGAAACATTTTTTTTTAAAGCCTGAACACACAGAAGGAAATCAAAATGGCACTCCTTAGGGGGCCATTTTACGGCCTACTTACTTTATTTAGGTATGAGAAAACAAAATGGATGACTCGCTGTTCAACTTCAGGCGTGGGTTCTTCCGACCTTTTCATGCATCTCGTCGTGTTGGGCCTGCCCACCAACTTTCGCATCGCTCGGTGAAACCGGTGGTTTATTATTGCTCGCAGTTGGAAGACATTTCGAAACCCAAATGCAAACGCCACATCCTGGGCGTCGTTTTGCCGCCCGCTCGTGGCCTTTTTAGTTAACCCCAAATGACTATCGATTCAATTTTGGACGTGGGTTCTTGAGACTTTTTGGGCATCCTGTTGTGACGTGTCTTTGGGCCTGGTAAAATTCCCCAAATAAGCGAGTGCTTTTTTTTTTTGCTTTGGCTCAAGTAATACGTGTCTTTGCCATTTCGGACATTTCCAAATACGAACCCACCATTTTATTTTTTTTTTAATAAGGCGTAATGTTATGAAAACCGAAACGGTTCAGTTTGGATCATTGGTTCTTGGGGTTTTTTCGCGTGTCCTGTCTTGACAGACCTGCTCGTCAAATTGCGCTTTAATCTGGTGGGCGAAGGTGTAACTCTCGACAGTCTTTAGAGACTCGGACTTCTGGTCACTCCACAGCGTTGTGTGCTTCCATGTTTATATTCCAGTCGACTTTATCAGTTGATCAGCGACTAGAACTAATCTACCGTGGGAGATGGAGGGGCTTGTGACTTCCTGTTTTTGAGAGATGGGCAAGCAGATGTGCTGTTACGCTCTGCAGCACCTGGAACATTAATGAGAAAAAGAAAATAATTAAATTAAAAAAAGGAGAACAAAAGGCTCACAGAAAACGCCTCCAGCAGGGCAGGCTAACTTGGGTGCTTCTGCGTGGGCAAAGTGGCGCAGCAAACGGCACCTTGTTGATGTGCTGCACTGTCTGTTTTTAGGCCTCACGGTCACTGGTGCATTTCTACGCTTGAGCTGCATTTCTGCCATCTGTGTGCGAGGAATGCTGATGCTAAAGCGACGCTAACAGCAAAGCAGTTTGCTTCTTCACGTTGTTTTATCATGAGATCAGAAGAGGCGTGCTAACTTAAGCTAAATGTCACATGCTAGCAGTAGATGGATAGCTACGTGTGGTACTTGATCATCACCGGTGACGAAAGCTAAACTGTGCTGTGTAGATATTAGCTACCAAATGCTAACTCAATAAGATTCAGCTAATGCCTGTTTGTGTTTAGTAGAACCAAAACCTGTTACTGGCTACGTCGCTCATCCCCCGTCGCAAATGGATTTCAAACTTATTTTTAATTCACCGCTCGACTAGTTTTCCCCCTAATTATCGTTGAGCTTTTTGTGCCTTATTGATAGCATTCATTAGTCAGTAGAATGGAATAACTGAAAACGAGGATGATCAGGGGTGCGTGCGTCTTGGTAGCTGCAGAGTAAACATTAGCCTCTTGCAACAGTTTTTGTTCTTAAGAAAAACATATTTCATCTCATTCCGAATGCTTCTTGGAAAGGAGCAGGAAGTAGGCCATGAAGAGAAAAGTCCCAAGTCGGCCACTGCGTTAGGAATGTGAACTCCACCTTGGCTGAGAGGGGAGTTACTGCGCTTCTATTGTTGAAGGGGAAACTTGAGTGCACGCCTCGCACATTATCGCTCTTGGCTGAAGAATTCCTCAAACACATACCAAAAATTATTAAATGCAGTAAGAAATTAGGCCTGTCGCGGATTCATCAGAAGCGAGCTTTTATTTTCCAAAAGTATATTTGATATTCTTGTAAGCCGCTGTGACATCATGCACAGGTGGAACATTCACACCACTCTTAAAATGAAAGGGTGGGAGTTAGGGGATCAATGGGTTACAGTTAAAATGTCAATTAAATAGGGTTAGGGCTTGGGTTTAACCCCCATGCAGTAATTATCCCAAAATTGGACATTTTGGACACTTTGGACGATTTTGGACTGTTGGACAAATGGACACCATAGACAAAACAGTGAAAAATAACTCCACGAAGCTGAAATTTTGCATAGGATGTATATCGATGTCTTGGCCAATTCCCAATGAACATTTTGAGGGATTGAAAGTGAAAACAAATTGAAAAGTGAAAAAAGTTGTTGCACATTGGAAGAGGGACATTTTTGGGACGGAATACCCTTCATGCAGCCGCTTAAAAATACTGCATGAGGGTTAAGGGATTAGGGGTGGTGGCGATTGGGGGTTAGGTCTTGGGTAGGGTGGGAGTGAGGGTTGGGGTTCGTGCTGGAGTTACTGAGTTCGTCGGGGGGGTTGGGTTTAGGGTCAATGGTTGGGGGTTAAATTCGAGTTACAATTCAGGGATTCGGGGTTCGGGTTATATTTTCAATTGTTTTGGAAATAGAACAAGGTTAATTTAGTTTTGTTAAGGTTGGGGTTTAGAGCTGGTGTTGAACCGATGGCTTCGCGTCAGGGTAGGTTTAGGGCTAGGTTGGTGGTATAAGTAAATTTGTGTCAAGAGTCGGTTTAGCAGGTTAGGGCAGGGCTCGTTGGATAAAGGTTAGGAAAGGACAAAGGTTAGGGTCTAGGGTCGGACTTGGGAGGTTGAGAAATGTGAGGGATTCGGGGTAGGTTGGATTTGAGGATTAGTTAGGGTTTAAGGTGAAAATAGAATCGGGTATAAGATAGCTTCCTATTAAGGTTCACAATGTAGTCTTCCAGTTGGTGTCGGTTGTCGTGTGCCTTTCAAATGCGTCTGCGCATTCCAGTTTTGTGTGTGTGACTCCACCTCAGAGCAGGTAATTGTTTTCTCTGGCATTCTTCACTGTGTGTGCGTGTGTATCGCTGCGTCCGTGCCAGTGTGAGCACAGTACTGAAATGGAGGTCAACGTTAGGACAGGATAATATCCCCGACTGGTATTGTATTACTTACAAAATGTCTTTTTTTTTTCTTTGAAGTCAATCCTTTCCGAGACGCTCCAAATGGGACTTATTTTGCCAAGAGAGATCATAGGTCAAAGAAAATGTTATGTCATCACTTATCACTTATGTCATCAAGGTGAACGAGACATGCTAATAATATGGTTGAGGTATGCCGTATTAAAAGCTAAACAGTAGCACACTTAACTTCTTTAAAGCTAAATACCACATGCAGTCGGAGAAGTTGGATGTTGTTAGTCAGGTGTGTGCCCAAAGCCTGATTTCAAGGGCCGGCGATCTAGGTGTGCTAACCTGTTAGTCAACTCTGGTGAGCTGTTTGGCGTTTGATGGCGCGCATAACTTTTTGCTTCTCTCTTGCATCTAAGCTAATGGTGTATGTTTTTCTGCCAATCTCTCCAATTTTAGCATCGTGCCCACTCACCATTAGCCCATGGTGTCAAGTGTAAAGCTAAATCGTAGCGCGCTAACTCGCTAACATGGAAGTAATTCGCTAGATGTACTAATTTGTTGTATGACGAGGAATTATGGGACATACGTCGTATCCTTATGTGCAAGGTGCTTGCCGCCAGTTGTGTTCTTTACTCAATCGGGTTAACCTGTTTAGTCCAGGAGGCTAACAATGTGCGATTCATCACCAGCGGTACCCTGTGTGAGATGTTAAAGAGTTGTATGCTTTCTCTTGAAGTTAAATGTCCCACGCTAGGCGTTTGCTAGATAATTTAAGCTTACTGACACGGTGGTGTGTACGAGGTATTATCTGTTCGTTTGCATTAGTTAGCTTGCGATCTGAAGTTGCTAACAGCTGATCATTCTTTCAGTTTTGTAGCCATTTTTTTTAATCACCAAATCTGGAGGCATCATCAACAAGTCCACAAAGTGAATTTCATTCATTCCATTTTTTTTTCTTTTTTATTGAGCTTTGTGGCCATTTTGATCACATTCCAATGTTAGCAGGACAAGCTAACTCATCTTAGATCAAGCAGTAGGCTGTTATGAATGTATTTTGGATGTGGTTTGTTCATTTGTTTGTTGGTTTCTGTACAAATGTTGGTCACGTTCTCTATTTTGGTCATATTTTCAAATGCCAGTTGCGTTTTCATGTGAAGATGTAAGTGGTATGTAACTTAAGCTAAAGCAACATCAAAACCACCAAAAGATTCGTTAGATGATGATCATCCTCTGTTGTAGTTATTACATACAAAAACGAGAAATATATATATATTTTTTAGATGTTTGTTCATTTTTGTTGTTTTGTTTTTCCAGTTTGGTTTTAAGTGTTTGACTTGTGATGCAATCCTACAGATCACTGACCGCTCTGGTCTTTTTACAGAGATGTAAATGATTGGAGGTTTGTGTTCTTCTGTTGTTGAGGTGAGGGAAAAAAAAAACAGAAAAGAAAACAAACTCCCCCGAAAAAGCACCAGCTCTCGGTTTTGTTTCTTGTTTTTTTGTGCTTATACAAGCGGGGACTTTCTTTGTGTTTCCAGTGAGTCAACTTCTCACTCTGTACCTTCGACTGCAATATTTCTTGTTCTTCCACACTAATCTCATCCAAGCACACACACTAATCATGCCATTGTTCACGTTGTATTTATTTTGATCGTGCAAGTTGGCCTTTAACCCGAACATTGCACATTTGTGAACTATTGGAAACTGTGAACATCTTCGATTGGGGGCTAATTCTTCTCGGGCATATTTCTTTTCTTCATGAGGTGAAAGTATAAGATTAATTGCATGGCATGCACCGATCAAAAAAAAATTTTTTTCCAACCTACTATTTTTTTTCTTGTTGTTTATTTCTGTTGTGATAGTTATCATAGACAACGTGAAAAAACTCGCAACACAGTAAATGTGTGACTTGATTACATTGCGTGTGTGTGTGTGTGTGTGTGTGTGTGTGTGTGTGTGTTTTTTTTTGTTTTTCAATTGATAATTTTGATATGTTATGCTTATTTCTCTTGTGCAAGGTGGCGGACTTCGTGAATAAGCTTTATACTTTGAGGTATTATGGGATGTCTTGCCAGACACACACACACACACACACACACACACACACACACACACACACACACACACTCGGGCGCTGCTTGGCTGGATTCGCCTCATTCAAATTTACAATACACTCATTCACTTCAGTCAGTGACCCACTTTAAAGTCCTGCTCCGAAAATGAGCACAGTGGCAGAGAAGCTAAAGACTTTTACAGCGTAGTAAGACTTGCTACTTTATCAATGTTTATTGCTCTGTGTTTTGAGCTAAAATTTTACTTCAAATGGACCGCTGCTCGAGTGAAGTGACGTAAAAAAAATTATTTATTTATTTTTTAAAGCAAAAGAGTGCACACTCGTAGCAACCCCTTCAGTTGTTTATAGAACTGGACCAACAGCCAAACACACAAATACAACATGAAAACACTCACAAGGAGTATGGGGGCAGATGTTATCTGTTCCATGAGATGACGCCAAAGTCATACTTTTTATTGCTTTGGCCTGAGACCCAAGACGTTTTTTTTTCAGCCAATCATGAAGGATAGCGCCCCCCCAAAGCCCTGCACAAACCCAAATTCATTCATTACTGCAATGGCGTTTCTGTGTGTGTATCTCCAGGTGGTACCGACTCAACTCCAAGACCGGCAAGAAGGAGAAGGAGCGAGGCGACATTCAAGTCAGTGTCCAGTTCACGCGTAACAACCTGACGGCTAGCATGTATGACCTGGTCATGAAGGACAAAGGGGGCGCTTCCACTTTCAGCAAGCTGAAGGAGCGGATGAGGGGCAAGAGGCGATCCAGTGAAGACGACTTGACCTCGGCGCCCGGTGCCACCCTACCCGGGGGCACCGGCCCGCTGTGCCACATGCGCCAACGTCTGCCCAGCGACGGGGGCGGCGAGGAGGACTACGAGGATGACGAGGGCGGCGAGGTGAGGCGCAGTAAGATGAGGACCTTCTTCCTGCGAGGCCAGCTGAGGAAGTCGTCGGACACGCGCTCGAGTACGTCGTTGGGCTCCGAGAGCAGCGAATCATCGTCGCGCGGGGGAAGTCTCAGTCCCACGGCAGGCATCAGCGTGGTGGTCTCCGACCTCTCCAACTCGCCCAGCAACAGCAGCAACCTGACGGTCGACAGCCCAGGTGATACAGACGCAGAACATACATGGCAGATTGTTTACATACAGTGGTACCTCTCCTTACGAAATTAATTGGTTCTGGAAGAAATTTCTTAACTGGAAAATGTTGTAAGTACAGACGCGTTTTCCATGTAAATGGCCTAATCCGTTCCAAGCCCCCCTAAAATTCAGACATAAATGTTTTCTAAGAATAGAGTAAAGAATAAAAATGATGGTCATCTAACTTTTAACTTCATCCTCATCGTTATTTGCCCTCTTTAGTTCAGGTTTTTGCCTGACGTTTTGTAAAGAACTGATCCAAGGACATTTGTTTTTGTCCGCTTTGAACAATCCAACATTACACCCAATTCAAATATTTTCAACTTCGCAGTCCTCTTGACTATAACGCAAGACTCCAGTGGGATAAAGCAGCAAATATGCCCAAGTGAGGTCTTGAAAACTTTGCAACTGACTTGAATAGGGCCAATGTTGGATTCAGTATAACTGATCAGATTGAGAATGGTGCTATTGCTGCATTCAGGAAAACCCCAAAGTTCTCTCTCTCTCTCTCTCTCTCTCGAGTCTTAGACTGTGTCTAAGAAAGCTAAGGAACCTTTAAGTATTCCATTTGGGCTGAATGGTTTAAAAAAAAAAATCGAAATCCAATATAAGTGGGTTTTCTGTGCCATCTAGTGGCATCTTTATACCAAGCAACCAAATTCAACTTCGGTGAGGCGCTTCATTTCGTCAGGCCATAGCCTTATCAAATCGGAAAAACCTGCTCTGCTGCCATTTTGTGGGGCAATGTCAAACCTTTGTGGGTGGGTGTCAGTCACTCACGGATTTTTGCGAGATTCATCCGTATCCCCGACGAATGTCTGGAGGTTCACTCCATCCAACTTGGGGCTAATGATGCAATCAAAACTAGTAAGGTTTAAATCTCCCACTTGGGCTACGTGGCGGCATTCGAACAGACAGGGAAGTTTTCGTATTCCAGTGTTTTCTCATGACCTTGTTTGCCTCTTGTCATCATCTCTTTAGATCACACAGCAGACGCGTCACCCAAGTTGTCTCCCCTGCACTGTGACTTTAGTGATGAGATCAATGAAATCACCATAGCCGTGCCTCAGCTCACCGCGGGTGTCAACGGAACGCACAAGCTGCAGCCCCGGGATCAGGCCTCGGCAGTCCCGGACACTTCTTTAGGCCTGGGGCACCTGGAGAAGTCTTTGCCTCTCTCAGTCTCGTTACAGAACCTTCGCCCACAGGCCTCCGCCGACCCCCTGCACGGCACCGTGGGCGACGGACGTCGCTGGTCTTTCGACAAGGCCGGCGAGGAGGAGAGCGCTGCCATCGCAGCGGCCATGGAGAAAAAAGGCCCTATACCGGGCAGAGAAGATCAGTGTGAAGAAGGCGAACAATACTCTGGCACTGAGGGAAAACACAAAGGATGGTTCGGGTCCAGGGAGTCACACAGTAAACCCAGGTGAGTCTTCCGATCTATACCAGCCTTGCGTTTGGTACCTGAGCCTTCTGGGGGCATTGACTTGTCTCATTCCAACTCCTACTCCCACCACTATCATGTCCCAATTATAGAAAGCCTCAGTACTACAAAATAGCAACGCATTGAGCCTTGCACATCATCCGAAACGGTTCACAATCAATATTTATATCGCGTGACAGAAACATTGAAAAATGTTGAAAAAAAAATACATTACACTCACGAATGATCCTACTTTTTAAGTGTATTGTGTTTTGATCGTCAAAGTTACACAAATCTGATCTGATCTGGAACAGTCCCATTGCTAATGTTTTACACTTCATGGTCCACGACTACGGATTCTGCAGAAGGCCCTGGGCAGATTAGCTTGACACGGCAGTAGAAAGAGACTGAAGTATCATTAGACAAAAAAGAAAATCCAACATCCATATGTACAGCGAGCAGTCCAGCCAAGAAAAACTCTCCAACATGAATAAAATAATCATCACAAATCCCGCCCCGATGGTTCTCCACTGCATTTACAGGAGATCAGATTGAGTGTAAGGCCTTCAGTTCAGTTCAGTGTGAACCGCCTGCACTTAACCAGAGGACTTTGTTCGCTTCCTTCCACAGCCCGGTGGCACCTCTTAAACTAGACCCCACCTCTGAGCCACCCCTTAACCAGCTGTACAACTCTAACCCCTTCTGTCCCTCACCACCCATGTCACCCAGCAACCCTTTCCTCAGCGACCCTTTCTGCGATACGTCGCTTCCCCCTCTGCCCTTTCTTTCCAATTCCCGGCCTCCCATAGAGCAACTCTTTCCAAAGCCAAGTCATCCGGTCACCCAGACTTGGGACAGTCAGACTACCGAAGGCCACGTCACTGGCTTGATCAAAGTTGTATCTCCAACTTTCATGGGTCAGACAATACCCTTAAGCAAGACGGCTTCCAACCCCTTTACATCTGCAGAGGAAGCGCAACATGATACAGGATGGGACAATTCCTTTGATGAGTTTGCCCATTGCAGGCTGCAAGGGCCGAAAGACCAAACGTCTGACAGCTTGGCCAGCAACCATCAGCGGGAACTTGGCAGTAATGAAAGGAATGATTCCCTGAATACCAAAGGTATCACGTTGAGCAACTACATGGCAAACTGCAGTCGCCTGCCCTCTCTGGAACCAATCCCGGAGGATTCAAGTTTAGAGGTCTATAACCAAGTCTTTCACACTTTCGCCATCTCTGCGGAATCTCGTCCTCACCCCGAATGGCATGAAGCTAACAGCACCACTAACATGCCTCCCTGCTTCTTGGATCCAGCTGGTTCATTGGGTATCGTTAGTTCAGCTGAAGATGATTTCCCGTCCCGTTTTTCATATTCGGCGTCAGAAAAGTTCACGGCATGTTCCTCGGATGAAACTGAGCTGCAGAATTCCAAGCGGGTAGATCCAGCCTCGGAGATCTTGACCCAAACAGGTATCAGTCCAAAGGGTTCTAGATATACAGATGAGCTTTTGACTGATGAAGCCAAACAAACTGTGATTGAGAATGAAGATTCAGAGGAGTCATTTGTCTTCCCACCACCACCCACCATGTCTACTGCAATGATGACTGATTCAGAAGCTGCAGACATGCAGAAGTCGGAGAACCTGGATCTTCGGCCAAAGTCCAACTTCATTCCACATTCGGACAACAATAATGATGGGGTAGCTCAATGTGAATTCTATGGACAACCACCTCTGTCCATCCACACCTCATCCCCAGGCACTGGCCATTCCTCGTCTTTTGAGGACCCGGAATTGCCGGAGCGTTGCTGGGAGTCTCCTGTACCCTTCAGGGACTTTGGAGATCTTGACCAGAGTACCAACAGCTTTGTCCAAAGCATCCACGTGGCTGCGGACTCACAGTACTATCAAAATTGCAGCTCTCTACCGCCCTCAGAATATTCTGGGATTTCCAAATCAGATGAGAAGTTGCACTCCGAGAACTTAACCTTCTGCGGGGAGCTAGGACAGACTCGTGAAGCCATCGCTGCTTCAGTCAGTCCAGATGAACCAACCAGCCAATCTGACCACTGGGCTTTGATACCGCAAAACAGACCAGCAGCAGACATGTTTCTGAATCCTGTTGAGGGCAATGAATTCAGAGCTGTCGATGTCGAGATTGTAAACAACCCTCCACCACAACTGCCCGAAATAACCCAGGGCGCCGGGAACTTTCTCCAAAGCCTAGATGGAAACTTGCAGTTCCACCAAAAGCAGTATGGCATATCAGAGCCACCGGGGACACTAGACTCAGAGAAATCTAGCTTCTTTGGGGAACCAGTAGAGATTTCGGAATTCGAGCTGCCATTGGTAATGGCAGACAGACCAGATATTTTTGAGCCGGGTTTCTCAGCAGGGGACGACGAGAGTCCTCAATTTCTGTCTGTAACTCATACAGACTCGTATCAGAAGCCCGCTGGTGACGATCAGTCCGCTGATCACAGCGATTTGCTTTTGAAAAACATTCCACCACAACTCCTCAACATTTCCCAGGGCACCAGGAGCTTTCTCCAAAATCTCGACAGCAACTTGGACTACCCCCAAAACCATAACAGTATACACGAGCCTGCTGAGCGGATTGATTTAGAGAAATTTACCTTCTCTAGAGAGCTTGGTGCGATTCCGGAACCCACCTGTATTTCAGTGATCCCTGGGGCTTCTTCCAGTGGACCAAACAACCGGGAAGACTCTTTTTCTTTGGTGACAGAGAACAGAGCGGATACTTGTGAGCCAGATTTCACAGATACCTGTGACTTAGGCTTCACAGCTAGGAATGACGGGAGTTCTCAAGTTATCCCTGTGACTCCTACGGATTCCTATCCGAATGCCGTTGAGGGCGACCAATTCACCGTTCTCGATGACGTGTTTGTGAACAAACCTTTGCCAGAACTCTCTTATATTTCCCAGAGCACTGAGTGCTTTCCCCAAAGTCTCGACGGCAACTTGCAAGACCATTATGGCGTTTCCATACTCCCTGAGACAGACGGACCAGATACTCATGTGCCAGGTTTCACCGACGCTTGTGAGTCAACTTTCACAGATAGGGACGATGGGTCTTCTCAAGTTCTCTCTGCAACATCAACAGACTCAAATCCCAAGCCTGTCAAGGGCGATCAGGTCACTGCTTTCGATGACATGTTGGTGAAAAACCCTCCGCCACGACTTCCCCCAATTTTCCAGAGAACAATGAGCGTTCCGTCATTCCTCCTATCTGAAAACCGCCATGGCGTATACAAGTCCGCTGAGAGGCGACCCTTGGAGAAATCCACCTCCTTTGGGACGGTTGGGGAGGTTCCGGAATACCCCGGTTCTTCACTGAGCCGTAGCAGTTCGACTAGCGGACCATACGTTAACACGCACATCACCGACTGGTTGACTCAAGTGATGAAGGACAGACTAGATACAGGTTTCACTGGAGGTGACCACGGGAGTCCCAAGTTCTCCCCGCAACTCCAGTAGACTCGAAAGCCGATGAGGTTCTTGATGACGCGATTGTTCAAAACCCGCTGCCGCAACACCCCGCATTAAACCGCAGTCATTCCGAGAGCATGCTCGCTTTCGAGTTGGACAAGGCCCTTACACTCTCCTTCTGGAATGATTCCTGCGCCCCCCAGGCGTCATCCGCAAGTCCGGCCTCCCCCTCCCTTTCAACAGCCTCCGCCCCTCCACTAACCCGTCAAAGTAGTTGCTTCCCCTCTTTCCTGTCCTCCCTTTCGGATGCCTTGCCGCTGTCCGCCACAACCAACCTTCTGGAGGCACAGGAATGCCAGCAGCAGCACCCCGCCCTTCAGGAACGCAGGTGAGGTTGCCCGTCCAGTTGGGGGAACCCCCCGCCCCCTCCTTCCAGTTTTCCAGACTTTTCTGGCCCTTTCAGCTGCTCCCACCTGCTTCTTCCTTTGTGCCGCCGACTCTGAAGGGGATCCTCTTGGTGGTGGTGGTGTGACCTTCTCGTTTTTTTTTTATCTCTCAGTTAACACACGCGCACTAATCCTGCCGGGACTTCCTCCATGGGTATCGTGTGTGTGTGTGGTGTGTGTGTGGGTGTGTGTGTCCTTTCTCCGTGGTAATGGGAGGGGAAACACTGCCTCGGGCCAATTAGCAGTTATTATTTTGCCCTCCGATTTCTAACACAACCCCTCCCCCCACCTCCACTCTGTCTCATTGTGCCACACACACACACACACACACACACACACACATACCCCCCCCCCTCCTCACAGGACCCATTCTCACACATTTTTTGCCCCCACCCCCCCACTACCGCCCCCCAAAAAGGTGTTGTTGTGTCACCGATAGCGTTTCCTTTTCAACCTGGGGTAATAACGCACTTCTTCACACCTTTCTACTTGTTTTGCACAAAGGCACGCAATTAAAACGACTTTGGGCTCATTTAACTTTTAATTTTCACCGCTTTGAGGAGGTGGACCTGCCTAACGTTCTTCTCCTGGCAATCGTTCTCAGATTGTGGAAAGGTTGAACTGTCTGGTGTCATCCTGGAGGACTCCGGGATTGCACAATATTAAAAAAAAAAAAAAAAGTCGGCCCAATACACAATTGGAACAATATGAAAGGTTAACTGTATTTGATCACGGGGTAGCTTGTGGCTGTCTGTGACATAACAGGTTTCATGCGGAGCGTACCCGGTGTATCATAACCTGCACCGAAAAACCCAAATAGAAATGCCAAGTCGGCAACTTTGCCACAAAGGACCGAATTGAGTAAATTAGATAATATTGTTTTTGCATTTGTATGGCTCAAAATATTTGAGATGAATGTTTTGAAAAGTGGACATTTTCATTCATCTTTTTTTTTTAAATCACACACAAATGATTTTAATGAGTCTACATTATAACCACTGGACTTAAGTTAGAATATTCACTCAAAAATGTGTGAAATTTGTACTAAATGTTTGCAAAATTCCAAACATTTAGAGCCATTTGCTACAAAAAGATCACCTCAAATCTCCGCAATTTTCCAAAAAGGACAAACTGTTCACAATTTTCTTCAAACATTTTTTAAACATAAAAAAATTGACAAAACCTTTACAGATTCCCGCAAAAATCAACATGCTCTTAAATATTTCTACGTCACCCAAAAAAAAATCCTCAAAATAAATAATAATGAAATGCATAAAAATATATTATTTGTCTTTTGTTAAAAATCTTGAAAAAAAAAAACAAAACCTCACCATTGTTTTAAATTCTACCAACTTTTCATTCAATTATCAAGAATGATTTGTAAAAAAAAAAAAACACGTGGGGGTGCATGAAAATGGAGGACATCGCCAACTAATGGCCTGGCATGCATACTACAACATCCGCTTTTCCAGGGCCTTGAACGTCTGCAACCGCCCCGTTGATGGCACGCAGGCCGAACCCCCGTAAAGCCTGCGAGCTTGTTTTAACACAATCTCTTTGTGACGTTCCCTTGCAGCCCCTACCCGTGCGGCCCCTGAGTGGCGGCCCGCTGGCTGAAGGCCGCTCGGTCCTGGAGAAGATCAAGTCCAGCATCCACCCTGGCAGGAGCAGCCAGACCGGCGAGAAGGTCAAATTCAATCCCTGTGACTTTTTTTTTTCCCCCTATGCAGTGCATTTGCAAAATAATATTTTTGTTACAAGGTGACAGAAGAGACTCTGTTCTTTCGTTCGGTCGATTTTGGTGTACTCCAAGAACGCAATACTCTACTGGTCTAGAAAAATCTGTCAAAATACTCCGTAAGGGCTGGCAAAATGGGGTCGGCTGCGCGGAAAACAGCCGATAGTGAATGAGTAAAAATCTGAAAACGTTTTTTCACATGGTCATCATGAGCTATCGCGTGTGTGTGTGTGTGTGTGTGTGGTGTGTGTGTGTGTGTGTGTGTGTGTGTGTGTGTGTGTGTGTGTGTGTGTGTAGACTTTTGAGGGGAAGAAAAAAAAAAATTTGAAATAAGGCTGTAACACAACCAAATGTGGGGGAAAAGCGGTCTCGCTGACAGAATTTGGTGGGGGGAAAAAAACGGAATCTGCCTTCTGTCCCCAGATCCTGACGGAGGGCGCCGGCTCGTACTACCACCTGACCCACAACGAGCTGATCGGTCTCCTTGTGCGGCGCGAGGCAGAGCTGGAGCGGCAGAAGGCGGAGTTTCAGCAGCAGCGCGCCCTGCTGTCCAAGCGGGAGGTGGAGCTGTGCAAGCTGAAGCCGCAGGTCCGCGACCTGGAGGACTACATTGACACGCTTCTGGTGCGCATCATGGAGCAGACGCCGACCCTCCTGCAGGTGCGATCCAGGCTCAAATGACGGCGAGGCTCGGATACCCCAACGGCTTTTGAGTCTTTTCACCGCTACGCTGTCACGTTTTGATACCAGCGTTTTGCAGGGGTTCTCAAACTCTCTGGGTCCGGGGATCCTCCCCCCCCCTAATCAGCAACGAGCCCCAATATGCCATAAGAACAAGGGCATGGAACCGTTCCACTTTAAAATGTACCACCCTGGAGTCAAATCGCACCCCGTGTTTCCAGATACGCATTCCAGGATTTTTCGGGCTGATACCGACCTTATTTTTCGTTATCGGGTGTTCGCCGAGGCTGCCGATACCAGCGGCCGATACTTTAGTCAAAGACAAACCTGATATCCACGAATTTGGTTCTATACCGCGGCAGTCTGACACTTTGGGGACTCGTCATTGTGTCAGAAAGAAAGCTTTTGTTCACAATGTTTAGTCATTGTGTGAAATGAAAATGTAGATGTCGGAATCACAAGAGGTATCGATACTTGGGATCAGGGAGTACTTAAAGGGTGAAGACTCGTACTGGTGTTGGTGAGGAAAAAAAAAGTGGTCTTAGACATCCCTAATATTTATAATCGGAACGTGACCAATTTAAGAGGAAAAATAGGCGTCACGTTAAGGAAACAAATTCATATTTGGGGAAGGAAAACCAAGTCCTATGAGAAAAAAGCCACATTTTTCCAAGATGAACTCACAATATATTCTGATATAAAATTTAGTGAGGCAAAACCGCCATATTTGACCGATTTCATTCCAAAAGTGCAACTTTTTTTTTTTTTTTTCTCATATTACACGTTCTTTTCTGGAAATCACACCTTTTACTTAAATAAATAAATATATAAACAGGGCTCTTCTTGAACAATATGGATTTTATTCTAAACAATATGACTGTTATAGCTGTAACCATACGCTTTTTGTTCAAGCCAAAAAGAGACTTTATTGAAGTGGGGATGTCAAGATTGACGTGATGATGTGTCATAATCTATCTCTGAGCTTCCAAAGTGACGCTGGGAAAAAGTCATTGGCTCATTGTTTGTTTTGATTGTTGCGTGCTATGCGCCTCTTCTTAAATCACTCCACCCAAAAACTTTTCCCCCCAGAGCCAGACAGTTTGAGAACCACTGGATTTGAGATGCTGACGTTTTACGAATGTCCTAGCTAGTCCTCAGGTTGTTTTCAGATCACCCGCCAGGTTTGGTTTGCTTTTAAAATGGTGGGCATGTTGAGCGCCCATGTAGTTGGATGCTGACTTGGAAAGGAGAACAAAAAAACTGTCAATATGCACCCTTATTTTTTTTGTCACTTTCATCATAAACTGCTGGACATTTTGACAGCAATGTGGAACACGACAACTGGAGACAGTCAAAGTTGACGGCTTCAACTTAGCTTCATTTTTATGCAGGTAAAAAAAAAGTTGTCGGGACACTGAGCACTTCAATGGGCTAAATACACAAGAAAATACTTTTTTATGGGTGTTTTTTTTCTAAATATTATTTGCAATCACAGTTACGTCTGAAAGTTGTAAAATTTCAAAAAGGGATATTTTTAGGTTCCGTTCAATATTAGGACCACCCGTGACTTTTTTTTCCCCCCTTAGAATTATACAGCTTTATTTTCATAAAATTACCTTTTATTTTCCTGAAAAATGTTGATTTTGGGGGTAGAGGGATCTCACTTAATTCTGAAAAGGCCTAATACTTGTGACTTCAATTGAAAAAAAAAAAGTCAGAATTATTATTTTTTTCCTTTTCAGTGGGGCTCCAACATTCCTTGCTAGCTTGTTAGCAGACGCACCCGCGAACGTTGGTGGATTGTAATTGCTCTTCATTTGCTAGGCTACTTGTTGTTAGGCAGAATTCACGGGGCTCAGTTCGAAGTGCCCTTTAGGCCAATGGAAGGTCATTAGCACGGCCAGTCGGTTGTTTGAAGAAGGAAATGACTCCAAATATAGCATTGTTAGCTTAATTTATGCATCTCAATTTCACCGGTGAAAAGCTGCTTTGTACTCTATAGAAAATGTGTAACGAAAAAAACTGTATGTATGGTTGGAATCATAAAGATTGTTTCTTTTTTCCACAAGTTTTCACTTGTGGCGCACTGACGAAAACAGACACAAGAGCTTGCCGTTGTAATCATTTGGTGAGGTGATGCCATGCTTCGCTAGTCAATGCTAGCTCTCCACGTTCGAAAAGTGCTCTTAGCCAGCGAGTGTTTTAACCTTACTCCTCATTGTGTATCCTTCGTTGATTTTTTTGTGTTTTTTTTTGTGTGTGGGCATGTGAGACGCAATGCTAACTGGCTCATGATAGCATCGCTAGCTGTGGCCACGCCCACAGCTGCTTCTCAATGTCTAGAAGACATTTAAGCATACAGTGTGTATCCATTTGCCAAATAAGCCTCTGTTTTTTGGTTCTCTTTGAAATTTTTTTTGGGGGGGGGGGTTAATTTTTTTAAATTTTTTTTTTTATGGGTACTTCCACTAATAAAATGCGCTGTCGTTAGGGTCGGGTTCTCAAACATTCTAGGGGAGAGAATGTTTTCCCAGGACCCCTCAAATAATCCTAATGCCACTAATACAATAATTAAATTCCACAAAAATTAAGAAACCAAAAAGGGAGGGAAAAAAAGTTTGAATGTTGTGAGATAATATCATGTGTCTCCACCTGTTGATATAATACAGACAGACGGATACACAACAAGGAGACGGTCACAATTGCTCAGTAAGCCGCAGTAATGTCATCCGTTGCTCGCAGATGATTACGAATATATGGCTCTGACTTTTGTTATTTTGTCCAATCCAAAGTGTTTCTCCATCAGTCCATCATTGCTGTGGCTCGTGGAGCCCCAGGGGGGTCCGGGGAGACCCAGTTTTAGAACCATTGGTTTCGCTTACGGCACAACAATGATGTAACGTAACAACGCTCCCATCCTCGCAATATGACTCCTGCCAGCGGTAGTAGACGACGTAGGCCGCGTCGCACTAGCGCTTTGGCGCCGCCACAAGTAGACGTATAGTCCACACGACTCTGCACTTGTCAACAAAATACTTACAGTGCATCCGGAAGGTTTTTGCAGCACTTCACTTTTTTCACATTTTGTTATGTTTCCGCTCGAGGTGCAAAAATTGGATCTCGAGCCTCTCAAGAGTAAATATTTTTCGTAATTGATTAATCGAAAGAAAAAAAAAAATCCATCTATTATCTGAGCAGCTTCCCTCATTGACAAATACAAAATTATGAATTAAGTTGCAGCTCTACTGCCTGATGGCAGAGTGTTTTTCTTTTTTTATTGCTTTAAAAATTCTAACACAGCGCATCAATTTTTGCAAATTTTGCTAAACTTGGAGAAATGTGTTGCATTGTGCCAGATTGATTGGTCGGTCTGGACGAGTCGACCAGTCCGCATCTACGTTTAAAGCTTGGTGTTGATTAATCACGAATTTAGTTTATGTTCTCGCGTCTTCCAAAGAGAACTTACGACTTGCCTTTTGAGCATAGTGAACAAATACATTTTTTTTTTTCCCGTTTTTTGCTTCCATGCCTGTTGGTCGAAACACTGTATCTCTCGACGTGACACCAGTAAGTGGCACAATAAAGGTTGGGGACCATTGCACTGTGCTGATAAAATATCAACGACATCTTTGATTCATCAAATTGACTCGCACCACATTAAAGTCGACGACCAAAAAAAAATGGTTATTTGTTCAACCCCTAGTATGGTGCAAGATTTGGTGTTCATCGACGGTGCAGTACTTCTTGAAGCTCCATCAGGTTGAAAGGGGAGTGCCGATTCACCGCCATTTTCAGGTCTTTCCCAATTCCAGATTTGAGCAGGGCTAACAATGAGCCCCAAAAAGGAATGAGTCAATTACATAACAAAATGCAGACAAAACTGTGACGTGCATTCAATACTTTCCAGATGCACTGTTAAACCATGTCTTCCATTTTTTTGAAAGCTTTTTATTCAGCCGAATGTATTTTGTCGTGACCGGTGCAGGCCTCTCCAGGCCCACGTGTCGGAAAGGAACGTTTACAAGCCGTGATGATGCAATTCTGTTTCACACAATTTTGTATATTTAATAAAGACTATTTAGTGTATCTTCCTCACTGTACCTTTCTCTGTGCTGTGTCTTTTCTCCTTTTTTGTTACCGTATACTCAGTTCTCAAGCGGAATTACAGCCACACACGGGTCAGAATGTTGTCATGACAAGAAATGCCATAGTATCACATTTAAATTTGATTTTATAAATACGTTTGTAAAATATGACAAAAATCACTAAGGGGATAAAGAAGTGTTCCTGGCTGCTCTTAAAAAAAAAAAAAACTCCGCATGTTATCACAACAAACTAACCTATTTGTCCCTATTGACTGTCAGTTTGGGGAATAGCCAAATGCAAGTACGGCACTACCCATAATGCACCTCGCCATTGTGAAGGCAGCCTAAACGGAAAATATTAAGCGAATAGTATGGCCGAACAGTTTTTTTAATACGCAGTAATATGACCTAATATACTAGTTGTCAATGAAAATCGCCACGTTTCTTTGTAAATGTAGTCGGAAATCTCCCGGTAAAACCGACTGGCAAGAACAGCGTATAAAGAACTACATTACCCACAATGCACCTTGGCGAGACGTTCGGTGACAAAACTAAAATTGCTGCCAAACGAACGATTTTGTTCGTCATCAAAACAGTAGTAGTCATAAAACGTGACAATAGTTTGGCAGGATGTTCAACTACCGGTAGGCGTCGTTGGGGTTCTTACGACATTTCCAAGTAACCGTTAGCTTCGATACCCCCACTAGATAAACCGAGTCCAATGAAAATCCAGGTCGAGGAATTACTTACCCAGAATGCCCTTCGGTGGCGCGCCTCTCTTTAGCTAAAAAAAAAAAAAGAAGCTAGGTGTTCCTGAACTTCGGTTTTCCTCAGATTCAACAAACTAATATAGATTAAAAACACGGCAATATTTTGACAGAAGAGAAAAATACTTTCCCTTCCATTTGTGACACGTCCTATTCGGAGCAGGTAATATTTGACAGTGAAAATTTAGATAGCAATCGCTATGCAATACAGAATGCAATACGGTAGTCGTAGTGTTTCTAGCTTAGCGAAGGAATTCTTTCGGATACAAATTGCGTTTTGGTTGTAGTGGCTATCTTTATATTTCGAAATAGCTTGTGAAATGACTTTGATCCCTAACAGTCCCAAATAATAATCACTGGGCAGGTTCCCTAACCTGGGTGGAGGTTTTGAGAATTTGAATGAATTTTGAATTTGACTTTTATTTTTGTCTCCCGTAGGAGAAACGTGTCTCGGAGGACAGGCCCTCCGTGAGATCAGTGTTTGAGGGCAAAGAATTCAAAGTAGCCCCCCTCTTGCCACCAAGTTTGACACCTCGGAAAAAACACCCCAAAAAAACTCCACTCTTAAGATCTTTAATCAACTGAAAATTAAAATACAGACGCAACACATTGATGTTTATAATTGAACAAGCACGGAATTGTTCCAACCACATGTACAATTTTATCTGGTAAACAAGATGAATATGCTATTAGAAGTATTAATTGGATTTGTCCTGCTAATCACGGCCCTTTAAAACTCAAAGGGATGACCTAGCATTTTTTTTTTTTTCAAACACATCCATATGTTGACATAGTTACAGAACAGATTTGCATCCAAATTAGCAGTTGCTGCAATTAAACTCGAGTTAAGGACGGGTGGCAGCGGCTCGGCGCTCCGAAATGATTCCTTATGCTGCGTTATTAATAATAATAATCATGATTCGAGGGATGTTGCTGGCACCGTCATTATGGAATTTAATTGCAAATGGTGAGAGCTGATTTGGGTTCCTGACAGAGGGTGGCAGGAAACAGTTTGTCAGAGGCACTAATGAGCAGGCGCCACCTGGTGTGTGGAAACATCTGGCTGCCGCTAATATGACAATGATAAGATATTTTGACTGACTGGCAGCCGCGGTGCAAAAAAACCCCCAAAAAAACTCAAATGATGACGTTTATTTGAGATGTCTTGCACAGTTAATTTCATACCTCGTGGCCCAACGATACACCCCAACGAAATAAACTCAAAATTTTTGGAAACATACCTTTTTAGTTCTTATTCGTGAATCTAAAAAAAAACCTTTCTTTGGACCTGCTCGGAAATGATGTCAAAAGTTTAGATTATTTCCTTTTTCTGTGTATTCCAACTATTTAATTCATTGATACGATGAGCTACGGTACCCCAAATTTTCTTTGACGACAGCGGATTTGAAAATGGATGGCTAGATGAAAACCTCATGTGCTCGAGAAGAAAAAAAAAACTGATTCGGCACCAGACCAGAAAGATTTATTTAAAAAAATTCACCATCGCTACCTTTTTTCAAAACGCATTTGCAAACCGTAGCTTTTATTTTGGAAAATGGTGATCAAGGTGTTTTCCTGTTTCCTGACTTATTTCGCTTTCTGATTCTGCGTTTCCTGACCTGTCAATTTGTAACAATGTACTATTTTTGCATCAAGCGCATGCAAATTCATTTGTTTTTACATATTGACCCGAGTCATCCAAAAAGGAAAAGAAATCACAAAGATGGATTGTTCGCATCATCGTCGGTTGCAGCCCCAATCTCCTGTTTGCTCATTTTTCTGCTTGTGTGGTGGTCATTCATTTCAGGGCTGTGAGGGAATGATGCTACCGAGAGGGGGGGGGGGGGGGGGGGGGGGTGCTGTCCAATGACAGGAATAGCGACATGATGAGGTGTGGGCACACACACACACACACACACACACATGCACAAGGGGCCGGTGCCCCCTGCCGGGCCGGGTCTCGCCTGGACTTGTTCCTGATGACGAGCGCGGAAAGGGACCACGGCGCTCTCACAACCTGATGTCAAGCTAATTAGTGCAAATTGGATGGCGGGCGCTCATATTTTTGCCGTGACGGCGCCGTCGAATGGCGCTCATCACCTTTTAGGAAACTCATTTGTCACCTTGCCAGAGTGGCCGGCGGGCCAAGCTCGCACACGCTCGCCGCACCGCTCGCCGAGCTACTTTGGCTGTTCCAAGAGAACAAATCCAAACAAAAACCACAACCAAAACAAAAACATTTTTGCACGCCACCTGTTAACATAAATTTACTGAGGAGTACCACTTTTCCTGTTTATTGTTTACACTGATGTCATGGTTTGCGTTTAAAGCCAGGATTAGGGTTTCAAAATAGGGTTTCAAGGCAGGTGTTGGGTTTCAAACGAAGTAATCAGCAGGGGGGAGCGGGGGGGGGGGGGGGATGGTTGTCATTTGTTGTCAGGGTTCTAATGTCAGTTTTCAAGTTTGAGTTAGTTTTTGAAAAAGGACTCTTCAAGACAGCTGTTAGGCTTTCAAATGTCCTGTTAGGGTTTCAAAGTAGGGTTTGAAGCCTGGGCTAGCTTTTCAAACATTGCCTAGGGATTTTGAGTAGGGTCTCAAATAAGGTATTAGGGTTTTAGGTCAGTGGGCGGGTTTCGAATTAGGAGTTGAACCCACCGTTCATGTTTCAAATTCGGGGTTGAAGCCATGATTTCGGGTTGATGTTAATAGTTTGAGTTTGTGTTTCAAGCCTGGATTTTTCTCTTGAAGCTAACATTTCACGTTAGTGTTTCACATTAGGGTTTCAAACTTGTGTTCCAGTTTCAAATCTTCTCAAGCGCCACGGGTCTGGATTACAGTCAAACCTCGGTTTTCGAACGTCTCGGTTCTCGACCAATTCAGTTTTCGACCAAAAATGTCGATTTCTTTTTAATGCCTCGGATGACGAACAAATTTCGGTTCTCGAACAAACTGAGCGCACTTGAATGCACCATTTGACTCCTCTCGCCTTCCTTACACGAGGAAGTGACGCTTCCTCGTGTTGCTTTCCATTGTGAGCAGACATGTTCAGTAAACATTTTTATTTTAAAAAGAGCGTGGTTTCGGTTTTCGAATAATTTCGGTTTTCGAACAGCCTTCCGGAACGGATTATGGACGAAAACCGAGGTTTGACTGTAGTTGCAAATGAGCGTTGGGTTTTTCGGTTTGGGCTTTAAATGGGCTCTAATTTCAAGTTAGGGTTTGAAATGAAAGTTGTGACTCAACTTTTGGGGTTTTTTTCCTTCCCAACTGGTGAGCAGCTCCCGAAACAACGAAGAGCTCCAAGCGTGTTCTTATCAAGCCAAAGCCGATCGGGTTAACCATTGAGCCGATGCAAATGTGAGGCGTGCTGGGAAACCGCAGCCGCCGGAAGCCCCTCATTCAGTCCCGCCTGCGGGAGACCAACATGATCTAAACGCACCGCTAACACCTCGGGACATCGCGCGCGCCAAGCGGGAGGCTCGACTGGACTCAAATCAAATCAAGAGCGCTTTGGCGGGGGCTCGTTAGGTGAACAAAACAAACCTCACTTTATTTTTTTCGCCTAACGACATCCCAAAAGTGCCTTCTATGAGAGGACGCCAATGCCAGCCGGGTTGGGGTTCCTCACCAAACCTTTTAATTGGAGACCTCCCGACCCCCCTCCCGGGTCCCGGCTTGCGGTTACGCCCCCTTGTGAGCGCCCCCGCCATTGTTGCTGTCGCTGCCGTGAAACCCCGAAGGCGGTCGCCAAAGGACGACTTATTGGCTGGCTTTGAGCGCCACACCTGCCAGTTTGGGGGACAAAAACAAAGACCAAGCCCGGCAGTGCGAAAGGTTTCAGTAAGTCGATAGACCGTCTAGGTTAGAGTGCGTCGGGGGGGTGCTAAACTTCACACCCCTGTCGCGGCATTGGGAACAGCACCCCGACGCACGTGCGGCATCCCCGCCTCCCGCATGGCTCCCCAACGACTCAACGTCCAAAGGCAGACAATGAAATCAACTCCACCACCGCAGTGATAACTTTACAGTTAAACCCGAAAAGTTATCGCAAAAAAACGATTCAACTTTAGCTGCTTCCTCTGCGATATTTCCGCAATAAACTTTTCGCAAAACACTTGTTCGCAAACACTTTTGTTTTAACGTTACACGACTTGGCAATCGTCTGCTTTCCACGCGGCGAAGGCCGATCTCGCCAATCTCGTCTCGCGAGAACGGAAATCTCGCCTCGCGAGAACCGAAATCTCGTCACGCGAGATTATTTAACGCGAGATCAAAACAACAATGGTGGCGATTGTCAAACTGCGATTGTTGCTGGGAAAAAAAGATTTACCGTAGTTTTTTTTTTTACTTAGAAATTTCCTTGCGTCCCAAAAACGCACGTTATTTGGAACTGTGCGTCTGGCGGGAAAATTATGCGTCCGGGACGTGGGACGCATAGGTAACGAGATAGCCGCCACCGCTTTGGTGCCATTTTTACCGAAAAGCAAAACTATTACAGGGCGCATGAAATTTTACTTGAGTCATTAGCCGCTTTCGCGCTAACAGTCGAAACAATTAGAGGTATCAAATTAATCGTCCACCACTTTCATAAAACAGTGAAACTCCTCTACACGAAATCATGTTTGCAGCAAGACATTTTTCACAACAGGGGGTTTTTCACTGTAGCAAATTTGATCTCAGATGTAAACACACACACACAAAAAACAAGATTTTTTCACATTAGGGGGTATTTTCGCCCATGTAGGTTTCATTCTAGAGGAGTTTCACTGTAATGAAATTCAGTATAATACGCACCCGTGGTTAATACCAATCGACCTTAAGGCATTTTTTTTTTCTGTACCCGCGTACAATAAGCCATCCCGATTTGCTGTCCTTCACGTGGAAATCGAACACCGGACACGCCAAAACCGATCAAGTCTGCCGAAGAATACCGCGCGCAAAGTTTGCTTCGTCTTTGTCTTTTTATCACCTTTCATGACACCGGCGGCGTCTTGCTGCGGCACTTATTGCGGCTCTTGAGTATCTTGTCACGTGGCCCAACGCGGAGGGCGGCGTTAGCCCCCGGGAAGCGCCGCGACGCCGCGGGGGGCGTCGTCAGGTTGTCTCAGACCTGGAAAAGGTCACGCTCGGCTGGTCGCTGATGAAGATCCACCTCCCGCCGTGTGGCGAAAGCTTCCGCCGGCCCTACGCCGGAGTATTTTGGTTTCAATAGCGAGTGCGCTCGGAGACGCCGATTAGCGCCCAATAAGACCTCAACACAGAGTGAACCCTTGCGACCTTTTTGATGTGCCGCAACCAAGAAATGACAAGTCGAAAGAATTTGCGAGCGAGACCTAGAATTGACTTTCTGTTTTGTTTTTTTTGCATGACTCATTTCATGCGGAGATCCCACCAAGTTGATGTCAGAAATCGATTTAACGCCCCATGCAGTAATTATCCCAAAATTGGACATTTCGGACACTTTTTCGGACGATTTTGAAACAAGGAGGCATCGCTTTGCATTGATTGAGCCCCTTTCTCACTGACCATCCTTTTTCCCGGAAGGCAGAAGTCAACCTAATAATTTGCCGTCTTCCGAGGATCAGCTTTTAAATCTCCGATGTGGCAATTTGGCAGAAGTTATAAGAGGAACTTCCGGTAAAACGTCAAAAATCCAGCAAGTTTGCGGGTCCACGTCGACCCCTTTGCACGCGCACGCCCGGTTTGTCATTTGCGTTTGATTTCTTTCTGCAGCATTGGCCCTCGAGGCTACACGGACCCCTCGTCCCACAATGCCCCGGGGGGCCCTCGGCTGGTAATTAAATTGTTTGCCTGCTTCCCCCCCCCCCCCTCCTGCGCCCTAGCACCCGCTGGATCTAATTAAATCAACAGGGTTTGCGCGGGCTTTCTGCGCGGTAATTGGCTGCTCGTTAGAACTCTGCAGCCGCAAACAAATTGAGTAATTACCCCCTAAAGTGGCGTCTATGTCGGGGCCTCATTTTGCCGATTTGTCTTTGCGCATTGTTGTCGTTTTGCCGTGCGCCTCGGCATAATAGGTAATTAAAAAAAGCTAATTGGATGGAGCGCGGGCAAAGTGGCCTTTGGATTTTGTTTGTTTGCTTACTTAGGGCTAGATTTATTTGTAATAACCTATTCAAGCGCTGGCCTGTCAATCAATTAGCCGATAAAGAGCTCGACCCGAGGCAAAGGCGCCAGCTAGCGTCGCGTGATTAATTTGCCGTTTGTTGGAATTGTGACTTGCGGCCATTCGGAAGTGAATACCGCGCGCGACTGTTTGACGCCGTGTCAAATGTGTGCATGACAATTAGCATATAGAAGAGGGGGGGGGGGGGGGGCGGTACACACACCACGAGTTTCGAAATCATTCCGAATGACTGCAACATTCACGTCAATTGATCCCACGATTTTCGCGATTAAAACGTCGGCGCGCTGCGGCGTTCACGGAAACTGTCGGAAGGTGTCTCGCGATTGACGGGGAAAGTCCGAAAATTTTGCTTGAAAATGATCGTTTGTGTTGCGGATGTCGATCGCGGTACTCCGGCTCGTCAGGAATGCGGCCATCTTTGTCAAGGTCCTCTCCCCAGGTGTGTTTGGGATTCCTGACTGCAGAGTGAATAAGGAGGGGGGGGTTAGTGGTGGGGGGGCTTGCCGCTACGCTCTTCAATGTCAGCTCGCCCTCACTGGTGTTCAATAGAGCGAGAACAAGATGGTCGTACCAGGGGCCCCCCCCTCAGTGATGGATCGCACCGCTGAGAGCAAAGTCTGCAAAGTGAGTCCGTCAAAAAGCCGTGCTAGCGACAGAAACACAATTTGCAAATACGCTAAGTTGAAAACGTATCAATGCAATAAACTGCGGCGCGTGTGGGGAACTGATTAGCACGTTGGCCTCACGGGTTCGCTTCTGACTCCAGCCTTCCTGTGCAAAGCGTGCATGTTCTCCCCGTGCCCGCGTGGGTTTTCTCCGGGTACTCCGGTTTCCTCCCGTATACCAAAAAACATGCGTAGCAGGTTGATTGGACGCTTCAAATTCTCCCTATGTGTCATTGAGAGCGCCAATGTTTGTTTGTCTCTGTGTGCCCTGGCGATTGGCTGTCAACCAGTTCAGGGTGTCCCCCGCTACTGCCCGAAGACGGCTGGGAGAGGCTCCGGCACCCCCCCACCCCACTCACCGCGACCCTCGTGAGAAGAAGCGGATTAGAAAATGGAGGTCGCGTAGTCCAACATAATTAGATCATCGATACCTGTACATTCTAGAGCTACCAGGCTAACTAGCATCAGCTAATGAACGTACAGAATGTGGATGGTTGGATGGATGGATGAAAAACTGTCATTTTTTTTGTTCTGCTACCCGTCCTCAATCCACTTTTGTGTCCCGACGCAGCAGTCGAAAATCGCTGGTCTAACGCACCGTTAAGCTTGCTAGCATTTTGTTGCTAGCTTTTTTTTTTTTTCATATTTCATGAACTGGAAAAAGATGCAATCGGCACAAAACGGGCACAGCGCTACATTTGGTTGCGTAGTCCAACAACAGTCGAGATTTCAAGTCGAGCAAGTAAGCTAACTAGCATCAGCTAATGAACGTACAGAATGTGAAATTCGTTCATTTCACAATGAAATACAAGTCGGAAATCAAGTCGCGCCGGAACTAGCGTGTTAGCATCTTAGCACAACAACATCCACTCCCGATTCTTTGCCATTGACCCTTTGTGACGCCGCCCCCTCTCCGGCTCAGATGTGTGTGCGCGCGCACAGGCTAATTAAGACAAGGCAGCCCGACGTGTTAATGAGCTCCCTCATTAGGCAGCAGTTCTTCCTCGTTAGGCGAAGAGGCGGAGGAGCGACGGAGTGGGCTCCTATCACGGGAGCTCCTGCTGCGCTTGCCGTCCCCACACGGCGGATGAGGTATTATCCTCGGAGATGGGAAAAATTTGAGTTGGGGATTGGGTTTTTCTTTCTTTTTTTTTTTTTTCCTGAAGCCTATTTTAGTTCAGCTGAGGACGACGCTTATTTGTGAACTACGAGTGTCTCTTCATATCATAAAATTGTGCGGACCTGTCAACGTTTCTTAAAAAGTCTCAAGAATCCACACTCGAAACTATACAGGAAGTCTGCCCTTTTGGCTTTGAGGCGGCCATTTTCGGTTTGTTTTCGCTACAAGACAGAATCACCTGATTTCACGTTTTTCTGGTTTTGCTTCATTTGGAAGACACAAAAGCTCTGATTTCGCCACACTTTGGTGTTTTATCAAATACGCGAGCGCCGTTTCCCTCCAGCTAGCAAGTATGAGGTACTTGCTAGCTGGAGGGAAACGGCTCTGCTTTTGTGGCTAGCGTAAACCTCATCTGCCCGTGAAGGGCTTTTACTTATTTTGTGGCCTGGTTCCACGACCATCTTTTACTGTCGCCGAATGACACAAACTGCGTCTCTCTCGTTGCCGAAGGTTTTTAATTACGGCTGGAAATAGCTCCCGGCAGCCATATGGCGGCAAACTCCCGGACATATGTGCCGAATAGACGCCTTCCGTTCCCATGGAGGAGCCAGTTTTGCACTTTCTTGCGGATAAGAGACGCAAAAAAAAAAAAAAAAAAAAACAGAAAGACACCTGAATGCTCCCCCTATCGCCCGCCTACACAATTGTCCCACTTCACACCTTGGGTTCCGCCATCTGCTTCAACTATTAGCAAAAGCTCCACTCCGACTTTTAATTTGCCAAATTGGCTCTTTGCAAATTAGGGGTACATGTAAAAATCGTCTTAAATCCTCACAATTTGTTTGGTTACACGTTCGCGTTTTGTCATTACTCTGCGTGTTCTTGTCTCCTTCCTTCCAGGTCGGTATCGGTCGGACTTCAATCGCCACGGCAACGGCTTAATGCACAACAAACACCTGTAAGTTAGTGTCCGGCCTATGTGGCTGTACGCACGAATGCCTTTGGCAATAATATAGCCGACCTATCACAGACACGGGAGGAAATCATCCAAAAAACGAAAGCTTAGATGCTAAGCTAAAGCTAGCATACAATCAGCAGAGTTATTACGGAGCTCATCGCTTGCTTTAGCTTAGCTCGCTAAGCTTTGTAGCCGAGGTCTCATGTTATTGCTAATGTACACATCATAGAAGTACACGGTTTACCCTCGGAGCAGACGAGGATGCGCCTTTTGACGTTGGACAAATTCGAATCCCCTAGCATGATGTTAGCATTTTGAATAAGGAGCTAACTAGAGAGGAGCTTTATTTTTATGGGTAATTCAAGTGCATTGCTTACCTTGGGTTCACACAAAGGTGTCCTTGTTGATTTTTCTCGTGGCAATTCAGTGACCACGTGGACAACAGTCTCATAGCTAAGTCTTAATCTAGTGCCGCAATGTTCGCGTTTTGGCTTGGGAGCCAACCAGAGCAGAGCAATGTTTTGTGGGTAAAGCTCGGCAGATTTTTGCCAACAGTTTCAGTGTTTTATTTGTATTTATTTATTTATTTATTTTGTCGCAATTCAAAATTCCCTTGCGTCAAGAAAAGCACGGCCACACATCCGACGACCGTTTGGCCAACATTTGTGACCTGGACTGTAACTTGCCGTACTTGTATAGCATTAGCATTTTGGTTGTTTTGATTCAAATCTTGCATTTATTTGGCTGAATTTGCCACTTTGGAAGCGTGCTCTCACACACACACACACACACACACACACACACACACACACACACACACACACTTGCTTAGCTTGGAGCCGGCATGTTCCTTGTCAGGATTCGGTTTCGGCTCACTATTGCGGACGTTTACACCGTTGCTTCCGTGTTAGTCTCCTCCATGCTCCTTACGTGTGTATTAATTTTTTCCTTTGTTGTTGTTGTTTTTTTTTTTTTTTCCACTTCACGTAACCGAAATTTTGGCTTCCCCACAAAGTCAAATCACCCTACCGAACGACAGCTCGTAACTTGCACACCTCAAACGTTGGGAGCGCGTGCGAGTCAAAAGTCGGACGTAGCGCTGGGCCTGACGCGACGCAAGTGAGAATCAGTGTTCAAGCGCAGCTTTCACTCTGCTTGCACTTCATTTTCACGTACGCGACCTGACATCCTCCGCTGTCGACTGCAGTGTTTGTACGGCCGCCGTGGAAATCGTAAAACAAGATGCTGCATATGCAGCATTGTCAAAATCTCCGACCATTTTGAATCCTTTCAGATTGTACTTGATATGTCGTCAGAGAATCAATTCAACAATTGTGTATTTTTACTCGGAATTATCACTTCTTTTTTTTTTTTCTTCTTTTTTTTAAGCACAACAGTCCCCAAACGGTGGCTGTGTAGCATCCCAATTAACAAAGCCGCGATTTGCCGTTAATTGCACTTCTTGTCGCGTGACTGATGCGACGTGACGTTTACCGCGCCGGGTGTGGCGCGTTAAGCGAAGGGAGGAAATAACATCTGCTCTTTAGCGCGTCGAGCTAATGATGGAGCACCAAGACCGGCGCTTCGCTTTCTCCACCTTCTCGTCAAGGTGTCTCGTCATGTGCTGATACACGCACGCGCACACACACACACACACACACACACACACGCGCATGCTCTTGTTTTTCCACAGAGGACTGGAATACCCACATGTCCTGTCTGCTGACACAGGTGACGAGAGACGTGTCGTTTCAGTCTCTGCTGAATTGTTTCCTTAGCGCCCAACAAGCAGAGCTTCACTCCCGATGGATTTGAAAATCCAAGAGAGATTTCAAAGAGGAGATTCACCTGACGGCACCGAGAAGGGAATCCCTTTGTCAGGAAAACCAATCGATCGGTGACACACGAGGAATTGACCCGAAATTTTTAAGCGATGGAGGTTGCGCAATCCGCTTTTCCCGGATTTGATCTCAGATGAGCTCCGCCCTGTCGTCAAGACGGAATGAGAGCCATCTTAACCCCCCATGCAGTAATTATCCCAAAATTGGACATTTTGGACACTTTGGACGATTTGGGACTGTTGGACAAATGGACACCACAGACAAAACAGTGAAAAAATAACACCACGAAGCTGAAATTTTGCATAGGATGTATATCGATGTCTTGGCCAATTCCCACTGAACATTTTGAGGGGTTGAAAGTGAAAAAAAAAAATTAAAAGTGAAAAAAGTTGTTGCACATTGGAAGAGGGACATTTTTGGGACGTCATACCCTTTATGCAGCCGCTTAAAAACACTGCATGAGGGTTAAATGGGGGTCTCTCGTCAAGAAGACGCCCATCGTCTTCGCCTATCTTTGAGAGGTTTTTCGAGACGAAAGCACCTGCGACCTTGTTTATTTATCTCGCAGACAAAACGTCAGCGCATGTGCGAGCAGCGGCGTGCACGGCAGTTGAAAAAGTCCTTCTCGGCAACACACATTTTGTGTTCTTTGTCCAAAAACTGAGAAGAGCCGAGTATTTTGAAGGCCCCGTTTGTCCCCCCTTCCCCCCCCCCCCCTCCCTCCTCGCTGCTCTTGGTTTACAAAGCAAAACATCAAGGTCAGACATCACGGCTCATCGCTAAAGCCTGGCGGTCATTAGCGACAGGTTCCTTCCGTTTCTTTTGACAGGTGATTACGGAGGCCTCTCCGGCACAATGGCCGGCTACTTTCCCCTCTCCGTCTGTTGTATTTTGTGTGCGCGGCGACTCGGGCGGAGCGCACCTGACACCTGCGCAACTGCCCGGCGACATTCCTGACACCTTTGTTTTTAAATCGGCGCTTCCTGACAACACAAACCACAGAAAAAAGGACGACTGACTTCCTGGCACCTTTGTACTTGTTTGGTTCTCCTCGTGTCAATTTGTTCAAGAGGCTCGAGAAGCGCTCGGACCTCGCAAAACGCGACTTGACAGTTAGCGACGATAGCAAAGTTACGCGACGACAGTTAGCGACGACAGTTAGCGACGACAGTTAGCGGCCCCGCGGCGCGGGCGTCAATTAGGAGGGAGCTGAGTGAGACATTACAGTTCATGTCAAAGGGGGAAACCGGAATTTGAATCGAAACATTATAGAGAAATACAGTTAAAAAAAATAATAATGGTGGAGCACGCGCAGTCTGCTGGAATGTAAAGAAGGACGCACCGTATCTTGTGAAGCGACGCCCGTGTTTCAAAGCTACTTCTCAAGTAAGGCGGCGCTTTGAGGGAGGCCTTTATTTTACCGGAACGCCACGCCCCAACCCATTGGATGTCATGAGATTCCGAACATCCGGATTAAAAGTAAACTAAAGTTGATAAACCTACACAGCAGCTTTAATTATTGAACGAACACAATGGCGGGGTTAGGGGGTGGAGGGGGGTTGGGGTGGGGCGGTGCGTCCAGGTCGTCCCAGTCCACGCATAGTCTTGTTTGCTCCCGGGTATGTCTACGTATACTTCATCACATCACATAATAAATAGTGTTGTTGGTCCCCCTCGTGAGGCAGCAGTGTTTTTCAATTTTCCATTCCGTCTTTCCGTCTTTTAGTCCTCCGAGGTGACGTCGATGTCCTCGGAGCTGCTCTGCTTGGTGGCCACGCGCCACCTGTTGATGTGGTGGTTGCCCTTCTTCTTCTGCTGGGCGTCCGGGCCGTCTTCCTCCAGCTTCTGACGCTTGTACTTGGTCCGCCGGTTCTGGAACCACACCTTCACCTGCGCGCACACACACACACACACACACACACACCAGCCACACGCTTCAGTGAGGTCACGCGCAAAAGTCTACTCCAAAGGATAGTGTGGCGCCACCACATGGCAATAGCACTTTTTTAATGTTTCACTTCCAAACCTCATTAAATCCTTCCCCGTTTTTTTTTCTCCCCCTCCTCACTTTGCATGTCATTTGCATTAATTGAGATGTTCTCCCCGCTGTTCGATAACAAGCCCCCCCCCCCCCCCCCCCCCCCCCAGACTTTGTCAAGCGTGAGCTTGAAACGTGACTAATTCCACCTGCTAAAACGATCTTTTCTCCAAGTGAAAAAAAAAAAAAAGTGAGACGACTTCTTTACACTTGATGGTCATCGATCGGTAGTCGTGTTCCGGCAATATGACATGGAGGCAATTAAGTGGCTGCTTCAGCTTCAAATCTCCATTCATGCAGAGAATACTGCTGGCTCACGAGGTGGCTTTTTTTTTTATTGCCCATTAGGACTAATTGACACCCACATAGCATCAATAACACACGCACCTTCATCCAATAACAGCGTTAAATATGCCACACGCCATTCTGGACTTGTCAAAGCAGCAAGAGCGCGAGTGTAAACGGCTTCATTATGACGAGTAATAATAAATGCGCACAAAGTCTTGCTGTACTGCGTTTGTGGCTCCGTGTTTCCATATTTGCTGGTGGCGCTTTCACGTCATTTTGGATGGTTCATCACATATTTTGACTCATTCCCAGATGTTGAACCGATGATTATGGAATTAATACAATGTACCCGACGTGTTCAAATGACATTACAATTCCTGTATAAAAAAATGACAATATATTCAAGAAAATAAATATTTTAGCTAATTCTTATAGCAGTGATAGGCAAACATAAAAAAATATATATAGTGAGCCAAATTACTCATAGATTAATGAAAATATGGATGTAACTGTAATAAGAAAATAGTCCATTCTCTCTTTGTAGTTTTTTTTTGTTTTTGTAATTCATAATGTAATCCAATTTCAAACCGTTAATAGAAAACAACCATTTGATTAGATAAGCGCAGGAAACCACAATGACACAATAATTAGTCCATTTTATCCAAATAAATAATAAAATAATTTGGAAAAAATCTGCGACAAATATTCCAAGACTGCACGGAAATGCTTGCTTTGCCGGTTTCAGAACGTGCCACGTGAAGCCGGTGGCTGTCCTTTGCTTCGCCTTGTCAAAACGCTACGATAACCACAACAGCAAACGTACTGTTTGTATGAATAGTTGACCATTAAATCTTCATTTAAAAAAATCCCAATCTCTAAATTTAAAGTTAAATATTCACAATTATTCGTTTGCTCCTGTATTTGTTGGCACCTGCCATTTTATTATTAATGCAAGTGTATATACTCGGAATATTTCAGCTGTGACGATTTAATTTCCCCACATAGAATGAACAACGTAACCGTGTGTCCAAATAAAGAGTCTAAATTATCCTCAAAGCCATTATAAATGAACATTTCCTTAAATTGTTGTCGTTGACTGTCCTAAAATGCTTCTTTAACAAAAAAATACTAATAAACAACGTGTGGCGAGATTCCCAAGTCTCGCGACATTTCACAAGGACAAAAAAAAAATGGTCCAAAATCCTATATTTACCCCCCAAAAGAGCGCGAAGAGCCGCCATGTTTGTCACCTGCGTCTCGGACAGGCTGAGGCTGCCGGCCAGTTGCTTCCGCTCGGCGCCTACCACGTAATGGTTCTTCTCGAAGGCCCGCTCCAGGCGCAGCAACTGCGACGGCGAGAAGGCGGTTCGGATCCGCTTGGGCTTCCGGGCGAAAGGGCCGTGGAGGAGCAGGCCGTCCTGGGACGCGTCGTGACCTACCGGGCCGGGACGACACACACCCGAACGGCCATTAGGGCTCATTCCAGCCTTGCTGACGGAACGCCATTACGGCTCCGAGTCGCCTAAACAGGTGAGTTGTTCGCACCTGTTTTTTTCCCGTCGCTTTACGCTTCCATCCGCAGATCAAAATTAAAAATGTTGGGGACATTTTGTCGTGAAGCTTTAAATCTAAATGTTTAAAACGGAATTGTCTTTGACCATATTCCTGGCTACTCTTTTCTTTACTTTTTTTTAGGCTGTCTGTTAACTAAAATGTCTTTTTACGTCTATTGTTTTTTTTTAATGTGGACTAAATAAAGCTTTATGGAACATTAAAAGCCGTCTGAAAGTAGACGCTGATGCAAAACCTAAGTCAATTGGTTTGTTTTTTGTTTTAATCAGTGTATAATTATTAGTTTTTTAAAAATTTGATTTTTGTGGTTTTATCGTGGGTGCAACCTAATATAGATTTCTTCCTGGAATACTTTTAAATCGGTGTTTAGCGCGTGCTGATTAACTAATGGAAAGACGCGATTACTATTCGGCTGTTATAACACGGTTTTATGTTGTATGCTTTAAAAACGTTAATTACTACAGTTTGTGTCTACTCACTCTGGCCGTTTTACTTTAATTCCTTGTTTGACAGGTAAACACAAAGTGATCATGGATGTGCATTATTTGGTCATTAAAAAAAAAAAAAGAACAGCTCATGATTATTTTTAATGTTTACATTCGGTTAGGATAAAAAAAAATTACATAAAAAGTACGTTTTTGTTTCCTTATTTCACAATCAAGGGATACAATTCTCGGTGATGCGAGTGATCTTGTGTGCAGCCTAAAGAATGAATTGCACTCGGGGGACGCAGACGTGCCTTAAAAATGAGTACATGACAATCAGTTTTGATTGACACGACTATTTTATGACATTTATTCTTTTGCTTTGAGTGTATTGAATCATATTGTGACAACTTGGTTTATTTATCATTTAAATTGCATGACGTCGGTTTGTCGATCTCGATATCAACTGATCGATTTAAAAAAATATATGATATTATTATCCATCCCTAAAGCCGCAGTTGTCTATTAGGTCTAGCCGTGACATGGCCGTTAAATTATGCCCTTGTGCATTTATTGACTATTATAAAAATATATATAATCGTAGTATCTTAAAAGAACCATTTATTTCTTCTTCTCGTGCACCGGTTTGCTGGTTTAATTCAACAACGATTGCCCACCCTCCCAAAAAAGAGCGGATTTACCTTGAAACCTGTGTCCAAAGAAGCGGTTCCGGAGCACCCAGGGGTAAAAGTTGAGCGGGTCTCGGTGCTGCGGGGAGCCGAAGAAGTGCGCGTGGTGCTGCAGGTGCTGGTTCTGATGTTGGTTTTGGTGGTGGTGGTGGTGGTGGTGATGGGCGTGGGCGTGGGGGTGGGGGCCCATGGCCAGCGGCGGGTGGCTCACCGACTCGTGGAACACCAGCTCGGCCTGGTTCGGGTAGAGCGAGCGGGCCACGGCGGCGGCGGCGGCGGCCGCCGGGTAGCCGCCCATCAGGGCGTCGGCGGCGGCGGTGGCGGTGGTGGCCGGGCCGGCGTAACTGAGCGCGGTGGGGCGGAGGGGCTCGTCGGCCAGCGGGTTCTCCTTGGCCACCAGAGACTCGATGGTGAAGCAGCGCTTCCCTGCCGGCGCCAACATCTCCAGACACCAAATCAGTCGCGCTTGTTGTTGTTTTTTTTTTAAATTCCCTCCTTAAATCCTGCCTTTAGAGATGCATGTCCAACTTTTCTTTTCGTGCGCAGCCCGGAGATGTTGCTTGAAAAGTCAACAGTGCCCCAAGTCCTCCTTGACGCCAAAAGCTTTCGTCTATACGCAAGACTGCGCAAGTGAGAGCGTGCATTGGGGGGGGGGGGGGGGCGAGGGGGTGTGTGTGCGGCTTACCACCAACCCCCTTCCCGCGCGGACTCTGATTGGACCGCGGGACCTGCCAATCAAGGCGAGTGTCGAGAAGCTCTTTTTGTACCAAGTCAAATTGCCGTTTTTATACAGATTGACGTCCACAAATGCTTCCAAACGAGTTTAAATAGGACATTTTCATTTTTACACCCCCCCCCACCCTCCTCGCGTGACGCGCCCGTTAAATTTGCAGAGACGGATTTCATTTCTTCCCTCCTCACACTTTGATTGTTTTCATTCATCTGAACAACATAAAGCAATAAATATGTTATCATTTGGATTGATGGGGGTATTTTTGTAATCAACGTATTTGGTTCCCGGGAGAAAATTGACTCACGTTAATATATAGCTGCTTTTTTATATCAATGCAATAAAAATTCAGCCTTTGAACGATTTTGTCCCTTTTATCCTTTTTTTTTTTTTAATGGACTCGCCTTACTTGCTATAGTTGCATCTTTTTACTGTCAAATGCAAACAATTAAAAATCACATTTTTAATTACATTTACTTGAGTTTATTTTGAAATGAATTTTTGTCTTTATTTTCCCTCTCTGGCAATGTGTTTTTAAGAAGAGCCAATGTCACTTTCCATTCTGCAGTAAATCTTTTTTTTTTTTACATATCATCATTGTTACTCGTCAACAACAAATAGGCCTCCGTTCTGAAACTGCTGAAAGAAATTCCGAGCGAAGCCAAAACTAAAAGCGAGGTTCCTCCCTCGCCACATTTGACGTATTTTATTTGACTCTCTATTTTTCGGATATTTAATTAAAACGTTTACGGTATATGCAGGCTATGAAGGGGGAAAAAAACCAATTTGTCCTCTATCACGAGAAGGTTTTCGGTCGTGGAAACAGAAGGAGGAAGGAAGGGGGTGGGGGGGGGGGGGGGATAAAAAAAAAAATCCACCAGTGTTGGTTAATGCTTGACTTGGGAATGTGCAGCGAGTTGCAATTGAAAATGATTAGCGCCAAACAAGTTGTTGATGAGGCGTTTAGAGCTTTAAAGGCTCCTAAACGCACCGCTCGACCTGATTGAATTTCCACTAGTGACGTCACCAGGAGTCGAGATAAGCATCCTTTCGGGTCACGACTTTGGAGGAATGAAGCATTTTGTCATTTAATTTACCTTTTTTTTTTTTTTACACGACATGAAAGCCTTTTTGATCCCGAACAGCCGCCTGCGGGCATGCACGCGCGCTCATGTGCATCGCCGCTGCAGGTTAATGCGCACTAGGGTTCAGTTCCTCTTCTGGCTGGCCACTTCATTAGGCACACCCCTCTCACGCTACACCCAATGTAAAAAAAAAAAGATACTTATGATCGACACGGTCAGACGGCGAGCTGTTCCTAATATTTTGACAGCCCTAACGAGCTGTGAGAGTTTCAGTTCTCAGTGGAAATGTATTGCGTAATATGAAAATGCGTGTGAAAATGATGAATATGTAGCGGTAAAGAAATGAACAAAGGCGTTAATGAATGTGCTTGACATTAAAAAAACAAAAAACATCAGAAACAATATGTAGCAACTCATGAGTGTTTTTCATTAAATCTTTGATTCTTTTTTCTTTTCTCTTTTAATTGTTGACACTTTTCTTTTTAAGTAAACATCCGGTCGTTTAGGTCAACTTTAAACTGTTGATCTTGGTGTTAAATGTAAATAAATGGAGAGATGTTAATTTGATTCATATTGAAGACCTCTGCAATTTAAATAACATAGGCATGATTAATCTCAACAAATACACGAGAAAATCTTGTTAATTTCAAACAGTCGACATAATTGACGTCAAACTTAAATCAAGTGATCAGTCCATTAAAATAACGTTGAATTCTTTTGGGGTCCGGTGTCAGGCGACACCCGACTTGGACTGAGAACAACTGCCCTCCTGTGGTGATAAAATGGAATTGCAAAAAGTAATGTTCAGTGTGCTACGTGGACTCCCTCTAGTGGTGCCTGAAGACATTACGGAATTATATATTCAAATTGCACAACGTCACGTTAGTGGAAACCTTTTTTTTAATCCGGTGCAATTCATTTGGATCAACCTTCTAAGTAGTCTACAACACGATTGCATTGAATCTTTTGAAGCTGGTTGTTTAAAAAAAATGGGGTTTAGGATTTTATTTTTTTTTTCATTTTAATTTATGTACATTCGGCCTCATGAATATTTAAGTACGCTTATGATTTGCCCGCATTTAAGATCAGGTTTACATGAATAATGAGAAAACATTTTGAGAATGAAAACCTCTTTCTCGTTTTGGATGTAAACTTCAAACCACAGCCCTACTGCATTTTAATTAATGTTGGCCATGATGGTAGTACAAGAAGGGTAACGTAAAAAAAAAAAAAACAATCAGAGTTGTCCTCTCAGTTTTGTGTGTTTATGCTGCCATCTGTTGGTCAAGATGGGGTAAAACACCTCGAATCTGTTGCATTTGTAACGTATCACCTTTGAAGTCACTAAAACGTGACTAACAGTTACTTATTACAGATTGATTAGCTGTTCCGTTTTTCATATTCATCCTCGTCGACAGTTTCCGCCAGAGTTAGCAAACCGGCTCCGTGAGGTCCATTTCAGTTCGGCGACTATTCGCCCAAGTAAATTGAATTGAAAGAGCTGACGCGCAATGCTTATTTATGTAAATTGAGGGGTTCGTAATTTTGTAGTGGATAGCTCTAATTTACGAACGGCAAAAAGGAGAAATGGAATCCTTTAAATGCAGTTTTATTAAAAGGACAAAAAAAAAGACGTCTGCATCGCAGCACGTTCGAGAACACAACCCTCGTAACTAAAATCACTTCCTGCTTCTCTACTTTAACAGCCAATCAGAACCTATCAACATAAAAAAAACCATGTCTAAGCAATTATTAAACAACAGAATATAATTTAGGTATTCTTAACATGAAATATGATGCTCAAACATAAAATGATAATTAATAATATAACATAAGCTTACATTACAACGACCGCAATACGTCATCGAGCGACCTTTGTCATGTTGATACGGTGGAACGTGCGATGAGGTGACGCGTGAACACGTGATGAAAATATGACGGCTTCGGCTTCCTTCGCCCAACTCGCTCGAATCGGCCGTCGCGGTTGTGTGCTCAGCACTAATGCGGGCACTCATGCTAATGCGCGCCGCTTAAACACTGGCGCAAATTCACCCCCGTTGCTACTTGACGCAGATGGCGAAAGTAGCACGTCGCTGCGTTTGTGGCACCTGCCCGACAACCTGCGACCACCCCACATAAAACGCGACACCCACTCGACCTAAACAAACATCATCCAGTGGTAATACATTCAATTCAGAACTTCGATCACTTGTGGCCCCGCATAGCAGTAAATTTGGGCATCGCATTTTGGAGATTGCAAATCAAATGTATACACAAATGAAAATATCGTCCTCGATGTAACGTGTTTTTCATAAGTTTAAAGTCTTGTGCTCTGTTTTAATTTGTTACATTTTGCTTGATGAAAATGTAAATTAGCCTCGATAATCCAGAACAAATATTTAAAAATCACGATAATTATTAAAGTTACCAAAAAAAAAGTTGTGGTTTGCTGGAGAGTTGACATTTTGAATTAATTAGATGAAAATACATCTGGTTATTCTAAATATGATGATGAATGATCGGTTTCAAAAGAACTAGTCTTGAACTGTGACTAACTTCCATGTTTTTTTTGGGGGGGGGGACTTTAACATTTCTCATTTTAGACAACTACTGCAATGTGTCTAAATAATTACTAAAATAATTTCATAATCATTTTGGGGCTTTGTCAAATCATACATTGCATTTCAAGTACAATATTTGATCATTACTTTCTATCATGTACCTAAAACGATTTTTTTGGTGAAATCTTATTTTATCTTTCTATAACCTAAATACACTTGCCTGTCGAAGTCATTCAGTCGACTGTATAATTGCTCTTTGTTGCCCCTTTATTGGTCCCCCCCCCTCCTCCCCGCGTGCTGATTGGCTGCCAATCTTGAATGCAGACAGGAAGTGCCCCCCCGTGACTCCGCCCTCCCCCCCCCGTAGGAGGCCGTGTCCGTGCGTGGTTGGCCATTGTACCGGCTCACAAAAGAGTCTGCTCCACTTCAAACGCGGTAATGAAAGCTAATGACTATTAGATGGAGTACGCCACATAAAATATGCTAAGCGCCATTTTGACGACGCATGAGAACTTTCACACCTTCTCGCCTCCACACGCGGTGTCCATCTTGATGCGTGACCGCCATCTTGTTGGACCCTACATGCATCTAGTTCTTCTTCTTCTTCTACCATTGGAGGGTCTCAAAGTGGTATGAGGGCTCCCTCCAGTGATGCGTTAAAAAAGTGACACATTTCTGTTACAGTCAATGGTTACGTATTTTCTTTAATTTAGTACAGTACATGTTTTAAGTTCCGTTGTATTGAACTTTTTGATACATTTGTTTTTAAACATGTATTTCATGTAACTTATTTTATATGCAATACATTTTTTTATAGAATCATCATTTAAGTATACATTCCATTTTGTCAATGGCCACTTTATTAGGTACACATGCGCTACCGAAAGCAGTTCAGCTCCGCAGGTCCGTCAACTGACTAACTCTGCGTATGTATGACTGTTTACAATTTTTAATTGAAAAAAAAAATGGTATCCAAAATGATCGATCGATTGTCAAAAATAATTAGATTAATTTTGATCTCGATTAGTTGTCGATTAATCGCTGCACCGCTAATACGTGTGTTAGCCTTTTTCTGTGGCTTTTAGTTCTTGCTTGGCACTGACAATCTTGAACAATGCAGACGATCTTAAAAGATGTTACCGTGTTAGCGCCCCCCCCCCCCACCAACCCCTCTCCATGAAAGCTCAGATCAGTGAGCACTGCAAAGGATAATCTCATTTGTCTTGAGGGCTTTTTTTTGCATCGCGGACAGTGTCACAGTGACAGCTGTCATTCGTCTCGGAAGAAGAATTTGACCGTTCTCAGGTCACGTGAGCTCATCTTCTTCTTTATATTTCTATTGATCACGACCATAACTCAGACCACCCAACTGATTTTAAAGACTCCATTTTGAAGACTCGTGACACAAGTCAAGCAAGCACCGGCGAGTAGGTCTCAATTTGAAGCAGTGGCGGCCCCCGGCGTTGCTCCCCAGCCGTTAAGAAGGCCTTTGCTAATTGAGAGCACGACACCCACCGACCCCCCCCGACCCCGCTTCCCCAAATCCACTTCATCCCCTTCAGTTTTTCCCAGGCCTCCGGCCGCCCCCTCGTTCTCCCTCAATGGGATTACACTGGACACAGAGATAGCGGGCGTCATCTCATCGCGCTGCTTCGCGGGGGGGTGGGGTAGGGGGGGGGGGGGGTTAACGCATCAATCAGATCAGACTCAGCAGATTGCCAATGCTTAACACTGAAAAAAATACACCTTGTATTTTTTTTTTTCGGGTGCTAAAACAATATTTTTAGTCGGAACAACTTTAAAATAGGAAATATTGACTTTTTAGCAACAGTATTCGTTAGCACAAAAAAGAATGCATTTTGTTTGCTCCCAAACTATTTTCAGAGTCGATTTTTTTTTCTATCTTTAGGTTTGGGGACAATACAAGGAGCGATGAGTTGTGTAAATTCGTTTCTTTGCTGTGGAATGCGGGAAAGCCAATTTTCCTTCAAACCCCAAAATAATTTGTTTAATTTTTCAAAGTCTGTTGTCTTGAAATTTTGAGTTCACCCAACTTTTTTTTTTTTTCTTCTTCACAGTGATATATAAAAAATGAGTTTGTTCATGAGCGATTGATTGGTTGGTTGATTAGTCCTACAGCGCTGACAACATTCTTTCAAAGCAAGTCGTTTCAAATGATATCATCCGGCATAATAAGTTAAGTATCATAAAGAAAAATGTGGTGTATCGAGTACGGTTCCCTGCGTGCCCCCGTTGTGGAGTGATGCGGTCAAAGTATTTGTAGTCTTATTTGCCTAAGCTGAGAGCCCCGAGCAATCCCTCTTGATCCCCGAGGTGAGTGTTTCTTCTATTTCCACCTCTTAAGAGCTCTTCGGTGAAGATTAGTGACATGGAAACCTTGCCAGCGTGTCGCCTTTGTGCTCCGTCGTCTGTGCTCCAGCGTCGCCAATTAGCCGCTCCGATGCACTCCGTCCTCGCAACGTCTTATCCCCGGCACATGCGGCTGATGTGTCTCTGCTCGCCCGCAGGAGGCCCGAAAAACCATTTTCCCCGTTTGCATCCGCCCCGCTTCACTTTATTAGCTACAGCCTGCGCCGCATGCCGGAGAGCATTTGACTGCTTGGAGACAATTGAAAGGAGCTTCTCCTTCGAGATGACTTTTCACTTGTTTGGTCACCCGAATGCCATGAACGTCTTCTTACGCCATTTACTATGTGATTACTTTTGTGTTAGCCTCTTCGACATGCTCCTTGTGAGTGTTTTCATTTCCATTTGTCCCATTCAAAGACAGCGGCTTAAAGTCCATTTGTGACCCTGGTCTGCCCTTTTTTTTAATTTTTCACTTCCCTCGAGTGGCGGCGGATTTGAAGCGCACTGGAAAGGACCCGAGTTGTACGGTTTCATCTGTTGTCATGTACCATGTTAGCTTTGTTAACTGCGTCTGCTTTACGGTTTTATGTTAGCATCATGTGCTACACATATTTCCTTATACGGGTCGACAATTTTTTTTTTTTAATCATAGATGCAGGTAAACTTTTCGGAAACGTCGTAGCTATAAATGGCAACACGGGGTAATAGCCGTAAAAAAAAAAAAAAAATTACCAGAGGATTACTGTAAACACAACAATTTAAAACGTACAATCGGCTCTTAAAAACGTCTTTCTAGCTGTAATGTGGTGTTGCCAAATCAAATCAAGAAGCCAGACAGAGCAGTGCAATTCTTTCCATAAAATATATTTCTGAATGTCATTCAAATATACAAAACAACAAAAAAAACAATAGTCAAAGAGCAATGCATGTAGAAAAATTAAATATATAACTATACTTCTATTAAATATTAATAGGCCGTCATCTATTCATGGTGGGGAATGTACAAGAGTGTCGAGTCTTTCCGTGGGGTTTTTTTTTTTTTTTTTTCCCCTGGGGTGTCTCAACAGGGTTCCGGGCCGTCGTCGGACACGTCCACATCCACGTCCGAGTCGGAGAATTCGTCCTCCTCTTGGTCTTCGTCGGCGTGGCCCTGAGATCCGGGGCTTTTGGGCGGGGCGGTGGTGGTGGTGGTGGTGGCGGCGGCGGCGGCTAGGCCCAGCTTGGCCAACTTGGCCTGCTGCTGCTCCAGACTCTGCTTGCGCCACTTGATGCGGCGGTTCTGGAACCACACTTTCACCTGGAAGACACCACCATCAGACCTCCTCCAGTCACATTTGGAGCCTCTTCGTCTTCTCAATAGTGCGCCAAAGCTCGATTTTTATTTATTTTTTTAAATGTAAATTTTGGATGCTTTACAACTGGTCACATACATACATTTTTTTTCCACTTAATTTCAAAGACGGTAATATCAAAGGCAACATTACAATGTTTTTGTTTTTTTTAAGTGTCGTGAAAAATTCTTGTGTCTTTAGCTGACATTCCATTCCGTCGTTTTATGACTTGCAGAATGCACTGAAGTGAATTTTTTCACTATTTTATGACGTTTCTCCTCTTGATATCAAAGACACGTGGTACCACAGTCACTGTTGAAGCGCTTCCTCTTAAGAGGTACAAACAACAATAATTTTGAGTCATTAAACTTGCTGTTTAGCACACTGAAAGTCACTTCATGAATTTGCACACTTTATATCAATGACACGTAATATCAGAGACACAATTGAAGCGTTTCGTCTTTAATGTGTGCAAAAACTATCATTTTGAGTCATGAAACATGCAACTGAGCAGGTAACTCACTGAAAGTCACTTTGGGTTCAGTTTTTCTGCTTGATATCAAATATGCGTAAGTAATATCATTTTAACGTCTTCGAATGACAGTTTTGTATACAACTACTTACTGATAATGTCTCTCTTCCATTGTTTCCACAGTCTCAAAGACACCGTTACAGTTTTCTTTTGGACGGTATAAAACTAGTTCTCAATTTTACAGCAGGAATTTAAATTGATTTAAACGGAAATGGATCACGGCAACACTCACTGAAAGTGACTCGATTGGACTTTCCCCCTCGTAATGGCGACCTAACTTCCGCTTTCACCGAATATCAACTGAACCTCACTGACACGCCATCGATTCCTAAAGCTACTTTTTATTTTACTATTTTACTATTAATTGTTTTTAAAAAAAAATCGTATTTATTTGGTAACAGCAGAAATTCCGACGCTTGAAACCGCAATGGACGGCTTACCGGAAGTGACTTTTTTTTTTTTCTCCGCCATTAAACTCTCGCCATCCAGCGCGACATTATGCGTAAACACGGAGTCTCTTATTAATTTCCCACTTTTTTGTGTGTGTGTTGTAAAATGCTGACCTGTGCTTCGGTGAGCTGCAGGGCGGAGGCGAGCAGGAACCTCTCGGAGCCGACCATGTACTGCTGCCGGGCGAACTCCTTCTCCAGGCGGGAGAGCTGCTCGCTGGTGAAGCTGGTGCGCATGCGCTTGGACTTGCCACCCTTGACTTTCAAGGCGTGCACCTTGGGCATCGACGCCGCTGCAAGGCATTCGCGCGACAAGTCAGACGCGGTGAGAGGACCACCCCCCCCCCCCCTCCCCTAATCCCGAAAGTTCGGGCGACAAATACCTTGCGCGTAAAAGGCTCCGCGACACGACGCCTGGTAGGGGAACGGCGGACAACAGTAGACGGCGGAGTAGCCGGCCGGCAGCACGTTGTACGGGCAGGTCGCGTAGGTTAACCCTGCGCCGCCCAGGGGCAGCGCGGCCGGGTAAGCGAACGCCCGCTCCGAGTTGCGCCCGTCCGGCTTGGCGAGCAGCGCGTCGATGGTGAACGATTTGGAAAAGGGCGGCTGCGAGTAAGCCCCCAAAGCTGGCGTGGATCTGCTGCTGGGTATCTGCATCCTTGCCACGAGAAAGAAGGTGCGAGGCGAACGGTGGCTCCTGAACGCCTCCTTCTTTTATACCAGGCCGGACGCGGAGGTGTCAACAGCCCCCCCCCCCTCCCTCCGCCCCCGGCCGGGCTTTTGTCTCCCCAAGCAGAAGATGAGAGGAGCCCGCATGCCGACAACGTATCCAATTAATTGGTGGACTAGTACAAGCTGGGATTGTCAAACATCCTCACCCTTTGAGGGATGGGGGGGAGAGGGGGGGGGGGGTTGCTTTTGAAGACGAGGAGGTTGGGGGTCGTTGACTCCCAGCCAGAATTAGTCGGCCTACAAATTCCGGCGTGGATCTTGAGTCCAAATGTAATCACAACTGCTGGGAAAGCCTTGATGTTGCCAAATGATCTTATTAGAGGCAAATCATCTTCTTGAGGCCGCGCGGGGCAGCTCCAGCCCGGCGTGACCGAGCGAGGAGCTTCCAAGAGCTACACTCTCTCCCCCCCCCCCCCCCCCCCCATTTACTTTTCTTTTTCTCATTCCCCTTCAAGCCGTTTAATGAATCGCCGACGGAGCTATGAACTGATGCACAAACACTCCATTACGGCCTTCCCTGAGAACAATGGCCAGGGGGGGGGGGCAAAGGCAAAAGTGTGACGTTTTGCAGTCGGGGTGTCGCTCTTCGCAACGGGCCGCCTAATGGAGGCGTCAAATTTGCCAACTGATGTTTTTCTATTGTTGTTTTTTAGGTTTTCTGTTTCCCCCCCCCCCCCCCTCCTCCCCTGCATAATCTGTCAAGTCTGCGACCCCAATGCACGCAGTTGTCTTTAACAGGGCATACGAAAGATATCTGGTATTTGTTGCTGGCGAATTTGGGTGTGGGGGGGTGAAGGGGGGGGGGCACATTTTGCATGACACGGAGAACATCCTGAGTGCGAAAGTCATTAGAGGAAGAAAATTACAGCCTGACACCTCCTCCCTCTCTGCTATTGAAAAAAAAAAAAAAAAGAAGTAGCATGTCCTCTTACTGGCTTAACATCAATACTGTACATTTCTTTTTTTTGATGACACGCGCTTTCCGTTTTATTCCAATTGTCAGTCCGAGTCCATAAAACACTCCCCCCCAAAAAAAATCATGTTATTTTCGTCATGTGGGTCGTTTAGGTTCAGCAACAGGTGGATTTATTTTCCCTGAAACATCATCACTCTCAATTACAGGGCATGGCATTGCGCAATCTTTTACAGGTCAAACGTCAAAACAACCCCCCCAAAAAAGAGAAAATAAAAATGTCTGAAACTCAAGACATCTTTTCATTCAGCGTAAAAAAAAAAAGTTTAGGACACACAGTTGCTTTTTTCTTCTCCATTTGTCTGTATGTGTCCGGATATGTACTCCCTCATTCACTTTTTTTTAAACCTTACTCGTGTGTCTTTAATCTGGTAAAAAAAAAAAAAAAAAAACATGAAATGGCAATTATAAAAAGTCTCAGTTTATTCGCGGATTTTCCAGCCCACTTGTAGTTTTACAATGTCTTGTAAAGCTAAATGTATGCAGCTCCGCAAATTAGCATCTAAATTAATCACAATTTTGTTGCACTCGAGGCAAAGTAGTGCGCTGTTTCTTCTCAACTCAAGTATTTCCTCGAGAGTTTGACTTAATTCGCCAAAGTCTTTCTCTTTGATCACGCAGACTTTCACTCCTCTTTCCCCCCCCCCGTCCGTCATTCTTCCACGGCGGTCTTTGCGTTTTGTGGTGCTGATTGCACTCTTGAGCGGCGTCTTTTGTGCCGGCGTGTTTGCAGTGTGGGGCCATCGCGCTTCCAATTGCGCCTTGTGATCTCTCGGCTTTGCTTTGCTTTGCTTCACTTCCCGACGTTTCTGCGGGCGTGGTCGATGGGAGGCGTGGCGAGGCGGCATCGCCTTTTTAACTGCCGCTCCACAAACATGGCGGCTCTTCTTTGGACTGGTGCGCAATGTGCGCATGCGCACTCAGCGGGCGTCTTATCAAGCAGGTAAACACGTGTAAGTTGAGGGGTTCGTTGTTTTTAGTGGATAGTTCTACTTTACGAACGGCAAAAGGAGAGATGGAATCCTTTAAATGCAGTTTTACTAAAAGGGGGAGAAAAAAAGACGTCTGCACGGCAGCACGTTCGAGAACACGACTCCTTCCGGTAACGAAAACACTTCCTGCTTCTCTTCAGCCAATCAGACGCAAGCAACATACGAATATTTCAACAATTATTAAACCGAATATAATTTAGGTAACTATAACATAAAGGAATGTAATGCTCAAATATAAAATGATAATAATCAATAATATAACATGAGCTTACAAACGCTTCCTGTGTGGGGACCACCTTGCGGCCAATTGCATCCCATTTTATTTTTTATTTCGACATCAATACAAATTTGTCTTCCGGACACCCACGCGCACACAGACGTCTGTCTACATTTTTTTGGAGTTCATGCCAAAAAAGCAGCCGTGGGCTTCGTGAAGGAAAGAGGTGGCGGATCGGATGTTTATTGGAGCCAGACGACGAATCCACTCGCCCCATTCAAAGGCATGACTGAGCGAGTGAGGGCAAAATGACGTCCCCCCCCCCCTAATGGGCCATCGAGCACAAAAGAGCGTGAAAGTCATCAGCGGCGTTTCGGATGCGAGCGCGTGCACGGCAATAATGTACACATGCAGCCCTCGCGATCGTTTCGTGAGCAATTCAGAGGTCATGATTGCATAATTGCTTACAATGAAAGAAATATTTATATATTCTCCAACCAACCAACCCCCCGCCCGCCAAAAATGCTTACACTTTATATGAGTGCCAGTGTATTTTGTTTTCCTTTCAAACGTTTTATTTACTTTATTGACTATTTTTTTCCTATTTTTTGATACATTTTTTAAGTACTTTAAAATTATAAAACATTATTGTTTTATATTTTGGTTGACTTCATTGGATGATGGTTTTCTTATTCGTTCATTTTTATTGTTATTGTTTTCAAGAACGAAGTCAACATATTTTTTAATAATGTTATAATGCTAAAATGTTTATTTTTATTTTATTTACTTTATGTGTTAGTGTAGTTTTTCAGTTATTTTATCTGATATTTACTTTGCTGATTTTGTTTTATACTATCTTTGTTCTACTTACTGTATTACTGTATTTGACTATTCATGAATCACTTCATCATAACGTCATCATCATCTTCATTACATCGCTTCACTGATTGGCTGGTTGAGGTCAACTGGTTCCGGGCTCTGTGTGGTCCAAGTGTACCTAATAAAATGACTAATGAGTCTCCGTGTCCGCAGTTGCAAGAAAAGGGTCTTTTTTTGGAGAATATTTCTCTGTGCGCGGGTTCAACATTGCGAATAACTGAATGCCTCACACAAGAAGAGCAGAAGCGCAGTTTCAACAGTATGAAATTAGATTTTAAATCCGCAGTCGCTTTTCGGGGAACAAAAGCCAGGAGAAACACTGCATCATCGTCATGATTGCGAGCCACAGGTGGCAAAAGTACCTTTGTTGAAGTACTTTTGTATGATTTTCAGTGCAATTAAATCCATCCAACTTTGGGAGATGTGAGCATTCACGGCCAACAATGAAGCGCTCTAATCGACCACGCCAGCAAGATGCCCCTGTCCACATGCCAGTTGTCAAGTCTGACTTTTTGGGAAACAAAAATCAATTTCCCCCATTCTGACCCTCTGTGTGACACTCGCGGCTTACAACAAGGCGCTCTAAAGTGGCCACGTCAGCGGAATATCTCAAACCCACATTCTGGCTGTCAAATCAGATTTTTTTGTTTGTTTACTTCTCCCCTATTTCTTCAAATGTTCTCTCCGTGATGTCCGTGCACTCACTGCGGACAACGAGGCACTCTAATGTGGCCTGAGTCCTTACACAACAGTAAATATCTTCAATCAAGTCTTCTTTTTCTGAAACAAATCTCAGAATGTACTTTGGGAGTTCTTTTTTTAAATGTATTTTTTTTTTTTTATTTTATTTTTTTATTTTGTGGACACACATTTGTGACCTGCCCGCATATGTGGATGATGACGTGACTACTCCATGTGGACTGTTAATGGCAGACCGGCCAGGTGCGTGTCGTCTGGCACGCAATACACATTTCGACACGGACACAACATTAGGAACACCTAGATACTACGCAATACTAACATTTGATTTCCAAAACGATCATTCCAGACTTTCGAGTCATATTTGGACCATGCCAATATATTAGGAACAGCTGTGGATTGGGGTGCTGTTGAATTAAATTTTTTGAAAGTGAAAACTCCCTCAGAAATGTCATTTTGTGTGAAATAGTCGTGCGTGAAGAACACCTCGACCTCGGTGCATGCCAATGCGCCCGTTGCGCGTCGCCTATGCTGATGTTGCGTGGTTTGCATTTGCACGTGTGGCCGCCATTAGCCATTAGCATTGCCACCCGCCACTGTACGAGCCCCCCTAGGGGCCACTCGGACGACCCTCGGGGCCCCACCGGAGCGCGTTGGGCTCATTATACACTTAATGAGGGATTACATTTCTCCAGAAATGTTCCGGGAACTCAACGTGTGTATTGTGGATGTCTAAAGACGCGTTTTTCATCGAGAACACGTCAGTTTAGTCCGTTTTCATTTAGCCACGGAATCTATTTTCTTTTAGCATGTTAGCTTCATCTACAGCTGAGGTAACTTTTCGTCTATTCCCCGTCAGGGGTTGCCAGTCGCTTTGCTGTCTCGATGTGTTTCTGTTTTCCTACGGCTGGTTTGCTAATGTCACGTCTATCAATGAGAATAGCGCATGTTAGCTTCATCAACTCTTTGGCTACACACTTAGCATGCTAGCTTCATCACCCGGACACACGAGATTCATCGACTGTGTCAGCTTTCATTCAGCACTCGAACGTCGTCTATCTGTATCTATTAGCGTCATTGATTGCATCGATTTTGATAAGACGCTCAAGTCCGCTTTCATCTGATTTACTCATGCAACAAAGGATCAAATCCGTCGCGAGCTTGTCCTAGCATTGAACACGAGTATATCATTTGTGACCCTCTCGTCCCAGGTGCTGTGTGTGTGGAAGTTTTGGCCTGGGGTGGGATGGGGGTGGGGGGCCAGGGGGGGGGGGATCTGTGAAGTGGTGGTGTTGGCAGGGGTGCTGATGCAGACACCCGCCTCTAATGGAGGTGAGAATTGGCGGGTTGGACTTTAACACTTGACCTGTGTTTACACTTCCTGTGGGTGTCATTGTCCGTAAAGGGCTCACATGGGGCCGCGCTGCATTCAGGGACCCCGGGCCAGACCGGATGTGGCCTACGGTCACTCACTCCATGCACCGCCGCTCCATCATTTCCTCTCGCTTTCTTCACCTTTTCTGTTTGCTTGTCGTACTTCCGTTACACAGCACGCACACACACAGCCTCGGGCACGTTATCGGAAAATGGTGACAAAGCTATTGCACACATTCTATGGTTAAGGCCTTATTCGAATAGCCCTTAAAATTCCTCATCAAATTACCCGTAATGCCAAAGCCAAACAAAAGTTTTGAGAATTTATTTTAAATCGTCAAGTGAAAAATTCGTAGCAACGTGACAAAAAGTATTACCCTTTGTATGTGTCATCTCAAATTGTTGACATTTTTAAAAATTATTGTGAAAGCAAATCTTGATTTTTTTTTTTGGTCAAATTTATTTTAAAAATAATCATAAATAGCACAGCATTATGCGATGAAAAGCTAATGACCCATTTAAAATATCCTTTAAAATGCTTTGTAAAATTACCTGTGTTGTGTTAAGTGAGAGCGTTAAGTTTTCAGAATTTGTGTAACATTTTTTTTGAAAACAAAAAAACTAAAAGTCCAAACTAGTTTTGGAAAGGTTTGCAAATTTACTTAAAAATAAAGATTCAACTCAAACATGTCACAAAAAGATTTTATGTTGCAGCCGTGTTCAAATAAACAAATCAAATGCAAAATGACCCTTTTTGACAAAGGAAAAACAGGTTTCCTGTTTTCTTTGTGTGCATTTATTGATAAAACCAAACAAATAAATAAATACATTTCTCAAATGTACCATGTGCAAAAATGGTGTAAAAAAAAAACAATCCCAAAACCAAACATGTCGATGGTTCCTTTTTGGGTTTGCATTGGCGTCTCCATGGCAACAGCGGTTTACAGTGATGTGCTTTGTATGCATCCATGTCAATGTAAAGAACACATCAAAGCACCAAAACAAAGAGTGGAGGACACTTTGCGCCTCATAATGGACTCCATCATGAGCACACACAAACACGCACACACTACTTCCCCTCTCTTGCGCTCTCTCTCTCTCTCACGCACGCATGCACGCGCGCGCGCACACACACACACACACACCGACGCTGGACTTGATTGCATCGCGATGAAGCGAGAACTTCAAACAAGGACCACACACATGCAGGCGGCACCTCCTCCAGCCTCTGCTGACATCTGCTGGACAAGACGGGAACAAGAACATTTAGTTGAATTATCCATCCATCCATTTTCTGAACCGCTTAATCCTCACTTGGGTCGCGGGGGGTGCTGGAGCCTATCCCAGCCATCTTCGGGCAGTAGGCGGGGGACACCCTGAATTGGTTGCCAGCCAATCGCAGGGCACACAAAGACGAACAACCATCCACGCTCACACTCACACCTAGGGACAATTTAGAGTGTTCAATCAGCCTGCCATGCATGTTTTTGGAACGTGGGAGGAAACCGGAGCACCCGGAGAAAACCCACGCAGGCCCGGGGAGAACATGCAAACTCCACACAGGGAGGCCGGAGCTGGATTCGAACCCGGTACCTCTGCACTGTGAAGCCGACGTGCTAACCACTGGACTACCGGGCCGCCTAGTTGAATTATTATTATTATTATTATTATTATTATTATTATTATTATTATTATTATTATTATTATTATTATTATTATTATTTGATATTTTGATCTACCTCAACACTTTCTAGAATTGTCATTTTGCCATCTAAAAAAATGTTACTCACCTTCCACACAGTGTAATTTAAAATAATGTTTCCTCTTGATTCTATTGTTTTCGCTAATTTGAGGAATGGATGTCAAAGGAGACTAAATGTTGTCAGTTCAGATGCGTGTCATACCAACTTTGTACACTGGAGGGCGCCACGTTGCCAAACTTTCAAACCGAAGCCGAAAACGAGACCAGGCTTTCCACCATATTTGTAGTTCTTTGGTGAGCAGTTCAAAATATAAAATTGACGTGCAGTTTGTTATCTTGCCTTTAGATGGCGGTATAGTACTCTTCACAAGAAAGTGGTTTGCCAGCCATTTTTTTTTCGGAGTTCCACATTTGGTAACCGGCCAGTTCAGCAGCTGGCCTGCAGATGACGTCATATAAAAGAGCAACTTGTCAAGCTGGGAAAGAAACTGGCAGCCACGCCATCATTTAAGGGGACTTTGACTTTTCGGAGCCATTTGTCGAAGGAAACGGCGTCAACCGTGATGGGAAGTGTCATCTCACGCCACATTTGGTCTCTTACTGCTCATGTCTTAATCCCCTCCTTAGTTTTCTTGTCCACAATTCCAAGTTGCCCCCCCCCCCCCCCCCCGAACCATGTCCATCTGGCGTCTTCCTCCATCTCAGCCTGGAAGTGTGTTTCTACTTAAGTGTGTGGATGTGTGACTGTGTGTGTGTGTGTGTGGGGGGGGGGGTGTCTTCGGCCAGTTGGAAGTTTAACTGGAGAGTCAGGATTTACGCTTTTGTTGTGGTGGGGGGTGGCGGTGGGGGGGGGGGGGGGAGACAATAGTCTGAAGGGACACCAGGGTGGTGGTCAGGGTGGGGGTCCATGTGACTGACCGACTCCATGCATGAGGCGGGTGGGTGTGGGGGTTATTTCACCATGCATTCCTCACCTTCGTGCATCAGCTGTTGTCATGGCAACGGTTTCCCCAAACGTGTCATTTGAAGCAAGCGAGGCTGACAAGTCTGCTCACTGCCATTCTGGTCACATTCACAGTTACTTGGTTTGTATTGTCGACTGAAGAGATTTGGGCGTCAGGTCAACAGATGAACGTGACACCAAAATTCAGAAGATCAGCTTTTATTTTGTGGTATTTACATCAAGATGTGTTGAGCAATTCAAACTTCATTTGAAAAGCTTTTCCAGGCCTTTACTGCAGCCTCTCTCAGTTCCGTGTCGTTGCTGGAAATGTTTCCCATTCTGTCTCCTCTTTATGAGGTCAACCGCATGCGCTATTGGGTGGGGGTCCGGTGATTGGCTTAGCCGGTCGGGGACCTTCCACACATCTGCATATATCGTCCACCATTTGTGATTGCATGTGTGTTTTAAGTGCAAAGGAAGTGGTGGTAAGTGTCAAGGGTGTGAAAGGCACTTGACGAGCGGTAAAGTGCACACACACACCCAGCGCTTTGCTTTCGTCTTATCTTTCCTCAACAACTGTGTGTGTGTGTGTGTGTATGGCAGCATTTACATTGACAAGAGTTCAAAGCGGTCATTAGTACAGAGCAGCCACTTCGCCCGCAACCCACTTTCAGCTCGTTTACATCACAAGCAGCGTGTTACGAAACTCATTTACGGACACGTTATTTCTGCAGATTTGTACTCCCACATGAACTAACTAGCGGTGGTTGATCGTCACGTCAGAGCTAATGTAGCATGAACGTTAGCGAGCACAAAGGTGGAGAGAAGGAGGTTAGCTGGCTGAAATTTGATGTGCATGTGTCAGAATGATTTTTAGTTGAATACTTTGTTTTACTTTCGGTTAAATAAAGGTTTTGAGTGAATTATTTATCCCCCCCCCCCCCCCCAAAAAATGCAATCAGCTCTAAGGCCCCACGCACTTTTGGCCCTTGGAGACATAAAGGTGAAAAGCAACATTTGCGGAATAATAGGCTCGGCTAGCTGCAAACAAATCACATTTAAAACCAGTTTCCTGGTTTCCATGGAAACAGATCCGTTTTGCTGATCACGTAATCGGTTTTCCCCAATATTGACATTTTCCACAGATAACTCCGTGTAAACAGACCCCATGCATTTTGTTGTTGGCAAAACACCATGTTGTGTTTTTGGGGGTAGTAAACTGAAACAAAATGGAGGATGAACAAAGCATAGCTAGAAAAGTCAGCGCCATTCCCTGAGTATGTTAAAGCCGCCCAAATACTGATTTTGTTGCTCCTTTGTGTTGGAGATCTGACAAACAGTCATGGCGATGGTAACAAAATGTCATTGGAGCTTAAATATATTTATGCGGCGTCCATAAGAACGGTGGGGTGTGGGTGGTTGGAAGGAGGAGGCGTCTGCAGGCGCTTTTATTCGGGAGGCAGGGGGGTGCGTGGCGCGCCAGTCTCCTCGCGCGCCTTTTGTCCCGTCCTTTCAGAGGTGGGGTGTGGAGCCTTCGGGAGCTCGTACGTGTCCTGGGGAAGTTCATTAAAGCTCATTTCCACGCGGCACATTCAGTCAGTCACGCAAAGCGTACGCACTGGATAAGTGTGTAAGGTTTGGATCCAAAATGGAGGCCTGTTAGCATCAAGCTATGGGTGGGGGGTGGGGGGGACACGTTGAAAAATGTGACCGTGGTGTCAAGACATTTTCACAGTTGATTCCCAGGTGCTATCTGAACACAACGTCACAGTGTTTTTGTTGTTGTCAATATCCAATTGTAATTGTTTTGTTATTATAATTTAAAAAAAATTATTAGGCCTGTTTCATCATAACATGTTTGCATTTGTCTGTTCCTTTGGGCTGTGATCATGGTCAAACACTTTCAGAGTACCGTTGTGCCCCAATTTGTGTCCCAATAAAATCCATCCAGCCATTATCCGAACCGGTTATAATGTTTCGTAAAAATGTTAGTTTTGTGTTGTTGTTTTTTGAGGAGCCATTTTGTATTTCAGGGATTTTCACTTCCTCTCACGGAATTTTTCACATGCTACACGTTTAAACATAGCTGTAATCCTTATATATGTTGTGATAGTCTTTTTTATTAGGCTTTATTAGTTTAGCTATTGTCTGTTTCATTGTGCCGTAAAGGTGGTAAGACACGCGGTTAAACGTAGAATAGTGTCTCAACAATTGAATTTGCGTATATGTACAATAGACTGATCATGTTCATGTAGACTGATTATAGACACGGTCATATATAGATATGTATTGTTCAATATATGTTGTTTTAAAAACATTTTTGTCTTCGAGTAGGAATAAAATGGCAACTGTAGATGAAACAAAAGACAACAGCAAAGAGAAACGAGGATGAAAAAAAAAGATACAATTTTAAAGACTGTCGTCACGATGTCGTTTTCAATTTTGATTGGTTCAGCCTACAAAACGGCGACGCCGATTGGCTAATGGAATGCCGCTTCGCAGCCTCTATTTTGAACGTAAATAAGGATGTAGCCAGTCTTTCTCCCTCAGAGAGCGGAGGCTGTCAGACCGGAGAAGTTCGCGCCGCCGCGCTCTGACACGCAATAACCATGCCTCTGTAGCACCTCGGACGGGCTGAATTTGACATTTATTCACCCCCTTAAAAAGTCATCAGCTACCAGTACTTATTTGAACATGTTTCCGTAACTTTTTTTTTCCGGAGGCTAAATGGTTAGCTCGTGGTTTAGCTTGCAACTCGGGGCACCTTGCTAATTGGCGACGCCAAATTCCACTAAACAACCCTTCCAAAAAAAAAAAACCCCGTCGGATATCTTGAGGAGTCGACCTAACTGGAGAAAAAAACAACAACATGGATGCATTTTTAGGCAGCGTTCGTCCCGTCGGCGGCGGTACGAGGAGCAGGCCCGACGACATCCCCGGTGTTTCCTCGTTGCCCGCGCCGGATGTGTGCCACCAGATGGCCCACTGCAGGACTCTCTTCTCCCCAGTACCAGCCTTGGTTCACTCGCCTGTTAGCAACCTAGCGCTGGATATGAACAAATTGGTGGGACTCGGCAGGTAGTTTGAGTTTCATTACGAAAAAAAAAAAAAAAAACTCACTCCTTGGCGTGTTGCTGACATCCTATTTCCTGTCCCACAGTCAATGTGATACACCGAAGAGGAGTGTGCGTGCACGCCTGGAGAAGGTGTCCTCCATCGCCTCGGATGTCTCCTCCGATGCCGGTGAGTTTTTATATGCCGAAATCATTCCCCCACAACATTGTTAGTGTTTTATACAACAAACGCTCTTTGAACTTTTCACTGCGTGTCTGACTGTGCTTCCTAGCATTTTTGTGGGCTATCTTCAAATATGTGGGAAATGGTCTAAAATCGTCATTATGATTATTGTTGTTGTTAAAAATGTGTTTAACTCTGGTCCCGTAGGCCTCGGCATGGATTACCCCAGTCCCATCGATACCCTGGAAATGGAGGACTCGTAAGTAAAAGCCGTCTGTTCGAATCGATCCCCCTTTCCCTGCTCCTTCTCCATGACGGGTCATCCACCCCAACCCCTACCCCATATGCACCCCCCAAACCCCCCCTCAAATCTCAACAGCTGAGCCAACCAGTTTCTAATTTGTCACAATAGATCGTCTCAGTAAGTGGATAGATTTTTTTTTTTTAATGGCACCCGTTGTACCAATTGTCAGGGAATTTGGTTGACATATCTGTCATGACGGGACCCACCAAAAAAAACAAGGAACAAAACAACAGGAATAAAAAAACTTCTACTTTGGGAATTTGACTGAAAGTATCTAAAGGTATCGCAAATGATTGCCAACTAGTCGTTTATCAGATTCATTGCCAGCTATTTTGATCATTTGGAGTCATTGTTGTCCAAATCCTCTCAACAGTAAATAATCTGATTTCTCCATGGAAGCGGACTGATTATCTTTTATTTTTTATTTTTTTGGTTCCCCAAAGACATTTGCAAACATCCGCTTTTTCTTTGGGAACAATTTTTTGCCTGTTTTTTGACCTGTTACGTACCAAACCAGCAACAAAACAACTCCGTTTTAATCTATCCTGAACATCATTCTTCTTTGCAGCCGTAGTATGACAAATTTCCAATTGATGTTGAACCTGAAGCTGCTTCACAAGAGAAAAAAATATCCCCAAATCCCCTCAAGGTTGGGGATTGACCTCAGGAAAAAATCGGGGTGCCCGGCGGGCATTTGTAAATAATTTTTTCCGAAGTTAGTCGGCGTTTCCTCATGTTGGGTGGCCTATGCGTCGCCACCCAGGAGTTCCTTTTACAGCAGCATTCAGGCACCGGGTCCTCTTTGAGCTCCCTTACAGCTGTTGGGTTGCTAGGAGTTGTTCAGGTTGAAAGTGGAGGGGGTGGTGGTTAATGATACCCCAGCACACCCCCTCCGGTCCTTGGCACGCTCTCCCTATGCGCTGTTATTTCAATGGGAGGTGGAGGGGGAGCAAGGTTTTAGAAATCAGGGCAGCCCCCCCTCCCCCACCACCACCACCACCACCCCTCCTTTCCCGTTAGCTTGTACGCTGAATGGGGCCGCGCTCCCCCGTCCCCGACGAACAAAAGGCGCTCTCAGGCCACGATCACGGCAGGCATCTGTTGGGTTATCTCCCCCCCCGTCTGCCGAGGAGCCCCTTCCGTCGTCACGGTTTAGCATACAGGTGCTCCCCGCCGCACTTCCTCCTGACCGGCCAGTCGCACGTCTCCCGTTTCGCAGCACCCAAAAAAAAAAACCCCTTAGGTGCAGCATCACCTTCACGCGGCCCCCGAAAACCAAACAAAAATGAGTTCAGAGAGTTTGAGACTTTGACCAGAACTTTGTTCAAGTCGCAGCTTTTTTTTTGTGTGTGTGTCTGCAGGTTCGAGAAGGCCATTCAACAGTCCAGTCGAGTCCACGAGTAAGTCAGTCGCCGTCTTTCTCAGGCTTGAGTCTGGCAGCCCGTTTGTTTACCCCTCGTCAACGTGAAAAAGGCTCGCCCGCCCTCAGCCGCCTTTTGACGCCTTCATCTGCTTGCCTTCCCCTCACAGGAAAATGCCCGTCAGGCGAAACAACTCCTTACCGGTAAGTACCTGCCCAGAGACAACCCCCCCCCCCCCCCCCCCCGCCCCCCGCCACCGATAATAATAATAATCAGTATGGGGACTCACAGGGACAAAACTGGCGTGGTTATTTACCTTTTCTGTAGGCAGCCCGTTTAGGCAGCAAACGACCGTGTGCTCTTTCAAGAGCGCTGTTTTCGAGAACCAAACTGTTTTTATATGTTTTTAGTGGTGGCCCGTTTAGGCAGCAAAAGTACGAGTGTTTACGTTTCACTTTGTAGCGCAGTCCGTCGCGGCCAACAATGCGCAAAAAGTAGTTTGGAGCCGGAACAAAGTGCTGCGTGGGGTGAAGTTGAATAATTGGACTCGACGGGATGCCACGGAAAAGCAAAATGAATGGTCGTTTGGGATGGCAAAATAATCCAAGTAGAAGTAAGATTGCGGAAAGCAATTTGGATACGTGAAGGATTTCACTCTGAGGGTGCAATGAATTCAGGCCCAACTTGTTTCCTGCCCAAATGGGCTGCCTGGCAACCTGCTTCGGCCAACGGAAGACTCCTGTTTAATGCCTCGCTCTGATTTCCTGTGGCAGCCCGTCCGTGTATGCCGCAGCCTCACACGCGCCATTTGATTTTCTCTGGTTGCCCGTTTAGGCAGCAAAGTAGTTGGCTCTTGACCCTCGTCGAGCCCTTAAGCGTCATCTCGTCTCCGCTCATCACCTTGTCGTTTTCAGCTTCAGCTCCTTTGCTTCAGTCCGACCCTGAAGGGATCCGAACCGGATCCGAACCGCTACGGAGTATTTGGCCAGCAGCCCGTCTGTGTCGACTCCTCCTCATCGCCGTGGGACAACAAGGAGAACATCCCCAAGGTCAGTCCGTGCTCGTCGGCGTCCATTGCTCGCCGTGAAGATGGCCCGCGCCGTGTTTGGAATTGACCGACGTCGGTCGTCCGCAGGAGTGCTTTGAATTCAAGAAGCCCACGCAGCCCGTGGCCCGCACCCGAATGCGCTCCGTCGACTGCGCCCCCCTGAAAGATCCTTTTGCCCACCGCCCCAACTCGGCGCCGGCCCTCATGGTACGTACTTGGCGCTTTTGAGACGCCACTAAACGGGTATGTTTGACGCGTTTGTTCAACGCCCTGAAGACAACTGGACCATTTTTTTTTTTTCCTGTGGTCCCATCAAGGCAGAAAAATACGGTATCGTTTCTGTGGCAGCCCGTTGAGGCGGGCTAGCATGCGTCATGCTCTGTTGAAACCTTTTCGGGTTGGGAGCCATGTTCACGTTCATGTTCTGTGGCAGCCCGTTGAGGCAGCTAACCACCGAGCACTCGAATGCTTTTATTTTGGAAGCGAACTACTGTTACTTCCGGCGGTGCTAACTTTCGGGCGTCGTCGTGGCCTCGCAGGTGTCGCCTCCCTCAGCGCAGAAGCCCCAGTTTAGCGACGACAGCCCGTTGTTCCTTCGATGTTCCTCCCTCGCGTCACTCAACGATGACTACGACGACGACGGCTTCCTGGACGTGCTGGACGACAACATGGAGGTGGAGTTGTGTTTCCCCTCGTCAAACCCGACGGCACGGGAACGCATCGCCGCCGCGCTTTACCGACGCTTTCTTCTTCTCTCAGAACACAGACGACATGCCGCAAGGGATGGCCGACTTGCTCACGGCGCCCCTAGTGGCTGACGGCTTTGGAGAAGGCTCGGTAAGCGATTGGAGCAAAAGAATGTTTTCAATCCTCGAGTGCGTAGAAAGGATCCGTATCGTAGTAGGAAATATTTACTTGGATATTAAAGAATCGGACGAAAATAGTTCAGAATTTCCTGTTATGTTACAATTTCTTTGCCATATAATTTATGTTGTTTTTAACTCCAGCCAAGTCTGAAAAGACGTTTAAAAACGTCTTTGGGAGTGAATGAGTTGATGTCGACGGGATTGCAGCCAATTTGGGACACTCACTGTATGCTAGCTTTCAGTTTGAACGGCAGCACGTTTAGGCGGCAGCTTCGTGTTTCATTTTCGGAAGCCGCGACTTTTCATCTTCCGCGGCAGCCCGTTGAGGCAGGAGGAGACGACGAGTAGGTTTCCCTTTCGTTGTCTCCACCCGCCAGCCCGTTTCCGATGTTTTAGCGAACGTCTCGGTGCGAAAAATGAATGCCGCTTGTCAAAAGGGACCCCTCGTCTCGTTGCTCTCCAGCCCGCGATCCGCTGGCGGCCTCGGAGCCTTTTCCGCTCCCCGTCGATGCCCAGCCCCTGCGTGTCGCGCCCCTGCGCCAAGCGGCCCGACTGCCCTCGAGACGACAACAACACACCCGTGCAGGTCAAGCGACGACGTAGCCTGGCGAGGTCTGAAGTCACCGCAGAGGACGTCGATTCGCCCAAGACGGTCCGTTTTGACGCCGAACCGCCCGGGACGACGCCACCTTCTGTTTGATTGAATGTAACCGCGTGCTTACTATTTTCTTTTTCGCCGTCGTCTTCAGGCTTGCATGCAACTACAGCGGTCCAAGTCCTTCTGCCAGGCGGACATTGACAAAGTTCTCGACCGGAACGACGGCACCGCCGAACTTATCGGCGACTTTAGCAAAGTGAGCAACTCTCAAAACCCGATCGCGGTCCGACAACATTTACGATTTGACGCCATTTTTTAATTTTGTTGTTGCTTTTTAGCCCTACGCTTTGCCAACGGTGGAGGGAAAACATCAGGACCTCAAGTACGTCACAGGAGAAACGGTAAGCTGCACAGTCTCAAACGGGGGCTTAACACACCAAAAGATGAGCTACGACTGTTGCTGAAAACCATCACGCGCTCATCGCTCGCTACCATTTGACCTTTTTTTTTTCCTACGGAAGCCCGCATAGGCCAACCAACTTTTTTTTTTTTTTTGTGTGTGTGTTGAGCAGGTGGTGGCGGCGATGAAGGGCGAGTTCGGTCACCTGGTGGAGCGACTCATCATCATCGACTGCCGCTACCCTTACGAGTATGATGGCGGGCACATCAAGGTGAGCGGAGCGACACAGATCGGTTGGGGGGGGGGGGGCGGCAAGGGGGACGAAACAAAACAAATAGATATGTATAGACTGTGAGAATATTGATTATAATATGAAAATGGATTGTCATGAATTTATTTGGGAGTAAATTCGGTTTCTACTTAACTCATTCACTCCCAAAGACGTTTTTAAACGTCGTTTCAGACTTGGTCTAGAATTGGCTGGTACTGAATGAGTTAATAACGCATGTCATATCTTTTTATAAAAGTACATGCGTTCATTTCTCAGACATATATTGTAAACAATTCATGAATTGGTGATGCAACAATTTGTTTTTCGTACTCAAACCAATTCTCGCAAAAAACTTCTAAATGAATATCTTGTTTTGTTTTTTGGCTCATTTATTGCATATTTTTTTTTGTCTCATAGAAGTCAAAACAGTCAAATGATTTGTGTTTTCAGAATAAATGGCCATATTACTGGTATTTATTGCATTGATTCATTAAACTTTTTTTCATACTTTGTTCCATAATTGAAATGTATTTATCAATGTTCATTATATATCTATACACACAAGTTCGTTTTTTTATGTGTCCGTCAGGGTGCCCTGAATCTCTACCTGGAGGACGAGGTTGAGGACTTCCTGCTGCGCACGCCGCCGGGCCCGGACAAGCGCGTGGTGGTGCTGTTCCACTGCGAGTTCTCGTCGGAGCGCGGGCCGCGCATGTGCCGCTTCGTGCGCGAGCGCGACCGCGCCATGAACGACTACCCCAAGCTCCACTACCCTGAGCTCTACGTGCTCAAGGGAGGCTACAAGGAGTTCTTCCCTCTCTTCCAGGTACGCCGAAAATAACCCCCGCCCCCCCCCCCCCCAAAAAAAAAAACAGATCCGTATTTGTTTAACTTTACAAGAGAGAAAGTTCTGGCAATTTGTCAACAATTGTTAGTTGCAACCCTAAAACAGATCAAGGGGTCTCCACCCCCCCTTTATTTGGGGGTGGGGAACCATACCGCAATGGTAAGAAGCCAAAAAGTGGTACAAATCTTTTATTTTGGTACTTTTGACAACAACGAAATTCATGTCTTGGCGTTTTTGTCCCATCCTCCGATAAAAGAAGGTTGTCAAAAACTGCTCAAGATCCATTCGGTTTTTGATCTCTTTCGCCAAAAATGGAACTCGAAAACCGGATTCGGATGCTTCACTGTGCTCGAGAAAAATGGATTAATTTTTGCCAAAGGAATGACTCGAATAATTTGATGACCCAAAATGACCCGTGTCTCCCCTCCCGGTCCGGCGCAGGTGCAATGCGAGCCCGAGTCGTATCGCACCATGATGGACGAGGACTTCCGCGAGGACCTGAGGACCTGTCGCCTGAGGAGTCGCTCGTGGGCCGGCGAGCGCAGCAAGCGGAGCATGTACAGCCGCCTCAAGAAGCTCTGAGCCCCCCTACCCCCTCGACCCCCCCCCCCCCCCCACAGCCCACGCCCCCTTGAATCAGGCAGCTTTTAGTTCAAGAGCCACCTTTGTCAACCACTTTCGGCCGAGTTTCTGCCATCACTGCCAAAGTTCACTTTAAAAAAAAAAAAAAAGTCGCAGTACTTAAAAACACCTACATGGTGAGACTCGATTTTTTTTTCTCCTTTTTTTTTGTGTGTGTGTGTGTGTGTCCCCCCACCCCACTCTTCACACTGCCTACGCGTTTTGACAAACTGAGTCCCCCGTTGACCATGTGAACCACATCTACGATGTCATTGTTCTTTTTTTAATTTTTTTTTATGATCCTCTACCTGTTCTCACGGTGCCAAAAGAGACACCAAAGAAGAGTTGGCGGTGAGATTGTTGTCCTGCAGGACCACAAAAATGTGTGAAAGAGAGCGTGAGTGATTTGCGTGTGTTGTTGTTGTTGTTGTTGTTGCCCAAATGTGCGTTTTTTTTTTTTTGCTGAGCGAGCGCCGCCAGTTTTGGCGCGCGGCTCCCGGGAGAGCCGCCCATTAAAAATCAGTGTGAGTTCCGACTCCTGAGTTGTGTTGCCTCTTTGATCAATCGTGTCACAAAATGTTCTGGCATTGTAACTGACAGCTTCAAACACTTGGAAAATCTAAGTGCACGCAGGGAAATATAATGCACCAAATGTTAAAAATTGAAGCTAAAAATGGCTGAACTTCCATTTTCCATGGTAGACCTGACATTGAAACAAAAATTTAAATCAATTCAAATGTCAGCATTCCCCTGGTTGTAGATATCAACCTGAAGTCAGCTTTTTTTTTCTCGGCTCCAAGGCCGTTGGCCTTCCAAGTGAGATCTTTTGTCCTCGTGCACCGGCGGCGGCGGCGCTACAAACATTCTTCTCAGAGGAGTTGTTTGACATAATTCCGCTTTGTATTCCATGACTCAGACGCACCAGCGTTTGAGTGTCTCGGTTTTGGCGCGCAGGTTTCAAACTAGGTCACTCGACAAACATTCTTCTCAGAGGAGTTGTTTGACATAATTCCGCTTTTTATTCCATGACTCAGACGCACCCGGTTTTGGCGTGCAGGTTTCAAACTAGGTCACTCTTCAAATTTTCCCTCTCAAAGTGGCCTTGGGAGTGGCCTCTGCCAAGTCACTCACGTGCGCAATCACACGCACACACACACACACACGCGTTTACATTCCACACTCATGTCCTGACCAGAGTTCAGCAGGAAGTCACGTGTAGCCAACATGTGAGCCAGTGGGATGGTTGTTGTTAGTGCGTGGAACAACTGGGCCCCTTGCTACTGGTGGTTGTCACGTTCAGAATGAAGCACATTTCTGGCGCCACTTTTAAACGCACACGATGCTTAGGAAACATTATTTAATTCACTTAGCATATAGCCTGTTCGGGAAACTGTCGTGCTTGTCTAAAATCCACTAGGGTGTGTGCACGTGTGTGTGCGTCACGTGTGTGTGCGCACGTGTGTGTGGCAGTTTGCAGCTCCACGTTGCTGTTGCTTCAAAATACAGTATCCCAAAGCTGCCTTCAGTCGCGTATGAAGTCAAGTACAACTTTATTGTCAAATGTGCTGTATGTGGAACATACAAACACACACAAAAAACGTAAGAACAAACACAAAGTGACAAAACAAACACAAAAACAACAACAACAAAAACGCGAGGCTCTTGAATAGCACTTTTATGTTCAATAACAAACAAACAAACTTGCCGACGGGTGCCGACTCAGGCGCCATCTTGGATTTTTTTTAATCACTTAGCATTCCTCCTAGCTTTGACTACTAACAAGATACTGTTTCTCTTCTTAAACACACCACGTGTAATCGTATAGTGTTTTAACTAAGGCAATCGGGCAATCCCAGTAATCAATTTTGTACAAGTATTTACAGTAAAAGAGAGGGAAAAAAAAGACATTTAGTTCCGTTTACGAAGTGTCATTGAACACACCAGACGCAGCAGAGACGTGACTGCGTCATAACGACGTTTGGCGGCCCCGGTGAACTGCAGGTTCACACCACACAGTGTAGGAAAAATAAATTGAAATATTAACATCGAAGTCTTAATTGATCCGGACTATCGACGAGATGAGTCTCGACACTCTGCATTCCTCGTAGATGCGACGGCGGGAAACGGGTGCCATTCTGTGTGATGTGACGTCACTTCCGTCATCATTTAATGAAGTTTATGTATCACTCCGTTACATATATACAAATTATTTTCAATCTAGAGGTATCATTTTTATCCTGCGTTTCATTAGTTGTTTTTTTTAAAAACAATTCTCGTTTGTGTGCTTGCGTGTGCGCGCGTAAAAATGACGTAGGCTACGTCACACAGCTTTTGAAATGACATTCTTTCACGAGCGACGTCACATAGAGGTGGGCTGAAAGGTCCTCGAAAGTCATTCGCAATGTGACACTAGAAAAAGAGCTTAAGGACACACAAAACAAACGCACCAAAATCGTGCATCTCAAGACCCACTCAACCATTGATAGCCCCAGAAAGAAGAAACAGACCTCAATTCTTGAATTTTAGATTAGATTCCTTGGCGAGTGGAACCAGGTATTTTTTTTTTGTTGATGTGGATGAAAAAAAAACCCAACCCTGTTGTGTGCTTCACTCTATTTGGTCCTGTGCTCAGTTTTACGAGGTTTTCACGTCGTTTGACAACTGCATGGGGCGTCTGCTGGTGCTGATCTGCAAATTAAGCAGCCGTGTGAAAACGTCAAACTGAGGGACAGCGACAGACGGGATTGCGCATAATCGACGACTGTTCGTTGGATCAAGAGGTCAACCGCACGGCGCAGGGAATGTTGACAAATCGCAGGCTGTGTTTTCTCTTTGCCGACGCCCGCGCTGTTCCTGCAAAAGAGGCCTCTCAGTCTACTAGGACGGCAGCTGCGCACACACACACACACACACACACACACACGCTGCACGGATGACCAAGTGATCAAAATGGGCATTATTGCCATCTGGCATCATGGGAAAATTAATCCAGTTTAAACCATGACAAGATGCTTGAACTCTTAATTCAATTTTCCTTTGTTTTATTTATTCTATTATACCTGTTTTTTATATTTCATTATTATTGTTATTATTATGATGATGCTTATTATTGAAGTTGGATGAAATGATTAAACCATGGAGATCCTGCAAGTGTTTCTCTCGTTAATTTGTAATTAGCTTTTATATATTATATTTTGTTTTAATACTTTTTCATTTGATTTTTTGATGATATCTTAACTGTTACTCCTTTTATCATTTTAAATGTAAAAAATTGTAAAAAAAAAAATCCTTATTATTTATTGTTAATAAAGAATGGAGAAGATACGTATTACTGTATGTTTTTTTGCAGTACAAGAAATGATATTGTTCATTCGAAAGCGCGATCGTGATCCGTGAGCGCCATCTGGCGGCTGTAACGACATAAAGCATCAGAATACGACAGTTGGTCACGTGATCTAACGCGGAAGCGAGTCGCCAAGTTAGCTTGACAGACAACAAGAGCGGGTTGCCCTCCTCGTTCGTGTTGCTTGAAATGTCGTTTTCGTCATGGTAATCGTCTTCGTCATCCACACCGTGTGCCCGATTGGGGCGCTCGCTCCCGGGGAGAGCAGGGTGCTCTACTCCCGCGTCTTCGGACCGGACGAGTCGCTCTTCCAGGGCGGGCAGCGGCAGCTCAACGCTGAGGAGAGGCGACTGTTGTCGGCCGAGAAACTCGCCGTGGTGGCCCGGTAAGCCGGTGCCTCTTGAGTTGGTCCAGCAGAATTACAAACGTGACGTCATCCGTTGGTTCTTGTCCACTGCTCCGTTAGGTCCAAAGTATTGCTGTTGTAATATTTTTAGTCACGTTATTATTGTTATTTTCACACATTTGTTAAATGCTTTTTATCTGTAACATTTTTTTGTCAACGTATTCCTAGATAATCCTTTTTTTTTTTTAGAATTTTATTATATTTTTTTGCAGTTTTAGTTACAAATTTCCCATTCAACTATATTATTTTAATCAGTATATTAGTAATGTCATACCAATTTGAATGTAACATCTTTTAATGAATTTAATGAATTTAATGCATTTTGTTATTTTTAATCAATGCATTGTTTGTTTATTGAACATAAAACATATACAGTAATAAATTGACAGAAAGTGTAAGGTCAGTAAAATTGTAAAAGGAAAGAGAAATCAGTCATCATTCAACACTGAATCATACAACACAATTGTTATGTGTGTTATCAAGGCAGGTCCAGAGCGCCGTCTCGCTGCGCCGGGAGGCCTCAGGGCGCCCGCTGATGGAGGCTCTGCCCGGCGAGGAGGCCCTGGCCCTGCAGGAGGCCGACAGTGGCGTTCTGAGGCTGCGCTGCGGTGACCCCTACTGGCAGGAGGTCAGCGCGCTCTGGTTGGCCGTCAACTCTTTGTCCTTTGTGATGCTGTGTGAGCCCCACGAGAACTTGCTGCTGGCCGAGGGAACGCTCCGGAACCTCGCCAGGCACTGCCTGGAGCACCTGCACATGCTGGGACAGGGCAGCGAGGTGAGGGGAAACCCTAAGGGCCGATGTTATGGATGATTATTAGCATAGAAGAATTTGCTGCCCCAAAAACCTGTTCTCTCTGCTTATTGGTCATAAGCGAGTGCTTTTGGTGACACCAACTCATATTTTACTGCTGATAGCTCAAGCTAAACGATTCATGGATAATTGTTGATCAATTTGATAATCGATTATCTGTCAATTAATGGCTGCACCTCTACGTATATACATTTCGTGACACACATCTGAGGACTGTTTTTTTAAAATTCAATATCTGTTGTGCATGTTATTTGTGTCCTTTTTTTGCAGGTGCTGTTGAAGAGCAGCCGGGTGGATGTCCTACTCAGTCGGCTTCTTCCTCACGGCCAGCTCGTCTTCCTCAACCATCGCTTCGCTCAAAGTCTGGAGAAAGACGCGGCCGCCTACATGAACCAGTGACCGCCAGTGGACAGATGATGGACGTCTTTGTTTCCGAAACGGAATTATTTTTGTTCACCACAGTGTTATGAGAGAAATTATGTGACTATGATGACTGTAAATGTATTTTTTGTCAGCTACCCTTCAAATCCTGTCCCCCCCCCCCCCTTTTTTTTAATTTTATTTTATTTTTTTTTTTTTAAATAGCTTTGCACACGATATAAATGAACGGCTGGCCGGAAATGGCCCGCAGGTTATTGTTTAGACACCATTGTTTGAGAGTTATGTTGTCTATCTTTGTAAATAAATGCCGCTTAAAAAGTCTTTTCAATAAAGTTTGAGGCGGGTCAAACCAGCAGACACGCCTTCGTAGCAGCCATTTTGGTAATGGTGGCAGCCCCGCCAAAGGTAATGGAAAGCATTAGCTTAGCATCGGCATAGCTCAAAAGAAATGTGTTGTATCTATCGGTTGATATCTGGGCCGTTTGCCAACTGGAGCGTCTTCTCGTCGTGTTACACGCGAACACGTCTCTCAAACGTGCTATTTTTGGCACAGGATACATTTTTTTAAAACAAATTTTAATCTACGGATTCCAATCGCAATCGAGTTGGGGGGGAAAAAAAGAAGCATACGAGCGTAGGTGCTCGCAAGAGAGACCAGCTGAACGACATTATCACCAGCGAGGTAAGTTTGGATCAACTTTTCAAAAAGATTCATGTGGTTTTATATTTACTTACAATAACTGTATAAAAAAAGAACCAAACAATAATTTTGGACTGTAATAGATGTTTTCTGGGCCTGAAAAAAACTTTTTAAATGTAATTGACAGTGATGGTTGTTTGAAAGTGTATCTGAACCAACAGTTAAGACCTTCGCCACTGGAGGGCACTGTGTTTCCATCCATTCAGTTTGAGCGCTGACAGCTACAGTACAGTAAGACCAAAAATAGACTTAAATAAAACAAAATCGCCCCCCCCACCCCCCCTCCTCGAAAAACCCTTGCAGACATGGCAAACAAACAGCAGCGCGGTTTGTTTATTCGGTTCGCGCTTTTTGTAATTACGTCCAATTAATGGCGCGCGGCGCAGGAAGTTGTTGTTTGCTCGCCAACAGCTGTTTGGATGAAACGGATGAGCGGGTGTCAAGTGGAGATTAAAATCACATCCGCTCGTCAAACCGGACCAGAAATGGGAATCGGCTTGGGGGGGCGCAGAAATTGGTTTCGTTAAATTTTGGACTTTTAGATGCTGCTTTCCCCACAGGAGGTAATGGAAATAGAAATCATCTTCCAAACTGTGGCCATTAAACCTAAATTAGTCGTCCGCGGTGAAACGTTATCTAAGAAATGGTCATGAGCCCAAAAAGCGAAACTATTGCGTGCTAAATGCTAATGCTAAGACATGCTTATGCTAACAGAACAAGCGTGAATCGTACAAAACCAACATCATGTAATATACTGCCGCATATTCATTGGGGGAAAAGTGGTGGACAGATTTACAAATGACTTAGTCCAATGAAGTGGAAAACTAAGATTATGGCCAGTAGCTAAACTTGTGCATGCTAATGCTAACAGAACTGCTCTCTGTGTTGTTGTTTTTTTTTTGGTACGGTCAATATTTATAGATGATAATGAAAGTTTTAATGCTACATAACTGTCTTTGAAGTCATTAAGTCATCCTTGAAAAAAACATTTCTTAATGCGCTACACACAGTCTAAACAGTAAAACTAGCACAAATGCAAACGTAACGCAATATATGAGGTGCCCAGGCAGCTCTGCTAATCACAGTTTGCCAAAACATAGTGAATACTGCAAAATACACAAAGCGGGTTTTTGTTTGCAAAGCTAAAGAAGCGTCCGGAATTCTATTGCTAACGAAACAAAATTTCTGGAAAAAAAACCCAAACTGAACTGACCATTTGTTCAAAGACTCCTCACGACTCAGAAGCGTAATATGAGCGCTGATGGTAATGCTAATGCTAAGTGCTCTGCTCATTTCAACGGACTTCCGCGGATACTCGCGAAACTGAGCTCATCTTCATGTTAATGGCTTATTTTCCCTTCTCCTTCCTATCAGCCAGAAGTTCTAACCCCACAAAAAAAAAAAATCTTAAATGGAGAGGCTGCTCATTAAATAAGTTGAAGGTCTTTTTCCCAACATAATATTTCTTCTTCTCTCGCCCCATTAGACGGCTATTGTAAAACGCGCCGAGGCTCAGCGCTGCCGGCACGCCATATGAATTTCAATGCGACTCTTACGATTTCACATATTTCCCAAAAAGCTAAACGGGATTAAATAAAAGTGCACTGCGGCAGATTAGGCTCTCAGTTACCGCGGTTACATTTATCGGTAACGACCCGTATCAACCAGGAAGTAGTGCTGCTAACTGACTACACACGCTTAAAAAATGACATACTATGCTTGTGTTTTGAATGTCATTCTACTTATTTTGTGTCTTTTTCTTTCATGCCTCGGTGGTAACGACAAAACGTGATTCGTGACCAAAGATTAAAGCGATTTAAGATATTGGGTCCTATATGCTAATGCTAACAGAACACTTGAGTCTGTCATGGCTTGACGTGTTGATTGACGTCATGATTCCACCGCTAACCTCACACATCAACCATGTTTTTGTGGATCCGAAATGTGTGTCTTCTAATGTTCACGCTCCAAAAAAAACCCCAAACAAAAACATCTTGTTGGTTCTTTGCCACTAAGCTACAAATCATACTTGAAATTCCACAGCGCCTCTTTTCCGAGAATACCTGCAGTTGCCCGTTTAGCGTCTCTAATGGTGTCACATTTACAATTGAAATCCGTCTGTTTTCTCGTCTTCCCCGCGATTAGATTTCCTGCTGTTGCATTTTATCAATAAAACCAAGACGACTTTTAATTTCCCCTCATCCTACTCGTTTCAAATTGATTCGCCCCCTCATGTGGAGGACAGGACGCTGCCTTTTCGCCTCGCTTTCAACCTTCATCATCAACCCCTTGTGCAGACGTGATATACTTTCCAGTGCTATTTTACTTGTTCAAAATGTTACCGCTCAACAGTACGTAAAGGTTTGACAAATACCTTTATTTTTACCGCGATACACGGACAATATAAGAGAGAGAATATATCTGATGGCCTTTCTCCAGTCATAATCTCAGTGCTGGTTGTAAACGCTTACAACTTGCACCCCCTCCCCCCCAGCCCCTCATCCCCAGTAAATTTGCATATGGCTGTTTTATGGTTGGCTGCTGGTTAAAGTGAAGTTTAATGGCCGCTAACCTTCCTTCGGCTTTGCTTGTGAACTGTGAAGGAATGAGGACAGTCCGACACGTAAAAACCCGACTTGTGTACCCACAAAAGGTGCAAATTAGCCATCCGTCCAGCCCTGGTGTTGATTTTAAAGTGCAGTAAATCTTTGCCTTTTTATTGAGCAAGTCCCTTTTTTTTCCTCCCACTATCTATTCTCACCTGCATACCAAATTAAAAGCTTATGATTGCTGATTGTTTCGTGTGTGTGTGTGTGTGTGTGTGTGTGTGTGTGTGTGTGTGTGTCTGTGTGTCATATATATAGGGAGAGAGATATGTACTTTTGTTTTAAAAATTACTAGTAACATTACTTTAATATTTGACAAAGGTTATTAAATGAAAAATATTCTCATTCAACGTAGGTGCCAGAAAATACTGTTGTAGACATTAAAAATAACACCGAGGTCTAACCCCCAACCCAAATAACAAGTATAAAGCAAATGTAAATTGAAGTTGAAAATATTCTTCATATGCATCTCTTATTTTTCGTTACTAGGAAGAGCCACGTAATGATCGCATGATGATGAAATCATGGAGTCCTAGAACGGATTGATGGCATTTCAATTGATTGCAATGGGGAAAGCCGATTTGACATGTGAGTCATTTGAGTGAGTTGATGGCATTGCACCGCGTGCCCCGAGATACATATCAGGTCTTCTTTAACCAGAGAGATGCGCACCCCGAATATTCAATCATTTGGGAGAAGTCGTTCGTGCTGCTTAGTAAAATGTTTTTTTTCTTCTCCCTCGAAAACATTGTGATGAGCAATTACCCGCGTGTCATTACGAGCCGCTTCAGTGGAGCGCAAAGCATTTGTTGCGTTTAAAAAAAAAAACCCCAACAAAAACCAAAAACTGATGATCTGTCACGCAATTTGGGGCCTTTCTGTTGACTTTAGTTGATCAAGTCTGTGTGCTAAAGAACCCCCCCCCCCTTTTCCCGAGAGTCGCGGGAGAAACGCTGCTGTGAAAGTGCCTCATTACAGCGGCTTTCCAAATGAATCGGGCGCCATGTATTATTCATTTACGTGCCCAATCCCCCCCCCTGGCGAGCCAGCCGGGAGGGGCCAAGCGGTGTAAGCGGCGGTGGTGAATGCGCGCGGGGGGGGCCCCTGCAGGCCGCACTTAAAAATGAGCACGTGCGACGCCTCCTCGCTAATAACATGTCGGCACGCTCCACAACAATGAGTTATTCTGCCCATAAAATGTGCATTTAGGTCCGGTTAGCACGCTTGGCTAACATGCTAGCACGTCATTTCAATGACAAACCGGAGTGGCTTTGGAGCAAATCTACATGTACGCATAGTACAAAATATTAAACATTCATGTTAGTCTGTTTATTTATTTATTTACGCGCGTGCCAAGGAGCTTTTCATCAATGTGATTTTATTGAATTTCTCTGGCGGCTTGCGGGCGAGTTTTTCTTCTTTTTTCTCATTAAAAAGTTGCATTCAAATTATTCATATTACAGTATGCATGTATGTGGATATGAAATACGTAATAGTAACCCCCCCCCCCCCTCCCTGCCTTCCATGGCTTCCTGAAAATTTTTGGAGAAAACCAGTGCTTACCTTCATATCATAAAAGTAGTTCAAAATGCGATGTGAGGGGCTCCCTCTGGTGGGAGATGAAAGTATTACTGAATAAAAATGGCCATTGTGTTACTCAGGCTTGCAGTTCAGTTTCTTTTCACGTCCTTTTTTTTTTTATTTATCTTTTTTAGTTAGCCTTTTTTTTTTGTGGTGTCGAATAGAATCATTTTCAAATGACAATTTTGTATTTCACTCTCCCCAAATTGAAGCGGTGTCAGTATTCTACCTCAACGCCCCTTTCCGAAACATTTGCTTGAAAAGCATCGATCTCTCCTTTGACATTTCCCGGGAAGGCAACGGCGGAGCTTTTTCCGCCGCGCATGGATGCTCGCCTCGCTCAAAAGCGCACGGCCGAACTGATTCCCGTCGTGCGCGGACGGGAATCAGCTGCGCGTCGTGGCTCGATTGGCCGGACGTCAAAAGGAAAAGTCCTCGTGGGGCTCTCCACGGCACTTCACATAACAGCCGCCCCCCTCCTCCGCTCCACATTTCATGGCCTCTCATCCTAATTGGACGGCAAACTCAATCTTGTCAGTCAACGAGCACACCTCCCGGTTTTTACCCGAGTTGGCACGAAAAGGCATCGGAAGTCAGCCGTTTGACTCTGAAGTGGCCGCTTTGGGGTCATTTTGGCATTTGACATATGGCTGAGTGACAGGTCCACAACCGTGAAGTAGAGCTTCTAAGAAAATGCTTTTGTCGTGGAATTAAATGAAATTTTGAATGGAGCACGGTGCTCAAATTAGAGTAGAATTTGTGAAAAACTAAAAAAAAAAAAAAAAAAAAACGGCCTTAAAAGCCAGTTGGACCGAGCAAAATTAACTTCGATTAACATTTCTATTGTCTGAATATTTTTTGCAAAGAAGTCCAACCCATGAAAAGCAATTTAGGAATTTCTATCATGAGTAGACCCACAAAAAAAGGTCTCAAGAAATCATACCCAAATAGACGTCAAAAATTGCCTAATTTGTCTCTGCAATTGCCCTTTAAATTTCTGCAAAGAAATCTCCCCATCGAAGTCAGTTTGAGTGGGCCGAATGAGATTTGGTCGGCATGTCTTTTACGAGTAAACCCCCCCAAAAAAGTCTCGGGAATCTCTGCGCAAAAAGACTCAGTAAATCAGCAATTTTGGTTTGAAACATAAATTTTGGCTCGCTTATTGCCCTCTAAAATTTCACAAATGCAGCCAGCCAGTTTGAGTGAGCAAAATTAAATTTGGTAGACGTGTCTCTTATGAGCAGACCCCCCCCGCAAAACACAGGAAATCAGCAATTTTGGTTTGAATCACCCGTTTTGGGTCCTCTGTGCCCTCTAAAATTTTTGAAAACAAATTCGGCCTCCAAAGCTACTTTTGACTCCAAAAAATGGAATTTGGTTGGCGTGTTTATCATGAGTGGACCCAGAAACGAGTCCCCAAAACCCTTGCCTGACAACACACAGCAAGCCCCGACATTTGAGTTGAAAAATATTGCAGCAACGTGAAAGAAAATGACCCCCTTCCCATCTGAGGAAAAGTGGAGCGAAAATGAATCTTTGAATGAGTAAGTGTGATTGACGGCGTAAAGGAGAACGAACAAGCGCATGAAACGCAACGGGGGGGGGGGGGGGGCTCAGCGGCCACAAAAGGACCGAGAACCGTTACCTTGCCGGCCGGGCCCATTGTGCCGCCCTCTTGTCGGCGTGGGAAAGCTGTCGGGTCGAGCCGGCGTGGGAGGCGGAAATAATGAGCAGGTAGCACGCGCGGCGAGGGTCCTTGTAAATCACGGACGAAAGTGGCCGTGGGCCAAATATGGTGGCTATTTGTCAGCCAGGGTAAACGCATGCCGCGTGAAAGCCTTCTGGGGGGGGACGAGGGGGAGGGGGGGGGGGCAACACGCCCCCCGCAGGGCCTTGTCGTTTGTTTTCAAGTGTGTCCAAAAATCACACGTGTCACTTATCTTGTTGCTGTTTTGCTTTGTGTCACGCCGTTGGAGTGTTTTTTTTGGGGGGCAGGCGAGGGGGAGGGGGGGGGGTGATATCCAGCTTTGGTACTTGTACTCGAAAGACAATTTGGCTCACTAGCTAGAACGACTCTGACTATCGCTGCTGCCTTCCACCATTTCATTTCAACACACAGAGTGTGAGGGTTTGATAGTAAGGTGTCAAGACAAGGTGTCATGGTTTCAACGTCAAGTTTCATGTTTTTTGTTTGTTTTTTTTAAAGTCAGGGTTATGGTTTTAAAGTCAGGTGTCAAACCAGGGTTACAGTTTCAAAGCAGGGTTAGAGCTTTATGTTAGGGATTCGAGTATGGTTGGGGTTTTAAAATAAGGTTTTAAGATGAGGTCCAAAGTTTTTTTTGTTGCTTTTTTGGGTGGGGGGTGTTAGCATTTTGAGCCAGCGTTGGAATATAAGAGTAGGGTGTCGGACCAGGTTTAGGTTTCAAACAACAGTTCTGGTTTTAAAGTTGGGTTTCAAGCCACGGTTAGGGTTTCAAAGTAGTCTTTCAGGCCAGCGCTAGGTCTCCATAGTTGGGATTCAAGCCAGCGTTTAGGTTTCAAAGTCGGGTTTCATGCCAAGGTTATGGTTTTGATATTCGGGTTTCATGCTAGGGTTAGTTAGCGCTTTAAGGTTCCAAGTCATAGTTGGAGTTTCCAAATAGGGATTCAAGCCAAGTTCAAAGAAAGTGCTTCGGTATGGTTTGGGTTTCAAGCAACAGTTCAAGCTTTAAAGTAAGGTCTCAAGAGTTGTGAACCAGGTTTAGGACATTTTCAGGAGTCCTTCAAAGACCAACTACTCCTTGAGGTTTGTCTGGCTGCTACCAAATTTGACCCACGTACACCGGACAGACCGCCAGTGCTACATTATAAAGACGGTGGCGGTAAATTTTGATTGGTCGCCACAAAAAAAAGATGTAATTTCCTACCTAGCAGCTAATTGCTAATCACAAGTTAGCGTTCACAATACAAGCCTCCCCGTTGGGACAAAAATAGTGCTCACAAAAGCTTTTTTTTTTTTTTTTTTCCTTGCTGAAAGCAGAGACTCCAACCAAAGGAGCTTTATGCAAACATTTCAGTCTGCGCTACAGGAAGCGTTTGATGTCAATCCACCTGTCCTCCTTTTCAAGCTGCCAGCTGCACACAATCAAACATTTTCTTCTCCCGCTGCTTATTTTCCGCTGATGAATGATTGAGCGGCCGAGGGAACAATACGGCGTCGGGGCCCGCTCGAGCCGCGTCGTTATTCATAGTCTGCCGGCGGAGGTTTATGATGTCGTTGATCGAAAACCAAGACGTTTTGCAAACAAGACAGAGCTTGAAACGTTGATCGCAAATCGAGCGCCGTAAGCTAGCGGCGTCATCCGTCCCGAAAAGGAGGTTACCGTTCAAAAAAAAAAAAGCAACGCCAAGCAGAGGTACGGTTTCAAGCTAGGGTTGGGTTTCCAAACAAGGGATTCAAATTAGAGTTTCAAACACAAAGTTTAATGCCGTTTTAAAAATGGATGGTTACGGTTTCTAAGAAAGGTTACGGTTTAAAGCGAGGGACAGCGTTCGAAAATAGGGTTTCAAGTATTGGTTAGGATTTCAAATGAATGTTTAGCCTTGACGATTTTAATCCTGAACACAAGATGTCACATGCTAACGCGCTGGCATGCCACGACGCTAGCATGCCACGACGCTAGCATGCCACGACGCTAGCATGCTAAGACGCTAACACAGCTGCTTTTCCCTGTCACGTGACACACAAGGGAGCAGTTAGGGCCGAGTCCCAAGGCAGACCTGCACGCATGCAGGGGGAAACCATTCGTTGCCCACTAGTGGCCCGGAATGCACACTGCGGCACGTGTGGACAATCTTGGAGGGCTCGGCGGACATTTTGTTACACAAGATGGACGTCCATTTGGGCGCAGTCCGACGAGACGTATAGACGGACAGACGGGTGTGACGAGACACGACGGGAGGGATGAGCAGCCGTGTGACGTGCGGCAGCTGAGCGTCTTTAAGCTGCGCGTGACTAGCATAACGTCTAAGGGGGTTCTCTCGGGCACGTGATGGTTTACCAATGAGGGTTTAAAGTCAAGGCTTCAAGAGAGGGATGGGGCTTGAAAGTACAACTTGGGTTTCAAATGGGGGTGTCATGATAGCACTATGCTTTCAAATTAGGGTTTCAAGACAGGGTTAGGGTCTCAAACAAGGATTTGAAGTCTCGTTTGGGGTTTCAAACTACAATTAGGGTTTCAACTCTATGTTCGGGTTTCAAGCTACAATTAGGGTTTTGAGCCAGGGTGAGATTCTTAAACAAGGATTTGTTTTGGGTTTTAAGCTCGTGTTGGGATTTCAAAGTCAAATTACGGTTTTAAATAAATGTTTTAAGACAAGGTTAGTGTTTTAAAGTAGGATTTGAAGTCTCAATTTTGGGTTTCAAATCAGGTTTCAAGCCTGTGTCATGGTTTCAACCTCCAATTTGGATTTCAAGTTTGGGTTTGAAGTCGGGTCTCAAACGATACTTGACTGAATATTTTTGGTTTAAAGCCTGGGCGAGGTTTTCAAACTCTAATTTGGGAGTCGGGGTCTGAAACAAGGATTTGAAGTCTCGTTTTGGCGGTCAAGTCAGGGTTTTCAAGCTTGTGTTAATTTCCAAACAAAATATGAGTTTCAAGTTGCGTTTTTTTGTGAATGATGAGCTGGGCTGGCCTGGGCTTGGGTGTGCAATCACGGGGACTGAAAACAACTCGTCTCGAAAGATTTTTCAACCCTCTGATCAAAGCCGAGCCGTACGGAGGAGGACAGCAGCAGGCAGGTGGCCGCGCGCCAGTCGTCACATCGCCAGGCTTCTTCCCGACGCTCGGCACGCCGCCAATCTGACGACAAGATGAGGCGGCGGCGGCGGCGGCGGCGCAATCTGCGCTTACGCACAAACCGACGCCGAGAGTAGTTTTGTAAACAAGAGTGTGCCGGTTTGGGATCGTTTTGAAACGAAGTAAACTAAATTCTTCATCCGTGCGAACGATTAATTTGGCAGCGCACGCCCCCCTCCCGCCCCCCCATCCCTCCTGAACGTCAAATGATCGTCGGGGACGCTTTCCCACACGCCGGGTTCTGCGCTCCTCGCCAAGGGTGTTGAGGATTTGACGCTAATCTCGCCACCGAGGACGACGGCGCGATCCCACGCTGCTGCACCTCAGAAGACTCGAACCCCACTGACAGCGGCGTCAAAAATGCTTCGCCTGGAGATTTCCGGTTGGCGCCGTTAGCGGCTACGTTTCCTGTTGACAGGAGCGCCAACAGCCGTAGTTCAAATATGTATCGTGGGGGCCACGATTAGCTCTGCGACGCCCCGTGGCGCGAGATATCTTAGCTTCGCTTTGCCAAATAAGGCAACCGAAAGATTCGTATCCTACACCAGGGATTCCGAAACTCTGGTTCGCGAGCTTGCTTTCCTGTCGTTTTTCAAATCGTACTCCGTGACATCGAGTTGAGCTTAGCATATTTCAGTCCACTTTAGTCGGTCTCATTTTTGCCTCGATATTTTTTTTGTAAATTAGCCGAGACAAATGTAGCCTCGGCTTATCTTTTGCCGAGCCTATCGGAGATATTACGTTCGCCTGTCCAAGCCATCTTGTTGGAGGCCAACTGTTTGCACCTTAGCTATCGAGTTTAGCTTTTAACTACCTGAATTTATCCTCTATCCTTAACCTTTAACCTGAGCTAAAAAGCTCTTCGAGCCATATTATGCTAGTTTACCTTTTCTCATCTCGTTTAATTTATCGTACTTTGTCATTATTTAGCCTCCATTTACATCTTTTACTCAAATTGGCTAACCTCATTTAAACTCGCTCTTCATACTAGCATGCTCGCTATCAGCTCCTCACCAGGCTTTTTTTTTTTCTTCACCCCCCCCCCCCCCCACCCCACCACTATAAAATTGGCGGAGGCAGATTGTGTTAGTGTAAAAGCGGCAGCCGCATTGGCGCTTTTGTAAGCTAATGAACAGGTGCGAAAGTAGCGTGAATGGCACGGCGGCGGCGGCGGTGGCGCGATGGGTGCTTTATCCCGCTTGGCGTCCTCCATCCCGCGCCCCTTCTTACCTTTCACGCCTGCCTGGTTTTTATATAGGCGATAAATAAAGAAGTTCTTCTGCCCCCACGTGTAAACTCTGCTTTAGGGCCCACTGGAGCGATGCTAACATTGCACTCGCCTAAATGCTACTTCGTCTTCACCGCACATGTAGCTCTCAAATTAGCCTTGTTTATCTTCATTTAACTTGGTTGAGCCTCTCCGAGAGTTGTCACTTTTTTTTTTCTTCCCCTGCTTACTTTAACCTTAGCCTCGGTGTTCAAAGATATATCTTACCTCCGCGTGTTTTAGACGTATTTTGGTCAAGTTTAGAAGATTTGGGCGCATCTTTTCTGTATTAGGTTAAGCCTAGCCGATCTGCCGATTTTCTCGTTCGTTTATTGTAGCCTAGCATTAGAAAAATATATGTCCATTTCATTTAATTTTGGCAAAATTGTCTACTTTTGTTTGACCTTCTTTACTTTACCAAAGATTATCCTCACCTTACTGATTTTTTTTTTTTGGGGGGGGAGGGGATGATTTTAGGGTAGGCTAGCCAAGTTCATGTTCTTTTAGTTTAGCCTTGCTTTACTTATCCTTGCTATCCATCGTATCTTGCTGTATTCTATCGTTGATCATTTTTAGACCAATTATATGATGTTAGCCTGTTAGCCTAATTTCAGCTCAGCACATTTGAGTAAAGCCATTCCTGTCGACTAGCATACTTTCGTAGCTTTCCTTCGTTCATCTTAACCTGTCTGAGATTCTCTTATGTAAACCTATACTAGCCTAGCATGTTTTACGAAAGTATTTATTACTTATCTGCTTTTCATTGTGTTGTCATTGCTTATCTTACTTTAACCAGCCTTAAACTTTAGCATATCTGATCAGAGTTCATCTTATTTTAGAGTCTCTTTGCCGAGTTTGATAAAGCCTGCCGAAGATTTGATTTTTTACCCCAGGTTTTTTTTAATTTAGCCCACTCTTGTCTTGTAGTTTAGCTTGTCCAAGTTCAAGATTATCTCATTTCACCTTAGCCAATGTTTATTTTTGACAAATCGAGTCACAGAGAACAGTCGGATGAATTTAAATTAGCCTTGTTGAGTCACGTGTTTGTGTTAAGGCGCAGCCAGATGCTGTTTTTCCTCATTTTGTGTTGACACGTGCGCTCCTATATCCGACACGTGGGGACTTAATTGTACTGTGTTAAAAGCAGTTTTTTTTTTCTCACACTTTTGCTTTAAAAAAAAAAAAAAAAAAATGTCATCTGTGAGTCATAATGGGTAATTTATTGAGTCAACTGTCACAGCAGTGAGCACCTGCCACCCACACGGCAAAACCCAGTGAAATTTGGCAGGGCCGCTGTCACCGCGTCGGGAATATGCAAATCATTAGCGCCTCCTTGTCTTTCCTCAGTGGGGACGTGTGACGACGTGGGCGGCTAATTATTTTTTCCCCCCCCCTCAGCCTCTTCGGGATCATTGATTGCGCGTCTTTCGAGGCGTCTTTCGCACTGAAAAGAAGAAAGAAAAAAAAGAATTAAAACGTGTGCGCAAGCTCATCGCTTTCTAATGAAATGTTTCTTTAAGCTCACGCTGCCATGAAAAGAACTCATTATTTTCCCCTTTGGCCGCCACCGACCTCCCGCAAGACCTGTTTTATCCCGATAATAGAACGATTTGGTTCCGGTCAAGAAGAAGACAAGCGAGCGGAAAATTAAGTTTGCTATCAAACGTGGAGCTGACAGCAGGTCGTTTGTGACTGCCGCTTCTGCCGTAACCGTTTAATTTTTTAATTTGAATATTGTGAGCAACAGAATTAAACGTACCCACCAACACGTAGCTCAACTGCCTATTGAGTGGAATATACCAGAGCGGAAAGACAAAAAAAACCACCAAAAAAAAAGCTTGTTTTTCTCATTTCCTTGCTCCTTTTTGGCGCCCCTAAAATGGTCACAACCACTGATCAGAAGAATTGATATGCTGCATTGCAATCTCTACACAACTTTTCCTTTCCCAAAAAGACAAAAAGAAGTCGGCCATTTCTAGATTTGGAGAACATTCTCGATTTGGGCTCCAGTAATGTGGAATATCCTACCCGTGGAAGTGTGGCTACCGCTGTAAAAATGTTTAAATCTCAATTTAAAATACAGTCAAACCTCGGTTTTCGTCCATAATCCGTTCCAGAAGGCTGTTCGAAAACCGAAATTGTGCGAAAACCGAAACCACGCGCTTTTTAAAATAAAAATGTTTATTGAACACGTCTGCTCACAATGGAAAGCAACACGAGGTAAGCGTCACTTCCTCGTCTAAGGAGTGTGAGAGGATTCAAATGGTGCATTCAAGTGCGCTCAGTTTGTTCGAGAACCGAAATTTGTTCGTCATCCGAGGCATAAAAAACTCAATTTTTGGTTGAAAACCGAATTGGCAGAGAACCGAGACGTTCGAAAACCGAGGTTTGACTGTTTGTTTCTGCACCTCCAATCCTCTGCACTTTGGCCTGTTTTACTGCCGCTTCTCCTCTTCTACTCAGAGAGGGCGCTAGCTGGCTATGAGGGTAGTAAGGCTTTTGCTGTGAGGACTCTACCGTCATTCTACATCCTCCTATCATGTGATACAAGTTGCGACTCTCGCCGTTTCCCCCGCATTTTTCGGGAATTGAGCCGTAAGTCAAACACTCTTGCGTTCCAAAACGCCCCGGCGACATATTGCAACATTGGCAGGTTGTTGTTTACACCCACAGAGAAGCGAGACGAGTGGCAGCCGGTTAACCGCGTGGAATCTTTCCGGTGAATAAACACCACTCAAAAGTGTGAAAAACAGCCGATTACATTTTTTTTTTGGTGACTTGGAATATGCCGTATGGATGAATTTGCCGTGTGGGGACGAGCTTGTGTCGAATGACTGGGGCCATATATGGTCATGTGGACATCTTCCACCTTCAACTCTCATTTAAAAGCACGGAGGGAGGCCTGAATAATGGATGACTGGCGGTTTCATCTGTCAATCCAAAGTGCACAAAAGTCGCGGCTTCTCACGGAAGACTTTTTCAGTCACTTTTAATTACGTCGGCGAAAACTTTGAGGTGCCCCGAAAAGTGGCAATCGTGATCTAGAAAGAGTCTGTCACACGTGCATTTGCCGGATGTATTCATACGCTGGGCCAATAGCGAGGATCGTTTTTGTTCCCACGGAGATCGAGGTGGCGCGAGGGCATTGCGATGAGGCGAGCGAATTCGACACTGTGGAAGTAGAGCCCAAAGTGTATGTCAAAAAAGGACTCCTTAAAGTATTTGAACACGTGAATGTGACACTTCATTCACGTCAATTAGTAAGCCGATCAGTGCATGTGGCGCATGCAGCGGAAGCGCAAAACATACCACTCTCCCCCGCAGCTCTCCAAGGAATTAACAAAGGCACCGGGCAATCCGCCGCCTATCAGCAGCTACCGCCGCTAGCTAATGTTAATCTCTGTCACAATTAATTAATTAATGCAGCTCTGCTTACCTTTCGGCTTTGACATGATAGCATTGCACAGAGTGGAGTCTTGCCTTCATTTAAAAAATGGCGGCGCTTTGGCCAGCCTTCACGCCATTGGCTGACAAACTCCAGTGTGGGAGTGGTCATTAGATGTTAAATTTGCCAAATATTTTTCACTGGTCAAGGCAGCACTTCATACGTGACACTTTTTACACGAATCACGTAGTGTACAGATTCATGAATGTGGCACATGAAATACAGATAAGACTTCAACTACTCCACCGAGCAAAATGAAATGTGCCGCTTATGCTAATCTGCGCAGTTTTGCTAACTGGCCGTCTCTTGAAAGTGTCTCTGCATCTTTGCCTAGCCTAGCTGCTCAGATATCGGTTGGTGGAAAAGTATGTACGTTTGACCTCATTTGTCTCGTTTAATCCCCTTCGTCGAGGCTGCTCCACCTTTTTGGAACGAGTTTTGAGAAAACCAAAGAAAAAAAAAAGCAAAACGCGTTTAGCACTCTGATCTGCACTGATGGTGATATTCTGGATTGTTAAACAAGCGGTCAGGCACGAACCAATGAAATGACGCGTCGCCCCCATTCGCAAATCGGGTCAGGAATTAGTCTTTATTGGCCACACCTGCTGCTCACCTGGATGCATTAGCGGCTAATCGGCGAACGACATAAGGAAATCCCCCCCCTTTAATTAGCCGCACCGGATGGCGTGACGCCACCGCGCCGGGCGGACGCTAAGGCCAGATTTCCCGCGACGGCTATTCATTTGCTCCTCGCCAGACTATAAAAAACGGAAATGTTCCTCTGGAGAAACTCCCCATCGTTTACCTTCCCGCCGCTGCTAATTAGATTAACGACACCTCGCATCCCGAGGAGCCCTCCGGGGGCAGGGGGGCTAGCAGTTAGCTTGGCGACCGCCGCGTATCGACCGCTGCTGGCGTGGTTGGCTGAAAGCGACTTAATGCAACGCTTCCCCGGGGACGCTTTGAAATCCGGTCAATATTTACGGGAATTGCTACTCTGGGCTCTGCTCTAATTTGGCGTCCGTGTTGAGTCGCCAATGCCCCTGGGGGGAGGCTTCGCGAATGTGTGTGTGTGTGTGTGTGTTTGTTGGCCCTCCATGCTGCGCATTGACATGACCTTTGTCACGGTGATGTCGTAATTATCAGGTCCTCGGTCGCCCCGGATTAGAAATCCGCGGTTCTCCCGAGTATTGAGTAGATTCTTCCAAAACGTCGTGTCCGTTTTTGTGGATCATGTAGCATGTTTAGCGCAGCATCTGCGCTTGTTTTTTGGGGGTATTGTTTTTCTCACATACGCTTGGCAATGCTGTAAAAAAAACTAAAAACTATCCAGTACAGATTTTTTTTAGGGGGGTGGGGTTCATTTTCTACATGTATTTTTTTTTTTTGGGCCAGTCCTTCACTTGTAGACCCTGAATTTAATCTTGTAATCACTTCTAGATCCAGAATTCCTTCTAGTACACACTTGGCGATCTGGAACGACGACTTATCGCCCCGTCTCGGCCCCTGAATTTCTTCTCGTCGTCACTTACACATCTAGAATGGCTTCTTGCCGACACTTGGCGATCTGGAATGACTGCTTGACCAAGAAGAGTTCAGAACAGCCCGACAATTTCAGACTCAAAGTTCCAGAATTCTTTCTCGTCGTCATTTTGAGACCTAACGTTCTAGTTTGTCAGAACCAGAATTCCCTCTTGTAGACACCAAGGGGACGTGGAATTATTTCGTAGTCATCCGTTGATCCATCCAGAATTGCTTGTTGGTGACTCTTGCAGGTCCAGAATTCCTCCTTGTCGTCCATCCCGAATTCTGTCACTCCTTGATTCAGAATTCAACGTTGCAGATTCCTCGAGATCCAGAATTCCGCCTTGTAATCACGCAAACATTCAGAATTCATTTTCTGCAGACGCAATTATTTGGACACCCCTGCCGTCGACCTTGAGACATCTTTGTCAGTAGTTCACTTTTTTTCCCAAACTTATTAGCCTAACAAATAGCCTACGGGGTGACTATTTCCATTTTCTGTGAGTTCCTACGGGACAAATTGGAGATCAACTGGCCTCTTGGAGTGGATTGTGTTGCGACTGGCTGTGTAACGCATTGCATGTTTAACCCCCATGCAGTCATTATCCCAAAATTGGACATTTCGGACACTTTGGACGATTTTGGACTGTTGGACAAATGGGACACCACAGACAAAACAGTGACAAATAACTCCACGAAGCTGAACTTTTGCATAGGATGTATATCGATGTCTTGGCCAATTCCCACTGAACATTTTGAGGGGTTGAAAGTGAAGAAAAATTAAAAGTGAAAAAAAGTTGTTGCACATTGGAAGAGGGACATTTTTGGGACGTCATACCCTTTATGCAGCCGCTTAAAAATACTGCATGAGGATTAATGTATAAAAAATTTTTTTTTTTTTAAAATGCTGTCTGAAAGTGATAATTTGTACTGGGAACACGTTAAGAGATCCTCACAGGGGAAAAAAAACAAAAACACGCAAGGTTGATGTCTCACGCTGCCCATTACAAACATTTTAAAATTGGAAACGAATCAACTGGAGGCTCGTCGGAGGAAACTTTTTTTTTTTTTTTTTTTGGGGGGCAAGGCGATGACGAGCGACTCCCGCCTCAGAGTTGTTTTCCATTAGCGGAGGAACACTCTGGAGACACGAGGCGGGAGGAGGAGTGCTCGCACGCCCGGTCGGACGAGCCGAGGAAGAGTGGTGTAAAAAGAACCAGAAGAGAGGCAAGCGAGAGCAATAAATACCTCTTGGCGCGCACACAACATTCCCTTGTGATCCCCCCCCCCCCCCCCCGTCCCAAAAAAAGCAGCTTGCTTGTTGGCAAGTCGTGCGTGGCCATCGGCTTAAGTACGGATGGAGCAGGAGGATGAGGAGGAGGAAGAGGGGCGGACGAGGGCCTCTGGAGATGCTGGCTCATTGCACCATGCGACTTGACTTGTCTTACGTTGAAATCACGAAAATATCTCGTCCTGCGGAAACACACGACAGGCACGTTGGACTCAAATGCTTGGAAAGTGTTGCCGTAGTCAGAAATAAATTGTCGTAAGGATCGCGGGGAAAATTATGCGTCTAGGACGCGGGACGCAGAGGTAACGAGATGACTGAAAATTTTTTTGTTTGTATAGAACAACATTGATATAAAAAAAAAAACAACAAGAAATTGTACTTGACAAGATACCCTCCTCGTTTGTATTCACACAGAAACGTTGAGGCGGCAAAACTGCGACTCGGCTCAAACTAGCTAACGTTAGCAGATGCGTTCGCTGCGGGGCGGCCGTTCTCATCCGTAGCAACAGACGCGATTTTTCGAATCTTTTCCCCCCTCAACGAGGACGCTCGTGTACATGCTGCTCATCTGAATTGGGTCGCTCACCTGTTCCCGTTTTTGTTTCGGATCCAAACGTCAATATTAGGCTCGCCGCTTAGCCCGTGGGCGAAAGCACCGTGTGTACACTCGGGCGTCAATGTATTTTCATGAGTTCATTGTTTTGATCGGAAACACATTAAAACAAACAAAAAAAATATATATATCCCTGCCCCTCCTTTTTCCATTTTCAAACATTTTTTTTAAAAAAAGCTCCAGGGCGCCACTAGGGCGGCGCTAAAGAGCAGGCACGCGGCTCTGGAGCGGTATGGCTGACGTAAACGCAAACCTACCGATAAAAAATTCATCATCTTTGTAAGAGCCTCCACATTCTGAAGGGGTGTTTTTAGAATGGCTCCAAATCCAAAAGCTGCAACATTTGTGCAGTGTGTGTGTGTGTGTGTGGGTGTGTGGGTGTGTATTGACACCAGTGTTCGGGGGTTATTTTCATGAATACTGCTGAAAAAAAACAAACAAACAAACAACCAAGCTCTCGACTAGTGTGTAAAACATTGATAAATGCCGCAGAAGGTAAACACTGCAGCAATGCCGGGCTGCACATGATGAAAAAGTGGAGCAAGAACATCAGACCAACACGCGCACCTTCAAGGGTGTCGTCATTAGCGCGGAATATCAAAAGGGGAACCGTGCGCGGGATGCTGACGAGCGCAGCTTTGGTGAATGCGCGGGATAAGTGGGGGGAAGCGAGGAGCGAGACTTGATTAGCATGCATTAGGTGACAGAGCCGCCGCTGCCGCCGCCGCCGTCATGAAAGGCTCGGCGAGGACGCTAACGGCTAACTGTTCTTTGTTTTGCCGGTCGCCCCAGAGCGCTCGCGAACTGCTTCTACCCGTTTCATCCACGTTGGCGTCTTCGTGTCTTATGGAAGTCATCAAAAACGCTCACGAGGACGTAGTTGTAGCTTATAGCTAAAAGGGATGTTCAAAAAAAAAAAAAAGAAAAGTTCTGGATTTATAAATCTCTCTTTTGGAGGCAATTCTGGATCTGTAAGTGACTCTTACGAATTCAGGTAGTTTCACATCTACAACAAGGAATTTCTGATTCCTAATCTACCGAATCAAGTTAAAAGTTAACTCATCATCATTTTCATTCTTTTTGTTTTTTACGTAATACACAACTCTCATTTATTGTGCAGTAATCTAATTGTAACATGTATTTGTCACGTTTTGATGCATTTTTATGCTTTGTAAAACATTTATGTCTGAATTTTTGGGGGGGCTTGGAACGGATTAGGGCATTTACATGGAAAACGTGTCTTTACTTAAAAAAAATTCGAATTAAGAAATTTCTTCCAGAACCAATTAATTTCGTAAGTAGAGGTACCACTGTACTTTATTCCTGAAAAAAAAAAAAACTCCATTCTTATCAGGGGGGGGGGGTGGGGGGCAAGCTTCTTTTCAAATCAACAAATAACGACTTCATTCTTGTCACAGCTTCTCTAAAAGAGAACTCCATTCTGGAAAAAGTAAGAGAGATACTGCAGATAAAGTAATTCCCACAGTTGGGAAAAGGAAGTCTCGGAAGGAGGCGGGGGCCTGATCGGATGGATGTAAATGGGATGGAAATTAATGATGGAGCAAAACAAACAATTAGACCGTTTGGGAAAGCAAAAGGCTCCTCCGCTAGGCTGCGAGCGGCGCTAACGAGCGGCGTGGGCGGCGTACGTGTTGACGAGGTGGAAGGTGGCCGCTCCCTCAGGTCCGGCACGGGAAGGGGGGGGGGGGGGGGGGGCGTAGGTTATTGGAGGATGTACATGTATTTGACTCAAATTAAGAATGAAGCATTTCATGCACCGCTGCCGTTTAGTAACGCATTCGTAGCGTAGCGGTTCAGTCGCTGCAGTCGCGGTTTATCATGAAGTACCCGAGTGAGGCCAAGTGGATTCAGGAAAAGGAGAAGATGGCGACGGGCGGTGAGATAACGCTCGGGCTCCCTGTCGTGGCGCCCGCACACTCCTAGTAGTCTTCTGGTCCCGTTGCCGAGATGCGCTCGTGTCGTCGTCGTCGTCTGCTGTCGCGGAGCAACTCGCGAGCGTCGTCATTTTAGTTGAGCCGAGCAAAGCAGTCGTCAAGTCGAGTGCGGCCGCGTGTTCAGTCAAGTTGTTTTCACACTTTTTGGATCAACGGCGGAAAGCGACGGCACACGCAGTCCTAATCTTTCTTGGGATGACGAACGTAATGTCCCGGAGGCCCCTTCCCGTCAGGTTTCTAGGTGATGCGGAGCGCAGAGTCGGCCCCCGTTACGAGTTTTAATGACATCCTCCTGGCAAAATGACACTGGAGACGGTTGTGTGTGTGTGTCTCATTGAGGCCACTTTTATCCGGTCTGGAAGACATCAAGATCCAGATGGCTCTAAAACGGTGGCGTTTGGTCGCAGTGGCCCTTGGACATTTCAAATTGGCGTTGTTGTTAAATCGAGCTGCTTTCATCTTAGGCAGCTGGTTCAAGAGCGCTTTGAAACAGTCATTCGTACCTTCGTCACATCCCGGCCGGATTACCGTAAGTCACTTGACTTTGGAGTCAGCCAATCCTCCATCAAGCGTCTCCCTTTGGTCCAAAATGCTGCAGCAAGCCTCTTGACTGGTACTCGTAAGAGGGAGCACATCATTCCTACTCTGGCATCCCCTTCGCAAGGGATCCTATGATTTGTTTTCAAATCTTTCAATGGCCTGGCCCCACCTTCCCTCGTTGAGCCCTGAAATCTGCGCACCAGACACTATTAGAGGTACCGAGAACATAGCGTTGCTGCTCCCTCTCTTTGCAATGACTAACCCTAACCCTAACCCACTTTTTTTTACAGCACTGGTTGTTTTCAAGTGGTTGAGAAATAGAGTTGAGTTGAGCGTGCTGGTTCTACTTCTTTCATTGTGGTAGGTTTCTACTTCCTGTTTCTGTTGTGCTGATCGAGCAGCTGTCTGTCAACAACAACAACAACTGACTCGTAAGTTCTCTGAGTGGTGGTGACCATCATTTTAAGCAATGTTCAACATTTTTGCCAGTGCCATTTTGGCAGGTGGCTCCTTCTTGTTTCCTTTGGCCTACGAGGACCCTCATCCAGTAGATTGGGCAGCTTTTGATGAGCGAGGAACTTTGATTCGTACCAACGCGAGCATTCACGTTGCTTCTGTTCATGCTCATTTTGTTTCTGGCCTTCTGTGACTTCCCGTCGGCTCCCGACGGGAATTCCGCCCCGCTTGAATCACATTTCCCTCGACGATGTCGACGTGGTACGATTTGCAATTGTCCCATTTGCTCTCATTCCCGCTGTAGTGGCGCTGTTCCCTCAGGGGACGGCAGCCCGTTCAACGACAATAACTCTGCTTCATAATTTATACAATGGACTCCCACAATGGAGTGCAAGCAGCCGATCGTCTATAATCAGAAACACGCTGAGGACCGGCCATAAAACCGCCAGCCACCCAAAAAAAGATCCTGCCTTGAACCACTCCATTTCATAAAAATCACCATCGGTAGACCCAAAACCATAATGGCTCCTGTTTGTTTTTTGTAAAAGCGTCTCAAAATATAGACTCAATATTGTTCCGGTCCCATCTTCATAAGGCCCATTTGCCACTAAAAGTTGCGTCTGGTTCAACTCGGAGAAGTAGGCCATTTGTCATTTGCAGCAGGAGCTCAAAATATCTCGTCAAAAATACCCTCCTACAAAAAAATTCGCAGTGACCCAAACCGAACCACGATGAACTGAAGCCTCCCACAACGAAATGAACTGAACCTTACCGCCACCAATGACGGCAAAACGGCCCGCAGCAAATGAAACGGCACCACGGCAAACGGAACCTTTCCATGGTGAACCAAACAGGATCACGTCAAACCAACCGGCGCCACGGTGAACCGAAGCCTATCACGAGCCAAACTGAACCGCATCACTGCCACCCAACCCCTACCACAAAGAATCAAACCTTCAACCAAAAGTGTACCATCGTGGACCAAATCTAAACGTACCCAGGCCAATCGAACTGTACTACGTCAAACGGAATCACGACTAACTGAACTGTCTCGTACCAAACCAAACGGTACCACGGCTAACTTAATCGTACCACAACGCACACGGTACTACGGTGGACTGAATCGTATCATACCGACCGAAACCCGACCACTGCAGAATAAATTGTCCCATTGCAAACCCAAGTGGACCATGGCCAACCGCCGCCATGTCATAACAAAGAGTACAACCTCCGTCCGATCCCTCCGACAATGAGCCCAACAAAACCAGACCTCCGTGAACCGAATCATACCACGTCGAAACTAACCTATCTCATGGCGAACTGAGTGTGAGCAGAAGTTCTGTCCATGGATGTTTAGCTGTCTTAGCCTCGTTTCCTTTGATAGGTTGCTACTTCCTCTTTCTGCTAACATGCTGGTCCCGGTTAGATTTTTTTAGCACCGCTATGCTGAGGTCGAAAATCGGTTTCAGCGGCAACATGCTCATTTCAAGCTAGGCCCATTAGCGGAGCAAACACAAGCGTGCGACCAATCGGATGTGCGAGAGACACAAAGTGGCAGCGTGACGCTAATGTGTTGAAATTGTGGGATTGTAACCAGGAGGCTGTTTCATGAAAGATGCATGCGCATCTTTCACGCGTGCTTGGAGGAAGAGCGTATGGTGGAGAGCAACATCGCCGAACGTCATCACATTCCCGGGATTCACTTTCATCCTCCTCCAAACCAATCACTCGACATCTAAACATCAAAGTCTTTGGTCCGCCTGTAAAGAATCGAACCACAGCACAGCAAACCTGAGCGTACTACTCCAAAGCCAACCACAACTTGACAAATTCGACTGTACCAGGACCGTATACTGATAAAACTGACCCCTACTACGACCAACCATACCATGAAAAAGCAAACCGTACTTACACCAACAGAAATATGACGATGAGACCAACCGAATCATATCACAATGAACCGAACTGAACCACGATGCCGAACGCAGCCGTACCACAAAGAATCAAACTGTACTATGACGGACTGAACCAGATACGTACAAACCCACCCGGCACAACAAGAACCAAATTATAGCACAATGAATCGTACCACGACAAACTGAACCGGACTACGATCAGCGGAGCCTTCCAAAGCCAATGTCCAACTATGTCCAACGCAACAGACCATGAGGAACTAAACCACATCACAACCAGTAGAGGTGTCCTGAAAAAGTGCGCTGCGACGAGCTGAACCGAATTACACCATAATGAAAGGAACCCTAGAAAGACAAAGCCAACCACGCAACCAATAGCTGAGCCATCGTAGACTCAATCAGGAATTGCACCAAACCATCTCATGAAAAACTGAACCGTAGTCTGAAGACCGAACCATACCACAACGAACCGAAGTCCAACACGACGGACTGTACAACAACGTCGTGACTTAAAACGAAAGACATCGTGGCGAACGACCAACCCATTTGTCGCAAGGTCACCTCCGTGCTTCCTCTGGATTTATCCCGACATTCCGCGCTTTTTTGTTGTTGTCTCAGAGTCCCATCTGATTGTTTTATCCCCCCTGACAACTTTTTTAAAAAGACGGGCGAGGAAATGTGTGAGTCTTTCTTTCTTCTTTTTACATGTTTTATTTCTAGCGTGTTTTATAGCACCCTAGAAGATCGATAGCTCGCCAGCGCCATTTAGACGGACGGCGTCGCATTGAAGGGAAGGCGTTCAAGAGTAGCTGGGTGATAAAAATCCAGCACTGCCTCGAAATTTACTGACTCGGCGCCGTGAGAAGTGCACGCCGTTCAGGAAGACCAGAAAGTTAAACCCTCTTCATATCCATCACTAAAATATTGGCACAGGAACTGTCATTACGATTTTTTCTTTGAAAACGATGACTTGTCAAGTCACGTCAAAATAATAACGGTCAAACCTCGCGAATCTGCACGTTATGACGGTAGTTTGTTGTAACCATTTCCTATAAAATGGCCGCCAACGACGAAGTAGAATACAGGAGGATCATTTGTAGGTGTAAAAACATGAACATATAATACGGTAGAAACGTGTACGCACAAATATGTGTATCGGAAGAAAAAAAACGATTTTATGAGACATGAAATAAAACGACGGTCGAATTCCGACTTCATCTCTGAAAGCATTTCAGTCAGCAAATGAAAAGGGCCTCTTCTCCCGTTCAGCAGTGGCGCGCCGCCTAGCCGTTTACGATCATCTTTCAGTCTGTTGGCCTCGAACTCTGCCGTGATTTCGTTGACACCGATTGTCGAAATCGCCGACTTTGCCAACTCGTCGTCTCGGCTGAGGTCGTCTGGGAAGACTCCCTTTCCCAAAATGAGAAACGATTTCAACCTTCGCAGACAGCGAGATTGTTTTCAGAGCTTGTGCGCCGTTCCTCCGGAAGTACCATCATGGTCAGAAGCGTTGCTAAGCAACCGAGGGGAATCCCGCGCCGTGCATTTCTTTTGCTGGAGAGAAAGATCTCAATTCTGACAACCTAATTCATATAAAGTGTTCCCTCCCTTGCGGGGACCGGGACCCTGCCGCGATAAGTGTAAAAACCGTGAAGGAGGGTTGGCTCCACCCCTAGGAATTTTTGTGTAAGTGTATGTGGCTACCAGCATGTTTACATATTTGAGACAAAGACCACGGCAGTACACGTATTTACTTCAATCTCGAATGATAAAACCTTGTACAGTACTTAACATTCATCAGCGTTGGCTTCTGAAAGAGACAGAGAGACTTGTGTTAGTGGCGCTCTGACGGCGTAGCCGCGGTTAGCTTCCAGCTAGCTCCTAGCCAGCAATCCGATCCCTTTTCCCATCTTGAGTCTTCATTTAATTCCAACAGCATTCAAATGACTTTTCTGATGAAATGTGTCGCTAGAGGGTAGTCTAGCTTCCAGCTCGTTTCGCCATGCTAAAGGGTTTAGCATGAGCGTCACCTATCGTGTACTAGCGGAGCACATTCGCAAGACTGTCAGTGCCGTGATTGGCTGTAGAGCGTCAGGACATCGTATCGTACGATTGGCCCGGACAGCTGTCACTCACTGAATTACGCAGCAAAATAATACATATAAAAAAAAAAAGAATTCACTGTCTATGTCACAGAAAACCAAAAGACTGATTGCATCATCCCCTTTCAAACGGAGCTGTACCGAATCAAATCGGAATCCCACTGAATCGAAGTCGTTCCGCTGGCAAATCGAACTTTCCTGGAATCACGTTGCTCCCCATATTGAATCATCTTTCACTGGCGATATATGTTTGTGTCTATAAGCTACACGACAATTCAAAACCAATCGGGTGGCTTGTTGACAGTAAAGGTCCGCAGAGGAGCACCTCTCCGGTGAAAACACTTTGGCGGCGGGGGGGGAAAGTCATTTGTCACGGGCGTGAACGACGTTGGCGGCATCGAAATAGATGGCGGCGGCACGACAGATTGCGCCGTTGTCGCTTTCGGGCGTCGGCGTCGTGGTGGCGAGGGCCTCTGCGGCCATAAATTTCGGGGCCCCCGAGCGAAAGCCGGCCGGCTCGGCCTTTATCTAAGAATGATAAATTCGGCACACTTGCGCGGCGGCGGCGGCGGCGGCGGCGGCGGCGGCGGAGGAGAAGAACGCTCGGGAACCTTGAGCTGATGGATGGCGGTCGCAATGACATCGGCTGTGAGGAAGCTGTCCTCCGGGTGGAGAGCGCGCGCTCTTCGTTGCCTTCTTTACGGCCTCGGATTCAAAAAGTCCGGGAGGAAAGTCATCTTGGCTGTTTTTCAGGAACATTCGGATCATTCCTCCTCTTGGACGACACACGCTCACTTTATATCGGGAACAGATCATCCAAAGTGTCGATTAGGGTGTAATATTCCCATGCGTCGCACGACCCAGGATGCATTGCGGATGTCGTCTTTTCAAGGCAAGGAGTCTTTTTTTTTTTTTTGTGGGTCTTCTCATGATTGACATGCCTACTTTTTTGTCGGTCTTCCTACATCAGACACGCCTCGGTGTCATATTCCCATGCGTCGCACGACCCAGGATGCATTGCGGATGTCGTCTTTTCAGGCAAGGAGTCTTTTTTTTGGTGTTTTTTTGTGGGTCTTCTCATGATTGACATGCCTACTTTTTTGTCGGTCTTCCTACATCAGACACGCCTCGGTGTCATATTCCCATGCGTCGCACAACCCAGGATGCATTGCGGATGTCGTCTTTTCAGGCATTGAGTCTTTTTTTTTGTGGGTCTTCTCATGATTGACATACCTACTTTTTTGTCGGTCTTCCGACATCAGACACGCCTCGGTGTCATATTCCCATGCGTCGCACGACCCATGATGCATTGCGGATGTCGTCTTTTCAGGCATTGAGTCTTTTTTTTTTGTGGGTCTTCTCATGATTGACATACCTACTTTTTTGTCGGTCTTCCTACATCAGACACGCCTCGGTGTCATATTCCCATGCGTCGCACGACCCATGATGCATTGCGGTTGTCGTCTTTTCAAGGCAAGGAGTCTTTTTTTTTTTTTGTGGGTCTTCTCATGATTGACATGCCTACTTTTTTGTTGGTCTTCCTACATCAGACACGCCTCGGTGTCATATTCCCACCCGTCGCACAACCCAGGATGCATTGCGGTTGTCGTCTTTTCAAGGCAAGGAGTCTTTTTTTTTTTGTGGGTCTTCTCATGATTGACATGCCTACTTTTTTGTTGGTCTTCCTACATCAGACACGACTCCCAAATGTCATGCAGCTCGATAACACCGGCTTCTCGGGCTGAATTATTTGATCTTTTTTCTTTGGTTCTCCAGGGTGCAAACTGAACCAAAATAGTAACTCCAAATCAAAATGTGTGTCTTTTTTTTTTAGACTCTTCAATGGTTCTTCCAATAGATAAATTTCAATTGATATTTTCTGGCTTCAGCAGGAAGATGACGGCTTTGACGGCGGCCATTAGCCTTGTGCTGATAGCGTCATTTTGCTGACAATAAGCCGAGCTCCATTACGCGTAATAAAGCCGCCGCTTTGCCATCCATCACGGCCCAAAACGTCTTATTAGCGCAAGAGCAAATAAAACCGCGCGAGCGAAGCGGCGTTGGACATGGCCACCGTCGAGGTCACGGCGGTGTCAAGGATCCACTCCTTGGCTTGGACAATCGCGACAAAAAGAAGCCCGCAAAGCAACGTTGACTCGGCAGCACGGATTTTGGTTTTCTCATAAACAGACCCACGAAAAAGTCTGTGAGAGGCGGCAGGCTGAGGCGAACGCGGAAAAAGTGCGCCGTTTTGCTTTGCAGTCAGTGGTTTTAGTTTGCCACTCGTGCCCTGTGGGATTCATTTGAACGTTCAGATCCCCAACCCAGAGCAAAATTTAATTTGGTTGCACCCTGTAAAATTGATATAAAAAAAAAGTAACATTTAGGTCATCACACAAAAAGTGTCAAGACGGCGTGCTCAAAAAACATAATTGGTCAGCCATTTTGGTTGGAGGCAGCCATTTTTGCTCATTAATTCAGTCCCCGTGGACCAACCAAAAATTTTCTCAAGGCCATGTCTGAAAAACCACAGCAAGTCTGCCGTATTGGTTTGAAGCCACTATTTTGGCTCAGTCGTGCCCAATAGAACTTTTTTTTTTTTTTTTTTTCTATCCTCACTCTAAATAGGCGTAGTGGTTATGCAGATGAAGCTGTCACATGTCAAAGATGAGGGTTACCCGCCCCCGCACGGATTCTTTGATGCAAGGCCGTGAAAAGGTCGCACCGAGTTCAAACGCCGCAGATTGTAATTTTTCTCTCCGTCAAAACGATTTCAAAAGACGGCGTCGCCACGCCAAGAAGCGAACGCTTGTGACCTCATGTGGCCGGCGTCATCAGCAGCCCCCCCCCCCCCCCCCCCCTGACTAGACCATCACATTTTTTTTCCTCTTCAATCCATCTCGCAGAGCATCAAAGCTCTTTTTGACTGTCATTAAAAAAAATACAAATAAAATGAAGTTGAAAGTCCATTCCAACTACTGCTGTGGCGCCTGCGGTTCCACGCGCACGCGCGTCACTTGTGTGTAAACAAAAAAAATAATTGGGACTTTGCCAGAGCGCCGAGTGTGAAATGAAACGAGCAAATAAATCTTTGGTGAGCTGCCATTTTTTTCTGAAATGCGTCCGTGAGTGACCCAGAGCTGTGTTAGAGCTGAAAGGTAAGCAGAGCTGCAATGAGCTTTGTTGGACGCACTCGCTTGATTCACCAATCATGTCCGTCAACGAGGTGGTACCGTGTCTCGGCCGCATGTGGCACGTACATAGAAAACCCCCCCCCCCAAAAAAACAAACAAAAAAAAACGCTGTTGAATTGACTCTATTTTGTCAAGTGGTTGCACAAAATCAAATCATCTGGGAATAGATAAAAAAAAAAAAAATCAGTCGATATATCAAGATTTTATTTCCTGTCACATCAACTTTTTTCATTTATGAAGTGCTGCACCCATGAGTGAAAAAAGCCAGTGGCTATTAAAAAAAACAAAGCATGTTTTTTTAAAATTATTTTTTTAAAATAATTTAAAATGAAATTTTTGAGCTCACCCAACTTTTTATTTTATTTTTATTTTTTTAACCCCCATGCAGTAATTATCCCAAAATTGGACATTTCGGACACTTTTGGACGATTTTGGACTGTTGGACAAATGGACACTGAAATGTGTGCTGAAATTTTGCATAGGATGTCTATCGACGTCTTGGCCAATTCCCACTGAACATTTTGAGGGGTTGAAAGTGAAAAAAAATGAAAAGTGAAAAAAGTTGTTGCACATTGGAAGAGGGACAATTTTTGGGACGTAATACCCTTCATGCCGCCGCTTAAAAATACTGCATGAGGGTTAAATAAGATTGAAAACAGGCTTAAATTTGGGGCCTTTTTTTTTTTTGTCGCATACGATTTACTGGTGCTTTTATTTGTGAATGTGATCATTTCTGGAGAAACCAATCACGTACAAGGATCAAAAAGTCCATCTCTCTTAAAACAACTCAGCAAGTAACTTTTTGGGGGCTCCTACGAAAAAACATTTCCGGCGCTAACTTTTGTGCGCGTGCATCTTTTGTGTCGTATTCCAGGCAGCTGCGCTTCTTGCTTGACAACGCAGGTTAATTCAATTAACTGTCACTCGGACGCTTTTCTAATTAGTGAGGAGAACTAATTATGCCGCCGTCACAGCCTTCAGGGACTCCTTTCCGCTCCAGCGCAGACAGGAGGGCGGGGGGCGGGCAATTAAAAATGACGGATCTGGAATCGGCGCTGAAAACTCAATCACCTCGGAGCAACTTCCGATCGGCCGCAAACAGGCGGACGTGGATTGGTTCTTGTCGCTCCGCGCCACCTGGCAGGCGACGATTTCAGGTCTCGTTCTTTGACGAGCTCCTCGGAGAGAACTTGGCCAAAGTATCCGCCACGAGCGGGTGTCTTATGAGCGGCCGAGCGTGGCCGCGGGATCAAGCTCGGGCGGCGATGAGCAGGCTGCAACCGACGCGCCGTTTAACGCAATTCGGAAACAGAATTCACGAAAAATGCTCAAAAGCATCAAATTAGCCCAAATGAGCCCCGATGCAGGATTCGCTCTCCTCAAACGGATGAGCCGCTGTAAATTTCCAAGCTTTTTTTTGTTGTTTTTGCCGTCTTTTTGTTTTTGTTTTTTTGGGTGGAACGTTGCGTCGGGAGTTTGGCGACCGTTTTGAGGAATGGCTGTGAAAAAAGGGGCGCAAAAGGGCCGTTCCTCGATTAGAGTAGTGGCGCTTTTTAGTTGGCACACCTGCTGGCAACTTTTCATTTGGACGCGACACAATGGCGCTAATCTCCTCCCGCGTGCTTCGGCGACGCTTTTATCCGGCAGCTCAGCGCAAGCGTCTTTCGCCGTCCGCCCACCTGCCTCCAAATTCAATTTCAGGATTCATTCGTTGAACAAATTTAGTGTTTTTTGGAATCGGCCGCTTAGCAGGCGAATTTCCCATTGAAATGTATGCGGGACAAACAACCGCAGCGGCGGCGCGGCGCTAATCTGCTCGCTTGGTGTTTACCCAGGCAGCACTCGCTCACTCAACACAGACACACACACACACACACACGCGTGCGCGTTTGCCTGCGCACAAAATCCGCATGCTGAGTCACATCAACAGCAGTTCATCTTAGCGTCTGGAAATTTTTACACAAAAACAAAACAAAACCAAAAAAACAAACAAACAAAAAAACAAACCATCCGTCTTGTCGTAATAAGCGTGAGACCCAACCATTAAAAAAAAAATAAATAAATAAAACAGGCCAATTTCACTTGGCAACAAAAAATTTGGTTGGCCTGTAGTGAGTCGACGCACAAAAAAAAAGTCTCACGAAGCCATGCCTAAAAAGACACAAAGAAGCCATCCAATTTGTTTTCTTTAGAGGTTCAAAGTTTTTTGGGGGGGAAAATTCACCCCACCACCCCCAAAGCCAGAGACACAGAAAGCCAGCCATTTTGTTTTTTGGGGGTCCCTCAAAAGACTAACACTTGACAAGCTCTTTCATATTTTTTTACATTCATTTTTATTTATTAATTTTTGAAAATTCTGCTCCGAAAGCCAGTTTGACTTTGCAACATGGAATTTGGAAGACATGTCGATCATGAGTGGACACCCAAAAAAAAAAAAAGTCTCCAAAAGTCATCCCCGAAAAGACACAGAAAGCCCGCCATTTTGTTTTCAAGGGTCCCTCAAAGATTAAATCGTGACAAGGCCATTCATTTTTATTTTTTTGCGTTTGTTTTTAATTCAGCTGCGAAAGCCAGTTGGACTTCGCAACATGGAATTTGCTAATTTGCTACTTGTCCTTCGAAGACAAAATTGTGACAATTTAGTTACAATTTTGCTCATTTCTTTATTTTTTTGTGAAAATTCCGCTCTCAAAGCCAGTTTGGCTTAGCAACATGACATTTGGAGGGCATTTCCATCCTAAGTAGACGCACGTAAAAGTCTCAAGAAGCCGTGTCCCCCCCCATCCACCCCCCCCCCCTCCCAAAAAAAAAACAACAACAAAAAACCCCCCCAAAAAACAAAAACAGAGGCCGCCATTTTTGGGTCAATTCGCAGAGGTTTTTCAAACTCCTCCTATCCTAGCGATGCGTCGCTTGCTTTGCGCAAGAACGAGAACGTAAGCAGGTCCTGAGCGCGAGGAAAGCTTTAATGAGCCCGAAGCCTCGCCGTGTTGTATGAAATTCTCCTTGAAGCCAGCACCAACTTGACACGTCAAGATGCGAGTTTGGCTAAAGTGTGCCGTTCCGCCACAGTAAATGGGCCACAAAGATTCTAAATAATGAATGTTGTAACGGCAGCGGCGGCGGCGGTGCGCTAATGAGTCCATTGGAGGAAGGAGGGGTGGCTTCGGGGGGAGGGTTTGGGGAGGCGTCCGGCGCGCAAATGTTTCCCGCCGATGTTCTCTTGATAGCCATCAGCCAGCTGATGATTCCATTTATTAGGTCGCCGTCCTGCCTATTTATTTCCTCCGAGGAACTTGTTTGCGACGTGACGAGGGGAGCAGTCCTCCTCCTCGAGAGAGAGAGGCGAGAGAAGACGAAAAAGGGCCGCCGCGCAGATGCGGCAGAGGGAGAGACCGCTTGAATGCCCTCGCCAAAACACGAGGAAGCACCTGCGCGGAACTCGACTGCCAGAAAAATAAAACGGGGGAAAAAAAACGAAATGCACATTGCGTATTCTCAACGACCGAGCCTTAAATCCCACTAGCATAATGCTAACACAACATGGGAAACGCCATTCACAGGCTAATGAATACAGTGAAACTCCTCTACAACGAAATCTACATGGGTGAAAATACCCCCTAGTGTGAAAAAAATCTTTGCATTAACACCATGCCCACTTTCCTGTTTCAAATTTGCTACAGTGAAAAACCCCCTGTTGTGAAAAATTTCTTGCTGCAAACATGATTTCTTTGTAGAGGAGTTTCACTGTAGCATTTCTTGGAACGATTAGTCGGCCGATAGCTCTTTGCAAATGAGCAATTTTTTCAAAATTCCACTTCAATATGTATCTCGAAGCAATTCAAGTGCTTCCTTTTTTTTTAAGTGAAACGTTTCAGTTCAATCCAGTGGGATAATGATTGAAGAAGAAGATTCCCATACTGGTTCGCTTCGTAACATGTCAGAAAGTAGGCAAAAAAAAGCGTTGTTTTCCAAGTTAAAACGATTAAAATTCGATTAACGCAAAGAGAATCCACCCGCCTTCATGAAACTGAAATCCCCCCCCCCCAAAAAAAAACCTGACCAAACTCGTGTTGTTGATTTTATATATCCGAAGGTGGCTGCTCGATGTCACACAAGCCGACGGCGGTCTGTTGATTCCGTTGCGCCGTTTTGTTTTTTTTGTTTCCCCGTGACTGCTGCTTGTACAAAAAAAGCGGCGGTGGCGCCACTGTGCTTGAAACTTTTGTTCCCATCAATAATTCAGCATCTTAGTCACGACATCCCCCCCGTGCTTGTCGCTTTGTGTCGTTTGCCTCTGCTTGGGAGTTGGGGATTTTCTCAACGACAGGGCGGGTGGGGAGGCGGGAGGTTGGAACCTTCATACTAGATGGAAACCCGAACCCAGACTTCAAACCCTAATTTGATACCTGAATGCTCGCTGGAAACCTTAATTTAAATTGAATCCCAAAGCCTGACTTAAAAAAAATAAAAAATAAAAATCCTGGCTTGAAAGCCAACTTTGGCAACCTGAAGCCAGGCTTGAAACCCTAATTTGAACCCCCGAAGTCAGGTTTAAAAACTGCAAAACCAAATCCTGGCTTGAAATCCAAATTTTACACCCTGACCCAGGTTGGAAACCCAAACCCGACACGCCACCTCTGACTTGAAAACTGATTCTTGGCTTCAAACTTCTATTTGAAACCTGAACCCAGGCTTAAAACCCTACATTTGGCTTCACGCCCAAATTTCAGAGCCCAACCTGTCTTTAAAACTCCAATTCGAACCCTTACTCGGTGTAAAGGTTTGAAACGTAGCCTTTGTGTGTCAACTATTTGTTGAAAACCTAACGCAGACATGAAACCCTACCTTGAAAGTCAGAACCCTAACCACACGGGAGCGAGCGCGCACGCTGATGTGTCCTGTCAGGCAAGAAATGTCATTGGACAACGTCGGGCTTCATCATCTCAACATACCGAATCGTTGCCTTCCGCTCGATGCCGTGACATTTCGTCCGTCCGTTCGCCCGGCCTGAAAACGAGCGCGGAGCGCAGCGAGCGGCCAAGGGGATCACTGAGACGCACGCGGGAGACGCACGAGGCCCGCGGGGCTCGGAAAAGGCCGAACGGCGGACGGCTGCGGCGGCGGCCAAAGAAATCTGAGCCCATGGCCGCCGAAAGAGAAATGGCGCTTTGGCTCCAGGCCTGCGGGTGGTGCTAATGCGCAGTACCAACAAGTGGAAGCCCGACGAGCCACAACACCGGCGAGAAATGCTCACTGGAACACTCTTTGCAAACCCAACCCTTCTTGAAACCGCAATTTCGGAAACTCTTAAATTTGTCTGGCTCAAAACTTTGAAGTTGAAAGTCGAATCGTCACAGATGTGAAATCTGGGTTTTTTCGACTCTCACCTGGTCTTAAAACCCTATTCGTGGCTTGAAGCTGTCATTTTAGAAGCCTAGGCATCACTTGAAACTCTAATTTGAAACCTTAACCTCAGTTTGGAACTCTTGTCTGGAAACCCTCATTTGAAACCCTCACCATGTCTTAAAACCCGCATTAGAAGGCCTAATCATCACTTGAAACCCTAATTTGAATCCGTTTTGAAACTCTCACCTGAGCTCGGAGCCCTAATTTGAGTCCCTTGAAAATGTCAATTTTTTAAAAGCCTTAATTATCACTTGAAACTCTAACTTGTAACTATTTCCTGGAGTTGAAACCTCAACTGGGTTTTGAAACACAAACCTGAAACACTAACCTTGGCTTGAAACCGTCATTTGAAACCCAAACCATCACTCAAAAACCGTAATTTTAACACCCGAACCCGGGTTTGAAACCGTCACCTGGCCTCGAAAACCGTAATTTGAGCTATTAACCCGGACTTGAAACTCTCACTTGGGCCCGAAACCCTAATTTGAAACCCAAACTGTAGTTTGAAAAGTATGACTTGAAGCCCTCATTTGGAAAAATGACCCCCGAACTTGAAACCCTAACCTGATCTCGAACCCGTACTTGACACCCTACCCTTGAGTTCAAAAGCCTATACTATAGTGTACGCCTTATTTCAAAAGCCCCAAGTGTTGGATCCGAACCTCGGTTTGGAAGCCTTACCCCGTCTCGGAAACCCAATTTGAACGCCTGCCTCGAAAAACTGCGTCGCTCGCGCTCATCAAAAGAAGCGGTCGAATCGCCGACTCGTACTTTCGTCAAATCGTGTTTGCGGGCTGCGTCGTGAGGACGAAACATATCACGCCAACGCACCCGTGTTGCGGTTGTCGCTTTTTGGTGTGTCAATAAAGTTTTGCCCCCCCATCCCCCCGCCCCCCACATCTCGTGTTGCCCGCGCCGCTTGGGCTCCTTTTACGACGCCATCCCGCTCAGATGGACTATCGATTGCACTCCGATCGCTTTCCTGCCAGCGGGCCGCAGCTGCCCGCAAAAAGGGAATCCGCGTTTGCAGGAGGAGGAGGAGGAGGGGCGGCGGCGGCGGCGGGGGCGGGGGCGCGCACAGGCGAGGCGCGCGCCAGTGAATCATCCGCAGTTTTCCGCGCGGAGCGGCGCACGCACGCACGCAGGTGGCGGGCGGGCGGGCGGGCGGGCGGACGGACGGACGGACGGACGGACACTTTCCACGGATGCTGAGGAAAGACCAGCGCGCAAGGCCAAGCGCACACGCCGGGGGGGCTCCTTTTCATTCTTTGTTTCGGTGGCTTTTTGTTTTTGGGGCCGCCTTGACCAAAGTTAGTTGAAATCGCCCAGCATGTTCTTCTCCTCCTCCACGGCTGGCGCCCCGCTCCTCCTCCTCCTCCTCCTCCTCCTCCTCCTCTTCCTCCTCCCGCCGCCACCGCCGCCGCCGCTGCCGCTGTTGCTGTTGCGCTTGTGTGGATTTACCTCCGCCGCTGGCTTTTAGCTTCACACCGTTCCGCGCAGACCACCATGGACCACCTCCTCCTCCTCCTCTTTCTCGGACCCCTGCAGCTCCTCCTCGCCCTACTCGGTAAAAAAAAAAAAAACAAACAAAAAAAAAAAAAAAAAACCTCGTGGGGACATTGGCACGGTTGTGTGTTGCGAGTTGAAAGTTGCACGCGGACCCGACTTGACGCTCGCGCAAGTTGTGGATACGAGCGCGACGCAACACTCCGCAGATGCGCACACGTCCACGACCAACACTGAGACATTTTGTGTGCGTGCGTGCATGTGTGTGTGTGTGTGTGTGTGTGTGTGTGTGTGTGTATTTGTTTGAATGGGGACAAGTGTCCTTGTGATGACATATGTGATGACATGTGTTTGCTTATATTTTATCATTACGAGACACACGCGCACACACACAGACACACACACACACAGACACACACACACACACACACACACACACACACACACACAGACGATTTCCATCATGCACAACAATTCATTCTTGTGTGTGTGCGTGTGTGTGTTTGTGCGTGCACGCTGAGTTTGAGGCATGCAACAGGCACTGGTTAAGAAAACACACACCTGTACACAACTACACAAATTGCTATCGAACACGAAGATTGAGACATTTGTGGGGAGAAGTGTGTGTGTGTGTGTTTTTTTTTTTTTTGTGTATACACAAATCAGCATCAGGGAAACACAAGTTGCACGCACAACAGTGCACTGCTTTTTCTCTCTATATATATATATGTATGTGTGTGTGTGTGTGTGTGTGTGTGTGTGTGTGTGTGCGTGCGCGGCGGGGGGATGCCACGGTGGGCGACTGGTTAGCTCATCGACCTTTACAGTGCAGAGGGTTCAATTCCGGCTTATGGCCTTCCTGTGTGGAGACCCTGTGCCTGCGTGGGTTTTCTCCGGGTTTTTGTGTGGGTTTTCTCCGGGTGGGTTTTCTCCGGGTATTCCGGTTGCCTCCGCTCGATATTGTCTCTCATTGTGAGTGTGAGCGCGACTGGTTGTTCGTCTCTTGTGTGCCCTGCCATTGGCTGGCACCCAGTTGCGGGTGTCCCCCCCCCCCCCCCCCCGCCTGCTGCCCAAAGTCAACTGGGGATGAGCACCAGCACGCCCGCAACCCAAACAAACAAAGCGGATTAGATAATAGATGACATTGATGGATGGATAGGCGTCTATATACATATATGTGTATGTGTGTGTGTGTGTGTGTGTGTGTGTGTGTGTGTGTGTGTGTGTGTCCACACAATGCCATTTTCATACCCAACAATAATTGTACTCATCATGTCTGTGTTTGTGCGTGCGCGGCGGCAGATGCCTCGGCATATCCGAGTGCGTGGGAGTGTGCGTGCGTACGTGCGTGCGTACGCGCGTTGGTGGAGAAGTGCACGCGTGCCGTTTTTTTTTTTTTTTTTTTTTTTGCATCACGGGCATTCTTGACAAACGCACTTCACATGCACAACAATACCCGTGCGCTTGTTGTTATGCACCTTGGCAGCTGAATGTCATGTGTGTGTGTGTGTGTTGGTGGATGAACGCACGTGTGACGTGTGTGCCTGATGTGCGCATCACTCAGTCTCACACATTTACGCACACGATTTTTCAGTAAGAAGAATTTTTCAGTTTAGGGTAAACACTGCTTAGGTCAAACTGGAACGTCCTAATGTGTTTGATCTTTTCCGATGGATTTTTATTTCATTTTTTTGAGGGGTGGTGGGGGGGGGTCATAAATCGGTCTTTCCTTTGATCTTTCGCTGGCGTCTTAAAACGGTCAACACACAGTATTCCACTTCAGATCAATGTCCAGATGTACTGCGTTATTGATTTGCCTTCAATGTTTTGTGTTGTACTTGTGTCACGGATCCATTTGTCCTTTGATCGCAACAGATCGTCTTTTTGGTCCTAAATCACTTTTGCACAAATCCTGCGTAGGGTGACGACTGCTCTTATATCGGAAAGTGATCTTTAGAGTTAAAAAAAGAAAATAACATTCAGATTGACTTGATTTTCCCAAATTTTTTTGGGGGGTCATACGGCAATCTGTCCTTCAGATCTTTGGCCGTTGTATCGGAGGAAACGGTCCTAAATCGATTAGCACATCGCTGTCCAGGGTCAAGATTGATTGATGTGAAACGGATATGATACGGCTGTCAAATCAAACTGAATGACAACCAAGCGTTTATTTGTTATTTTAGGAGTATCCTTTTATCTTGTACTGCATTATTCGGGTCATAGATCAGGCTATCCTTTGACCTTTGGATCTTTTATCATGGTGGTGGGGGGTTTCGGTGGGTCATACAACAGTCTGTCCTTTAATCTTTGGGACTTGGATTTGGAAGGTGGTCTCAAGTCAGGCAACGGATGCCTGATTAAGGGAGGCTCAATTTTTTTCTGTGTTTCATGTTTTTTTGCTGCTTTTGGGGGCCATAGATCAGTTTTTGATGGTGAAGAGCGGGGTCATAGATCAACCGGCACAGGTTCTGTTGTACATAAGTTGGACTCGTTTTCCTTCGTTGTGGCGCAAAGCATGCTGAGCGTAAAATGTAGTAGGTCTCGAAAGACAAAAGGAATGTCCCAATGTCCCAACTCATTGATTTGTTGGCAATGAAGAGTTTTCCCAAAAGCGGGGGGGGCAGAAAAGCTGGCGTGTTAAACTGTTCGGGGACCTTTGGAATCGATTCATCTCAGCAGGTTAGTGTCTCAACCGAATCGACGCCTTCCAATTGTGACATCGAAAAGCCGACAGTCTGATGAAGGTCAAAGAGAAAAGCTCGCAGTCATCAATCATCCATCTCATTTTTTTTGTGGGTTTCATCGTGATAGACATGCCTAGGCGGGCTTTATTATTTTTTTTATCTATTTCTTTATTTGAAATTAATTAAATGGTCTAACTGAGGCAAAATGCGTTCTTTAAAACATTTTTTTTGTGGCTCTACTCAGGATAGACATGCCTACAATAATTCATGTTGCGACAAAAATTTGTACAAAAATTCTCAAGGGAGCTTCAGTGTCGAAGCGGCGTTTCTTACTAAAATGGCAGACTTCCTGTGTCTTTTGAGGCATGTGTTTTGAAGACTTTTTTTTTTGTGGGTCTACTCATGCAATGCAGTGAATTAGAACTGGCTTCGGAGGGCGGAATTTTCCCAAAAATGACAATGAAACGCGCCCCTCCATTTGTGGATACTTGGCATATTAGGCAACCCTAAATTATGTCAGAACGATTTTGCAACCTTGCCGTCTCGCTTCTTTTAGTTCCTTTTTTTTTTGGACTCACTTTTAACAGCCAAATCATTGACATTTCAAGCTTATTTCTGCCCGGCTCGTTCAAGCGTCTATCGCGATTTGGTTCAGGCAAAGCAACTCTCTCTTTTTACGTCAGGCAAAAAAGCACCTCGGCAATTACATGCAAATTGGCGAACCCACAATGGAGATCAACACGCTCGGCGGTGCGAGTGAATCAAAGTGCGCCAGCGACGACGACGACGGAGGATTTTATTATTTATTTTGCCTCCCCCTCTTCCTCGCTGCTTATTATGTTAAAGCCCTGTCATTTTCCAGCGGCTTTTTATCCAAGGACAATTATGTCGGCGCAAAAAGGAGGCTGCCCTTGCTAAAGGATATGGCATTTACTGGCAGAGCCCCGCGTTTAACTTTGTCGTCGAAAAAGGGTGACGGCTGATTGTGAGATGCCTAAAAGGTTGCAGTTAAGTCCCCACGCCGCAACTTTGTGTGTGTGAATGGAACTGACTGGTGAGGCTTCAAAGGTCCTCGCTCGACTGCCACTTCCAATGTCCAGTGTCTCATAGCAACAAGTCTTAAAAAAAAAAAGAAAAAAAAAAGGCAGTGCCACAAAAAGCCCGGGTTGTGCCGCCGTTTTGTTCTCGTAGCCGAGAAACGTCGTTGAGTTGGGGCAAAGCTAACATGCGCACGGATGCATAAGCACGAATGTGGAATTCAGCAGCTATGTGGAGAAGTGCTGCCGTCAGGAAAGAAAATTACCAGCCTGGCTGGGTCTCGCTTAAATTTAATGGGTTTTTTTTGGGGGGGGGGGGGGGGGTATATGACCATACGGAAGAAGTAAGGCCAAACAGTTGGTTGGGAATTGGAAGTAACTTTTTTACGCAATACTGGGACCTTTTAATTAATTAATTAAATGATGCATTTTCAAAGAAAACAAAAAGTTATTTAAAAAAAAAAACCAAAATTATTATCACCCTGCATACAACAAAACTCCAGCCAATTTTCCAACTCGAGGTGTATTTTGAGTATTTATGGCATATGAGAAGGGCTCGCTCCAAGACACGATTTTCAGAAAGAAGCAGATGATTTAGTTGGGGGGGGGGGGATACAGATTAACTTGGTTGTTTAATTTCACACTTGACGGGTGGCCAGGCACTTCAGAGACCAAACAATTTGGATACACAAAAAAAGTAGAATTGTATTAAAAAGGTGAGCTTTAATTCTTGATCCTTTCAGAATTTTGAGAGAAATGTTTGAAATTGCAAAAAAAAAAACGCACAAGATGTCCGCTTTCATCGTCAGGAGGTTGACAAAGGACGGAAGGAAAGGAGACCTTGGAAGTGGGTAACAAATCTATTTTGGTGCTATTGAGGCCAGGCCGCGTTCAAATGGCTCCTCCTTGAAAAGTGAGACGAGTGTGAGGTGTCCTACTCAGACCTGGAACATAAGCCCCCCACCCCCACACAGGAAGAGTCAGGAATCGGGTCAGCTGCTCGTTCATCCAAAGCGCAGGATTAAAAAAAACTGGCTGCAACAAGCCGCGTGAAAGGGGCTACACAGTCGCCATTGCACTACTGTGACACTACCCCTGAAGCCGGTAAACTTGCAGGTCAACTTCAACCCCCCCCCCCCCATTTTTTGTCAGTACCTTTCACACAAAACAGCGACGCAAGATTAAAAAAAAAAAACTGGCTTGAACAAGCCGCGTGAAAGGGGCTACACAGTCACCATTGCACTACTGTGACACTACCCCTAAAGCTGGTAAATTTGCAGGTCAACTTCAACCCCGACCATTTTGTGTCAGTACCTTTCACACAAAACAGCGACGCAAGATAAACAAAAAACTGGCTTGAACAAGCCGCGTGAAAGGGGCTACACAGTTGCCATTGCACTACTGTGACACTACCCCTGGAGCCGGTTTGCTGGTCAATTTCAACCCCCCCCATTTTGTGTCAGTACCTTTCACACAAAAAAGCGACGCAAGATTACAAAAAAAACTGGCTTGAACAAGCCTGCGTAAAAGGGGCTACACAGTCACCATCGCCCCTCTATGACATTACCCCAAAAGCCGGTAAATTTGCAGGTCAACTTCAACCCCCACCCCATTTCGTGTCAGTACCTTTCACACAAAACAGCGACGCAAGATTAAACAAGCCGCGTGAAAGGGGCTACACAGTCACCATTGTACTACTGTGACACTACCCCATGAAGCCGGTAAACTTGCAGGTCAATTTCAACCCCCACCATTTTGTGTCAGTACCTTTCACACAGCCTTTGACAAACAGTTTGAAAGGCATCACGAAGTTGCCATCTTGCCCTCTGACACTACCTCCACAGCCTTGAAATTTGCGGGTCGACCGCAGCCCCCCCATCCTGCGTCCTTTCACCCAGAGAACAGCGACAGGAGGAAAATGTACCTTACTTCTTGTCATTTCTGTCACATGGCGTTCTCGCTGCAAATCCGAGTCAGCGTTTGCGCCTTTTGAAGTGTTGCCGTTCCTTTCCCGGCATCCTTCTCGGGGATCAACGTCTTGCACAACAAATCCCTCATTTGTTCTTTTAGCCGCCCTTGTTGGGGGTATATCCCCCGTGGAAGGACGGGTTACCGTCGCGATAGTTGCTCATGAATTCAGCTGGCGCTCTCAGCGCGTCACCTCCGTGCAACTCGGGGATTGGGGGGGGTTGGGGGTGGGGGGGTCAAAGCCTGGCGTCTTCTCGCTCCTGTTTGTCAATTTCGCTTGGGGGCGAAAAATAGCATTTGCTTTGATCTCACCTCGGCCGCCCATCAGCAGCGAGTGACGCATCTGCAGCAGGAAAAAAAAAAAAGAAAAAGAAACTGCAGCCGCATTCATGGGACAGAGCTTGAACTGACAATTTATTGAGGAGGCAGAAAGGTGGCGCTTTAGACCGCGGCTCCACCGATATGGATTAAAAAATATTTTTTGGAGGCCAATCCCGATGTTTGGCAGACTACCATTCTGACAATGGATAAATCAGCCCCTTTCGCACTGTCAATCTGATCAATCCTCAAGTTTTTACTTGACCCTTGAAATTGCTGATTTCGGAAGAGCGTAATCTCTAGCCCCTTTGCGGCAGCCTGTCAAAGCCTGTTTTTTTTGTTCCCGTGTTGCTAATCGGTGTGAAAGGAAATGGAATGGGGGGGCGGGGGGGGGTCGTAGTACAGCCAAGAATTTGCCCAATCGGAGGCAAGATATCTTTCGACTCTATTGACGCCGACTTTTGACGGGCTTTTGTCAACGTTCCGCGTCAAAGTTTAGACGTCAAATGAGGGATTGAAGTCGATCTGCAAATTTCCCGGCATTTCGTGGAGAGGTGTCGAAATTGGTCCACAAATTTACCAAATTGGGAGACTGGAAATTTACGACTTTACTGCATCTCCGACGGGCTGTTTGAAAGGGCGTTTGGAGCCGCCGTCCTACCATGAAGCTATTCGTGATCTGTACCTTTTATCAGAAACAACTTTGAATGGCGTTCCTCAGGGAAATGTCCAAAGTACATTCATCTTCGTACGAAGGCTTTCCCTGTTTGTGCCTTTAATGCAACATCGAAACACAAATGTGGTGTAATACGATGCGGTGGCTTTGGCGTCTCTTAACATAAGCCGGCGCTAAGACTGGGTGGGGTGGGGGGGGGGTGGGGGGGGGGGGGGCAGCCCCTTCTTATTGGAGCCGGTGGGATCATCTCCCCTTTCCGCTAAGCCCCTAAATCCTCTGCGCCGAGCTCTTTTTTTTTGTTCCGCCGCCGCGCTTCTTCTTGAGCTTGAATTCAAAGGCGCGCGACAAGCGTGATTAGCACACTGACATGGCGATGGAGTCAATCGCCGTGTGACACCTGAACTTTTTCCGCTTCTGTTTATCTGACGTTCAATTCATTAAACTTTCTCAACAACAGAGAGAGATTACCCCCTTTCTCGCTAACAAGGCTTAGCCAGAAGAAAAAATGCACATAAACACGATTGCGGAAGGCATAAAGTCCATTTAAAATCTCCTCGGGCACCACCTTCATCTTCTGACGGGCGGGTCAATGCGCCAACCGAATGCAGCCAGACGCTTTCTCGCAGAGAGGCGCGGACGCTTGACGGAAATATCGACGCGGATGCCTCATTTAGCCGACACGCCGAACGTCGATGGCGTGCGCTTGTGAGCAGCCAGTTAAGGCTGCTTTGTAAGTACAACATGAAGTCCAATGGAGTCTGGTTCATAGCGAAGGCCCGAAGGTAGCTGTTTAGCACCCTTATACCCCCCCCCGGGCAAAGCTGTTCTTTCCCCTCTGTGTTGCACTGCTCTGTGTGGAAAGGAGACAGAATGGGGTTGAAGTGATCACGCACATTTCCTGGAGGTCGGACTAGAGGGTCATGTAGTTGTGAAGCCCCTTTGACACAGCTTGTTTTTTTCCTCCCCCATTTTGTTTCATTGTTTTGCGGTGAAAGGATTCCAAATGGGAGTTGAAGACGATCCATGAATGTTCTGAATTGATCGTTTTAGAATTGTTCCCATGTCTGTGTGAAAGGATTCGGAATGAAGTTTGAAGCTCGCCCTTGAATATCCTGCCATCTGAAGTAATAACAGAGGAGTGATGGTGGATTTGTATCCCCTTTCACGCTGTTGGTCAAAGCTGTTTTCTTTCCCCCTGAATATTCCTGCATTGCTGTTTTTTATGAAAGGTCATTGAATGGGGGTTGAAATCAATCTAGGTGGATTTTGTGGAGCTTCAGAGCTAAAACGGCGGCATGATATGGCTGTGTAGCCCCTTTCACACCACTTTTTTTCCCCTCCTCTATCTCATTGTTCTGTGTGAAAGGACTTTGGAGAGGGGTTCAAGTCGACCTGTGAATGATGTATCGGAGGTGTGTGGTGCGGAGGGGGGTGGGGTTATTCTCCAATAAAGTTTGGCGCAGACCCACAAATGTCCTGGTATATGAGGTAGTAACAGAGGCCGTCAGAATGCAGCTTGAGGCCATTTCATTTTTTTCAGATTTTTTTGTCTGTGTACTATTTTTATATGAAGGAAAATGGGTATTGAAGTTCTGTAGGGCCCCTTTCACACGGCCTGTCAAGGCTGCCTTCCCCCTTTCTGTGCCTTCCGTGTGAAAGGTACTGACATGGAAAGGGGGTTTGAAATTGAGCCACGAATTTTCCGGTGTCCGAGGTAGTTTCAGAAGTGGGATGATGCCTGTATAGCCCCTTTCACACAGCCCGCCAAAGCTTTACGTGTTCCCTGTTCTGTACAGAAGGTGATGGAATGGATTCAATTCGACCCATTCATTGAACTCTTTGTTTTTTCCTCCCGTGTCGCCATTGTTAAAGGACACGGACTGGGCATTGGAGTCGACCCTCGGCTTTCCCCGGCTCCCGCGGAAGAGTGTGCGCTTCCCGAGAGCTCCATCGGGAGCATTTCACGCGATGCTTTGATGGCGTCTGCGGTCTAACTGACGACGCGAAGCAAACGACAGCGGTCCCCGGAGAGGGATGAGGAAGTCTAGGGTGGTCGGCCAGGCATCGATCGCATCCTTCAAGGCAGCTGTGAACTTTTTTTTTTTTTTTTTAAGCTTGATCAGCAACCAGAACAAACTAAGAACAAGCCTCGCTCCAATCTTTAAAGCAGCAGATTGGATCAAAGCCTCCGAGACCCTTTCACGCTGAGTTGAAGTGGTGAATGCCTGCAGAAGGGGACAATAAGACTGGCGAGACTTGCACTGCCAATAGCGACAAGTTTCACCTTGTTGAAATGAGTGAAAACCCCCTTCGCCGCTGTCAATGTTTACATTCATCAACCGCAAAACAACTGCGAGCTTCTCGCGGACTTTTTGCGGACTTAAAAAAAAAAAACTTTTTTTTTTTACCTGTATATGTTAATTGGTCGCTGCTTCGCGGATTTTCGTTTATCGCGGGTGGTTTTGGTCCCCATTAACCGCGATAAACGAGGGATTACTGTATTTGTGAAGTATGTGCGGAGGAGGGTTTCACCCAGCTTGTCTGTGGAATTCTAACTGTCTACCAAACCGTCATGATGAGCAGACGCCAGTAAAACGAGTGGAGATCAGCACCGCTTTTGAGTCGAAGACAAAGATCTGTCGGCTCCATTAAGAAGGCACAGAAATGCAGAGAAATCGGTTTCCTTGGAATTTAGCTGCTTCCCGTGCTGAAACAGCCATGCTTGAAGTCCTAATTTTAAAAATCAGTGATTCTTGTCACCGAACACAATATTCCTTGGGTGTCGAAAGATAGCTCCAAAACTGCTTCGGCCTGACGGGGGGGGGGACTCTGCTGTGAAGTCGGCCAGCGGTCAATGAGCTCAGATGGCAACCTTTCAAACCCTTTATCGGCATCAATGTGAGGGTTATGAGGGTATAAACGCCCCGCCATCTCCGCGGCGCACCATTGTTGTTGCTCCCATGCCTCTATTTCACGTCAAAGGACACGGAATGGGTCTTGAATTCGAAATTGACGGCATCGGAGGTGGAATTAGAGGCCTGACAGAATTCTCGCAGCCTAACAAAGCCGCTTTGATATACCCCCCCCCCCCCCCCCCCGCCCCCCTCCCTCCCCCGCGCCTCCCCGAGCGCGTGCACAAATCAAGACGTACGCGGATCACCTTGTCCAAGGAGCGCCCTGACGATGTTGGGCAATTCCCAACACTCTTCGGGTGGCGTCCCTCCGAGATTGCCTCCTAAATCCTGCCAGTCAGGCCCGTCGAGGCGCCGGCACGCTCGGCTTAGCAGCACCTCGTCCGGCGCTCGGCTGGCTGACGCTTTTGTCTCTCGTTAGCGAGCCCGCCAAGCCATAAACCAACGGGGGGGGGAGAAAAGTGCGCGAGCTTGAGAGGGGATAAAGTGGCAAAAAGTGGACTTCTGCAAAGGCTTTTCAACAGACAACAGTGCACTCTAATAGTGCACATCTACCTACCATCAAACCATCTACATACCAACCCATCTATTCGCCCGTGTCCCTTAATACGCGCCCATCTACATCCCAACTCCTTCAAAATCTACTTTGCGACATCCAACCCACCTTTTCGCCCTTCCTACCTACTTTCCTACTCATCTATCAACTGCCACCCGCCTCCACCTCCCGTCTTTCTACCCAGCTGCAGAGCCGCCGACCTACCCGTCCATCCTTCTGCTCACCAATTTCTGTACCCATCTAACGCTTGATCTATTCAACTACCAAATGTATTCATCGACCTGCTCATGTAGCCACCCACTAACCCATCTATTCATCTACCTAGTTACATACCTCCGTACCAACCCATCAATCCAGCTACCTACCCAATTACAATAGCTGTCTATCCGCTTACCCACTTATCTAGCCACCAGTTTACCCTACTCCCTGCTGACCCATCTTTTACCTATCTCTGCCTACCCATCTTTTCTCTCACCTACCCATCAATGTAGTTACCGACCTACCTACCAGTCTATCCAACTGCCTAGCAACCCATCTATTCAACTACTTATCCTGACCTACCCATCTCTCCATTTGCCTACCTAGCAACCCATCTATTCAACTACCTTATCCTTACCTACCCATCTCTCCATTTGCCTACCTAGCAACCCATCTATTCAACTACCTTATCCTTACCTACCCATCCCTCCAGTTGCCTACCTATCCAACTCCTGACCGTTCCATCAAAAGCCCGCCTACCTACCTACCTACCTACCTATCTATCCATCCGACGACCTAGCAACTCATCTCTTGATCTTAATACCTCCCTTCCGACCCATCTCCACAACTACCTACCTATCTATCCAACCGCACAGAGGCAGATGCTTTCAAAGGGACAGCGGCACGCGCTAATGGCCCGTGTCCATATTGCGCCGTAAAAAGCAATGAAGCGCCACCTTTTTTTTTTTTTTTTTTTTTTTTTGGGCGGCCATATAAAGCGCCACCGTCGCGGTTTTAATATCCCACCTTGTGTGCGTCGGTTCCCGGCCATCGGCGTAATTAGCCCTGGCGGAATCTTGTTTGTTGCTGACGTTGAGCGGACAAAATGCGGGGGGGAAACAAAATGACGTATGGGACCTGCTGGGAAATCTTCACAAGATCAACCATGTTAATTATTCATGTCTGAATCCCGCTTTGTTTCGTTTATTTGGCCACGTGAGTGCATGCTCTGCACATGCCAAGATGTTTTTTTCCGATGGCCTGCTGGGTTGAGACGCACCGGACAATTATAAAGGTAATGCGATAACGACAAGTGCCACTCGGCACTGTTTTTTTTGTTTTTTTTTTAAACCAAGCTGGCGACGACCATCGAGTTAGGACCACCGACTGACCTCTCTCGCCCAATATCTCTTGATGTCGACTCGCAGTGTGGCTGGAAAGCACGTGTTGGCCGTGGCGTTGGCGTACAGCCGCAGTGCCTCATGAGCAGGTTTGGTCTGCGGCAGCTCTGCTGCGGCGGCGGCGGCGGCGGCGCAGGTGACAATGAAACATTGATCACGATGTCTTTTCAAGGTGAAAAGATCTCAGCCTTTCTTCACATCCTCGCCCGGCTCACTCCACCTCCAACTCCGCTGGGGGGAGATGGAGGGAGGGAGGTGAGTAAGGGAGGGAGGTGGGTAGGCAGAGATGGAGGCGGCGGGTGAGCCAAAGTTCTCACGAATGGAAGTCGAGGAGCTTTTCGCTCCCTCTTCACATTTTCACTGAAGACACCCCACGTTCGCGATAGCTCCCTTTTTTTTTTTTTTTTCCGTTTCTACTTTATTTACTATGTCCCACATGAACCTCCCCCATCCATGTATCAATCAACCCAGAGCAAGAGTTTGTACACAATTCCTTGCAAGAATAAGGAGAGATTATCACAAGCATACAATTGTGTGAGGTTTGATTTTCCGAATTTGTTGTTTTTTTTTTCCCTTTTTTGTAAGTCGTCAGGAATCGAGCAGCAAAGCTTTCCCTGAGTAATCCCAGCCCCTGGAAAGCGCTCATTTGCATATTTACCTGGCAGAGCATAACGCACGTCAAACTTCCCCAGACGACGGAGCCGGCGATGCCGTGAAAACCGTCCGCGTCGACACTTTGCTGCTTTCACTTTGCTGCAACGTGACTAAATCTCCGCCTTAAGTGCGTTAGCCACCGAGTAGCGCCTTTTGAAGTTCCTGTGCCGCTTACACACACACGCACCGACACACACAGACGCGCACACAGTTCAAAGAGTCAGAAATGTTTTTATCTGTTTGTTCAGTGGCTGCTTTGAGGCCTTTGAAAGCATGCTAGCTTAGCTGAGCGTCACAAAGACGGCAAATATCACATCACGTTAAACGCTTGCTTAGAATGCGAAAGCAAACGTGATGTCAACCTTCATTACTTTGGTGACGACAGCAGAACTTCCATGAAAATGAATGGGAAAAAAATAGCCGGTGTGTTGTGCTTGGGCCAAAGTAAAAATGAAAAAAAAAAAGGTTGTTGCCACTTAATTGCTTTTTTTCCTTTTGTCTTTTTCAACATGATGATGAAGACGATGATAGCGACAGATTGCTTGGTGTCCTCGCTGCAGCTGGGAGGTCTGACGGCCGCTTTGGCGCGGAAAAAAAAAAACCCCCCGACAACAAAAGCATTTTCCCCCATGAGGACCTGTCTTTCATGATTAAGAACTACAAACGCGTTCCCTTTGAGACCCTGAGGATGTGTCTTTCATGATTAAACACCAGAAAACGCGTCCTCTTTGATGCACGACAGCCACCAAAGACCACGGTAGACTTAATTGTCGACTTGATCTGAGGCTCGCTAACAATTAACGTGTAGCTAGCCACGAAAGACGTTTGTCACCTTGACGCAAGCTAGCTAACAACTAATGCGGAGCATTAAACTAATTATCTAACTACCAACTAACATCTAGCTGAAAACAAACAAGTCCAGCTAACATTTAGCTTACCACCAGCTATTAACTTAAGTCTCGCTAACAGCTAATATCTAGCTAAAACGAAATACGACAGGTCAGTTCAAAATAACGTCAAGATAAAAACTATAGTGTCTGTCCAATGACTTAGCATTAATGGCTAGCCAACGTGACCCTCACTGAAGTAGAAGTTACTACAAAAGTGCTAACGCTAATCTCTCCAGACGCAGCAAATTTCAGGACAAAGCCGACACTTTCTGCTGTACCGATGAGAATACTTTAGTTTTGTTTCAAATAAAATAAAATGGATCTCCTGGTACCCTGTTTATACACCCGTTTTTGTTTTTCCCTTTTCATTTTTTTGTTGTGGAGTTACAGACCAAAACACCCGAGGGCAGAGAATAAAAATCATCAGTCTGGCATGTTGATGAGGGAGGAAGGGAAGGGAGCACTAGATGGGGGGGGAAAAGACAAACGAAAGAAGACAGACAGATGGACAGACGGGAATGACGCTCTCATAGAGCCACACACATTGAGCGGTTGGGCTTTTCATTGCTCACGTAACGTAGCATGGGAATGTTGTGGCATATTCATCATTCCAGGACAGAAAGTGGGCCACCGACATCCCTAACGTTTGCTGTCGCTCCCTGGAAAAGGAGGGACAAAAAAAACCCGACACCTGACAGCTTGATTGACAGCCGCTCTGAAACATACAGAAACTAAAGTTCAAGAAACTAAACTTAGTCGTGAAAGTTTCAGAGCCAGACTACAGATTATAACTGACTGGCAATTCTGCACTGTCCAGCCACACCTACTCAGGCGTACGAACCTGCGCCGCTATCGTGTCATTGGCTTGGGAGCTGAGCGTGATAACCTCTGCGCTAAAAGCCCGGCCCACCAACTCAGTGCTAACGTACTCTTGCGCAGCGCAAACCAGCATTCATGAGATAACTAACAACTAATGTCTTGAAAACAACAATGTTAAACTAACAACAAACGATTAAGTAAGAACAAACACCGAACGTGGCACTAATTATTTGCATGAAGCTAACAGTAATAAGTAAGTGGTTAGCGCAAGAAATCGGTGTTCCCCGAGTGTATCGCTATCAAAGTAACCTTGATACCTTTAATATCTTTCAATGTAAACTAGCATCTAGTTATCCAGGTGAAGACCGCTTGGTCCAGATAGGACAGTTGGTGACAGCATGGTGGATCGGCTACACGCTAACAGTAACCCAGGATCTCTAGCGTAATGGGGCTCCTTTTTATTTCACAGTTACATGGCTTCTGAGTGAAGGAGGATTGAGGGTGCTAATGGGCGGCTGGGGGCTTCCATTGGGGCTTGAGGCGTTGCTACCGAGAGGATGTGATCACATTGATGAGGATGCTCAAGGTTCAATGCATTTTAGCTAGCAGGCAGGACTGCGGCTCCGCCATTGAGCTACACTAATTGGCCACGTTGGACCCAGTGTTGGGAATACCTCCCCACATGTTAGCTACTTTTTAGCAAGACATTAGTTCTTAGCTCGATATTAATAGAAATTAATTGTTGGTTAGATATTAGTTATTCCTTAATGGCGTGCTATTTTTTATTCTTTGCTAGTCCGACCTTAGTTGTGAGCTCAAATTTCAGTGGTTTGCCAGTTGTTTGTTGTTGGCCAGACGCTTTTTAGATGTTCCTTAACTGTTAGTTGCTAATCATGTTTGTTGTTCATCGTTGAGACATTTTGTTGCCAGAAATTACTTTTGTTCGTTGTTTTTAGCTAGATTTCACTGATTAAATTTTTTTCTTGTTGCCTCACGTTCGTAGTTATTAGCTAGATGTTACTTAATTGTGAGTTGTTGGCTGACTTCAGTCGTTAATGTTTTAACTCGATTTTGGCTGATGTTAACGTTACTTCTTCTCTAGCAGTTAGTTGTTAGCCTTCAATGAGCTAGATATTAGTTGTTCGATAATTGTTGATGTCGAGACAGTTGTGAGTTACTATTTTGCCTGATGTGATATTTGTCGTTAGTTGTTAGCTTCACCTTAGTCGTTACCACGATGCTAACTTTTTAGATGTTAGCAGTATGACTTGAGTTGTTGTTAGCTAAAACTTTGCTTTTAGCAAGACATTAGGTGTTAGCTCGACATGAAGTTTATACATCCACGTTTGTAATTACCCGAATGGAATTTCCGATGAAAGGTCTAAAGGTTTATCGTTGTTTGTACTGTTGTTTACTGTTGCGCTGCGTGACCCAGTCACGAACATTCTTCAAAATAATGGTCGCCGTGAAGGGAAGTTGACGTGATTCACGGCCAGCTTTCAAGTCTCATCACAGTGTTTAGTTTAGTTTAGTGCCACCGCAGGGGAACATTTCTTTTCTTTTGTTTCTTTTCCATTACACTTCCACTGAGGTGGAAGTAAGCTTCCCCGTTCTCCTTTTCTGTGTAGCAGGCAATGCTCTGCACACTTGGAATGATTTGTCAGGAAAACATGCATCATCGGGTATCATCATGTATCATCCCACAAACAGCCTCGGGAGCGCAGAGCTTCTACCCGCGCTTCTTTTCCCATTGTGGTCTTTTGTAAAGTGCAGCTGGGCCAAAATAGCCCCGTATTCATTTTGTAATAGTTTTATGTTATGAGACGGTACCTTTTCATTGCTTCCTAAAAGATTGCAGTTCGTGAAAATCATCGTTACAGGCACTCGTAATTAAAGGGAATCATGTCGCTGGATATTTGTTGAACTCACTGTTGGTTGTCAGCGAGCTATCATTTTTTTTTTTTTTTAGCTATTCCTGAGTTGTTAGCGAGATGTTTGCAATTTGAGTTCGTCTTAATTGAAGTGAATCATATTACAGTCAAACCCCGGTTTTCGTCCATAATCCGTTCCAGAAGGCTGTTCGAAAACCGAAACCACGCTCTTTTTAAAATCAAAATGTTTATTGAACACGTCTGCTCACAATGGAAAGCAACACGAGGAAGCATCACTTCCTTGTGTAAGGAAGGCGAGAGGAGTCAAATGGTGCATTCGAGTGCGCTCAGTTTTTTCGAGAACCGAAATTTGTTCGTCATCCGAGACATAAAAAAACGAATGGGTCGAGAACTGAGACGTCCGAAAACCGAGGTTTGACTGTACTAGATATTTGTTCGTAATTCTTAGCTTGACATGAGTAGTTTTTTAGCGATTGGAATGAATCGTATCGCGTCACATCAGATATCGCTCGATATCTCATCGCGTCGTGTAGCGACGACCTCAAAGATGGCAATGCAAAGTTCGATATGTTTTAATACAATTCGGTGGGAAATCAGAATGTCGTACGTCACAAGATTTGGATTGCCGCATTGCTAAATCGGGAAGTATTTCTTTGAAATCTGACGTCTGGCTAATCGCTGCACGCGCCGTCTGCATGACTTGTGATCGTATGATCAAGTTTCGATTTTCATCCAATCAAGGTCTGAGTGGGAAAACAACGCGCCGGACACGGGGCGTTACTCTCAGCAGCTGTGCCGCTCGTTAAAAATACGGCGGCGCTGTCGCGGGCCATATGATCATCGCATCCGTACGAGGAAAGATAAAGCTCGTTTACTGCACAGCAGGCATTTCTGTATTTATGCGTTCTCACAATTCTCAAAACCAGAAACATGCACGAGAGTGGAATTGGTCGCTCCAATTTGTCCGCGTGTCTGATTGTGAGTATGATTGGTTGTTTGTCTCTATTTTACCCCTGCCTACTGCCAAAGATACAGTGAAACTCCTCTACAACGAAATCATGTTTGCAGCAAGACATTTTTCACAACAGGGGGTTTTTCACTGTAGCAAATTTGAAACAGGAAAGTGGGAATTTGAAACAGGCATTAACACCAAGTGGGACCCCCGGTTGTGAAAAATGTCTTGCTGCAAACATGATTTCGTTGTAGAGGAGTTTCACTGTAATGCATGAAGATTTTTTCACACTAGGAGGGGTATTTTCACCCATGTAGATTTCGTCGTAGAGGAGTGTCACTGTAGTCGGCGTAGGCTCCAGCATGGTGAAGAAAAGGTGATGACAGTTCCCTCAAATGCAAAGGCCGAGCCCCCTAGTGTGAAAAGGCCGCATATTTCCTCTCGGAAATGCATCAATGAAGTTCCTGATCAGAGCGGGCCCATTAAAGGGGCAATGGAGCCCCCCCCCCCCCCCCCCCGTCCCCCCGGAGAAGAGAGAGTGGCCACGCGTGGTCCCTGGAGATCATTGGGACCATTCCAGGCAGTTAGCATTGTGCTAATCTTGACGGATCAAGTGAACTCAAATTTGGCACGGCTCAAAAGTGCCCTCGCCGGTTCAATTAGATTGTGAAGATTCGATGAAAGTCTCCGCGTGGACTCCCGACGTTCGTCGATATGAAAAATAAGCTGCGGGTTGGACTTGGGGAGCAGTCAGAATAATGACTGTTTGTTGATCATCTTGGAGAGAGAGAGAGAGAGAGAGAGAGAGAGAGAGTGTCGACTATTTCGGAAACGACACGCGTTGCGGCTCGGAAAAGCGATTCCCAAACACACGCCGCCCATTTTGCTCTTCGAAAGAGTCGGAATCCATTTGGCGACGCCGCTGCTGTGACGTGTGTTCCAAGAAATGCGAATTATGCAAAGAATTAAAAAAAAATATTGTGTGTGAATCCTGAGATGAGGAGTTGAAAAGACCGCAAAGAATTTGAGTGGAACTTTTTGTCATTGCTACGATCTGCTAGCGATACCTTCCCAAGTGCTAACAAGTCAAATCGAGAATTGCTCCCAAACGAGCTGCGCATTATAAATGCGGGTTTGAATCCGTTAAGCAAAAGTGAGCTGCCAAGAATTTTATCGTCGATGCAACTTGATCCGTCAAGCTCACCTTTGAACCGTTTGCGACGATTTACGAAAAAAAAATAACAAAGCAACCAGAAGACTCGGTTTTTCCCCGATTGGTGCGCTTGCGAGTGCGGCTTGAATGCGGATGAACGTAACGAGAAATCCCTCGCGGACGTCGGCCAATCCGGGCGCAAAAGCGCAAGCTTCGCTTCTTTGTCATTCTCATCGTCTCCCGGCTGAGATCTGCTCACGGACGCCGGACTCTGAATGCCAACCGTTACACCGCTCAAGGCCTTTTTTTTCCCGGCGAGCCCGCCTCGGAAGCGGGGGGGGTTGGGGGGTGGGGGGCTGCATTACATTATTCACCGGCGCGATTGAAGCGGAACCCTCACGAGAGCCGGCGGCCCATCGGAAGGACGTGCACCCGACCCCCGGCCTTCTGCTCCGCTCGCACATCCTTTGCCGTCGATAAAACCCCGATTGCTCCTGCGGCGCATGCTGAGCAGCGACGCGTTCTTCTCTCGTTTCACTCGCTCGACGAGCGCGCGCAGGCGCGTAATACAGTCATAGATGCGTGCAAGCACAGTGCGATAAAAAGCGGCCGCGACGTGCCCTCGACGTGGCGCCTCGCTTTGCCGGGCCCGGCGGAGAATCCGAGCAATATTTACCGCCGCCGCTGCGACGACGCGGGCGCTTGGTATGCGGCATCCGCACGTTTTGTGTCTGATGGGAAACGAAACTGCAGCGCCAAATCATTTTTAGGTTGGCACATGACTCGGAAGATGACAGATTCAATTCAGAGGAACATGCTCGAGGCACTGAAACATCAACGTTTTTTGGGGGGGGGGTGTCGAGGTGGGGGGGGGGTAGGTTTGAACTGATAAAAATGGAAAAACAAGAGCGTTTTGTTCTCTGAATGCAGTGGAATCTGTGACATTGGTCCTATTAAGAATAAAATCGGGTCTTCGCTTGGAGAAAATGAGCTAAAAGCGAAGACGGTACTCGTGTTATTTGGAACATCAAAAGAAAAGAAAAAAAAAAAAAAAACGAACTGAGCAAAATGAGAACGCTTGGCACATTTTGCTCCTTCATTGCATTTGAATCCGTTTAGCGACGGCGCCCGCAATTAAAAAAAACCAAAGCCGCTATTCACTTCGAAAAACAGGCGAATACAAAACGTGCTTGCGTTATCGATTCATCAAAGTAAAACGATTTATTTGGGAATGCAGAAAAAAAAAACAAAAAAAACGATGGCACGCACGCCCCGATGACGCCGCACATTTTGATCTTTGATCGCGTCGGAATCCGTTTAGTGACGGCGTTGCTCAAAATGGAATCCTCCACATTCAACAACAAACGATATAAAACAATAATAGGGGAGCACAAAAACAGTCAAAGCAAAAAAATCGAGTCTCTTGCTGAGTCAAAAGCCAAAGAATAAAAATGAGTTTGAAGACGAGTTGGAAAGCTGGGCAGCGAGGGGTGGCTTGCCGATCGTTTATTCCAAAGAGACGGAAAGGCTCCGCCCCCTCTGAGCCTCCGCTTAGTTCTCGCTACCTCGAGCCCGCAGACCTGAGGCACCAGGCAGGGAGCGAGGCCATTTCAAGATTTGAAAACGATCTTAAAAAGAATCCTAAAATGTTTCGGGAGTCAGTGTAGGAGTTCCGTGCTCCCTCCTACGAGCTCCAGTTAGGAGGCGAGCAGCCAGCAGCATTTTGGACCAACTGGAGACGCTTGATGGAGGATTGGCTGACTCCAAAGTCAAATGCGTGACAGTCATCCGGCCGGGATGTGACCACGGCGTGAATGACTTTCACAAGTAGACGAGGAAACGCTTCGATTGTGTGGCGCCGACAAAACGTCGACGGAAAGTGTTTGAAATGCGAAAAAGCAAGAGCACGTTTTTTCCTGAGTGAGTCGCATATTTTCTTTTGGATTCTTGTCGGAATCAGTTTAGAGGAACAACGAAAAAAAACAATCGCTAGGGCTGAAACAATGACTCGAAATACAGTCAAACCTCGGTTTTCGTCCATAATCCGTTCCAATAGGTTGCTCGAAAAGCGAAATTGTTCGAAAACCGAAACCACGCGCTTTTTAAAATAAAAAATGTTTACTGAACACGTCTGCTCACAATGGAAAAGCAACACAAGGAAGCGTCACTTCCTCGTGTAAGGAAGGCGAGAGGAGTCAAATGGTGCGTTCAAGTGCGCTCAGTTTGTTCGACAAACGAAATTTCTTCGTCATCCGAGGCATAAAAAACTCGAAATTTTTGCTCGAAAACCGAATTGGCCGCAAAAACCGAGACGTTCGAAAACCGAGGTTTGACCGTACGCCTAAAATTTCTGCCTTTGAACGTTTTCCAGTTTCACTTCGGACACGTGCGTTACTCCGAAGAGGAATAAAATTGGCGAGGTAGCCTCGTTACGACGTACCTCCACGCACATAACGGATCCGCACGTTATCAAAATAATTCGTCGGAACTATTTCCAATCAAACGGCTACGATGAAAAATACAGTTAGGAACATTATGTTGTTGTTAAATAACACAAAAATCAACCAAAATGTTACTTTGCGTGATTCCGCAACCGGAGGGATTCGGGTAAGAGTGAAAACAAGGCCGACGTGTTGGTTTTTTTTTGGGGGGGTTTTAAAAAAAAAATAAAAAATTTTGCACAGTCCACAAGTGTCCACTGCGTGACGGACGTGCTTGAACATTGAGTTGAAGCGCCTGAGAAGGTGGCAGCTCCTTGCGGAGAACGAGCTGTCAGCACTCAGGCACTCAGCGGCGCTCCGATGGGGGGCGGGCGCAGCGGACCGTCTGAAGGGGGAGGAGGGGGGGGGAGAAATCCCCAAATCACACATACGCTCACCCCCTTGTAAGCTGACGGCGGAATGCTAATATGCGCGGTCATGCAGGATTACAGCGCAGATGTTTTGGGGATACTTTAAAGCCCTAAAAAAATATATATATATATATATATATCGTCATGTTTCAAGAGTTTTCTCTGCGGTCGCTGGGCGCTGATGAATAATTTCTGACTTAAAAATCCAACCACCTCGCACATGTTTTTCTTTTTTTTTTTTTTTTTGTTCCACCGATCCCACCCCAACCCAGGGTGACTCGACTGATATTTTATTTAGCCTGTTTTATTATTTCATGCTAAGGGCACAGCCTCCAGATACACGTGTAACAACTGCGGCGCAGCCACTCTGCTCCTTAGGCACTCGAAAAAAAGTTTGAAAAAGGCCGGTTTCAAAGGGTCACCTCTAAAAAGGCTGGAAAGTCAATTCAAAGATTTGTTTCTCCCAAATACGCTCGACATGTTGACATGTGTTGTGTGGAAAAACACAGTCCAAAGACGTAACTGTTGCGCAATACCTCCATGACACTTTTGTTTTAAATATGCCGCACCCCCTCTAATGTGCACACATCCCAGTTTTTTGAGTCCCCAGTTTAAATAGTATTCTTTTATTTAAAAAAACAAAAACAAAAAAAAAGTTGTCAAAATGTGTTGTAAATGTGTAATTACACCAGCGTGCCGTTCCACTTTTAATCTTGTGCACCCCCCCCCCCCAAGGAGTTACTTTGGGAGTCTCAGGTTTCAATTGCATTTTATCAGAGGAAAAAAAAAAAAAAAGTGTCATTACACTGTTTGTCCGGCGCACCACCTGGAGGGTGCTCGTGCATCCTGGAGTTTTAGAATCCCAGCTAATTCAAATGTTTATTGTTTGATGTTGAAAAAAAAAAAAAAACACTCTAAAACCCCCAGTCCGCTTTTTTGCATGCCCTTGAGGGCTCTTACGCCCCCCCCAGATTGGGCATCCCTGTCCTCCAGTCAACAGTGTAGGCAAGGATGGAATGTTTTGGCAAAGGCACAAACTTTGGAAAGGAGACGCACTCCGTCCGGGGAAGCGCCGTCGAATGCTAGGGAGGGACCCGAGTCTTAATTGGAGCGCGGCGAGAGCTGAGCCAGCGGGCGCCCACTCGCCTCCTGCGCCCACGTTCTTGTTCCTGCGAAATGATGGTCGAAAAGGAAGGTTAAGTCTCGGGGCCGCCCGCTGCTTGTCGAGTACGCCGTAACCCTGACACGCAGTTTGACGCCGCCTTAGGCGAGCTCACCGCTTGTTATTGCGCTCGCGGCGGCTTCAAGGGCCTTGTGAGTTTTCGGAGCCGGTGGGAGGGAAACGTGTAGGGCGGGTCCGCTTGTCAAGGACGCCTGCGAAATGACTCCTAAAATGTCCGCTTCGATTTGAAAAAAAACGAGGTCTTACTGTGTCTTTTTTTAGGGGGGCGTGGCTTCTCGAGACCCCGCCTGCTTCGCCTCTGCATGCAGCGCCGAAAACCTCAAAAGTTGAGCGCCATTCATCCGTTGAGTGTCCGCGGTTGGAATTTGGTGGCAAATTGTTTGCCTTTTGACAAAATGGCCACGACGCCAAATCGTGTTTTTTGCTCGGTCCTGAACTCTTGGTCGTGATCATGACAACGCAAGCTGTCCCGCTTGATGTCCCCCCCCCCCCCCGACCGACCGACCGCGTCAGCGTTGTGACACGTGTCCGATCTCGTTAGCGCGTTAGCTCGTCCCTCCCTGTCAGCAAGTCGTCACACTCCTTGGATGACCTCTGCTGTGTTCCATATTAATATTATATTAATTATATTAATCCATATTTTTCAAGAATACATATAGATATATGTATCAAGAAAAAATTAATCATGAGAGATTTAAAAAAAATGTATGTGAATGTTTTGAACATTCAACTTTGATACTTATTTTTTTTGTCCTTACAAACAAAACAAAAAAATCCGACTACATTCTTGTAAAATTACGACTTTTTGTCTGTCAGTAGAAATGTTTTTCTTTTTCTTTTCTCATCCTCTCTCCCGTACGCAAATCGACTGTGATCACCGGCGTGCTCCGTCTTTTCGCACCCGGGCGTACGGCAGCCGCTGTATCGCGTGCTGCTGCATTCCTCGCGTTTGCGCTCCACAACCTCATCCGCAAACCCTTTCATCCGACTCCAAAAGTCACTTGAGACATTTTGTCTTATTTCCGACTTGGTGTCTTTCCGGGTGAAAGCAGCAGCAGCAGCAGCAGGTGGAACAAATTCCAAGTCTTCAAAAAAACAAAAAACAAACCAAAAACAAAAAACACCAAAGCAGAATGAAAAGTGCATCTGAGCACCGGCGATGAAGGAAAGCAGCCGAGCTTGAAAGGAGTCGGCGGCGCAGAGCCGAGCTGGAAATGGAGGTCATCGATGTGTTTGTTTGGGGATTAGAACCAGATTACCAGTCTAATTCCCGGCTCGAGTCTGCATAATTGAAAAAAAAAACAAAAAACAAGATGCCGCGAGGAAGAAAAAGGAGGAGGACAATCAGTCCAAGTTCAACATCCGAACTCTGCCTGGAGGCTGGGAAAGAAAAACAAGCTTTTTTTTTTTTCTTTTTCTCTGTGTTCTGACACGATGTTGTGGCGGGATTTTCTTATTTTTACAGTCGCGCGACGCTAACGTTGCAGGAAACGCAGCGGACGCTGTCCGAAAATGCTTGGAAAACGCGCAGCCGACTGCCCGATGACAAAAAAAAAAAAATGTCAAGAGCGACGACAACTTGGCTCGCAGAGTAGAAATACATCAAAGATCTTCTATGGACAACAGATGCGCTCACTTTACTAAAAGGCAAAACGATGCAAACAAAAAAAGGGACGTCTTACTTTCATTTTTTTTTTTTTTAATCTCAAAGTTTTCACATAATAACAACACACAAACCTATTCATGGCCAAATCTTCATTTATTTACAGTTTTTAAATATCACATTAAATTTCGGAATGACCAGAAAAATGACGCATCTCACGATTTTGCGGAAAGAAAAAAAAAAAAAAATTTCGATGGTAACCGAGAAAGGGAAAAGTCACAAATGAACACACAGAATGTAAGAAAAGCCTCTCTCCATTTTAACTGATACGATCAAATTTTCAACGATACCGATCATCTTTTCACAATGCGGCGCTGATAGCGCAATAGTCCACGTCTTGGGAGAAAACTGTGTATCCATGGCAACGGAGATAGGAAAAGATAATAACGCCAAAAAAATAAAAAATAGAGGCGCGAAATCCCAGATGAGCTCAGCATCTGGTCATTCTGTCGCGAATTTGTGACGATACCGATCATCGTATCGCATTTTTTTTTTTTGTGACAACAACGTCGTTTTCGACATACTGGAAGAAAAGTGTGCATCGTTGCTCACTGACGAAAGGAAAATTGGTCAAATGAAAAAAAAAAAAAAGTGATACCTTTCCCGCCTTAACGGGCACGTTGATGGATGGCTTCGGTTTCTTTCCCGCAGCCGCCGCGCGACTTTTCAAACGCCGACGATGTTAGGAGAGATTAGCTTCAGGTTGGCGCGCTAGCGGCGACGCGCGGTTCAAATCTAAGCGCGTCGGGTTGGCGAAAGCAAATCAACGGCCCTGGCGAAGCGGAAGCCGATATTACCGCCTGCGGGTTTCCCCAAGCGCGGCTTGAGCTGTCATCGAGGAAAAAATGGACTCTCGTCGACAAAATGACGAGGAAAATCGTCCCGGCGTCCGTGAAAACGTCGCTGAACGGGATTCTCGCAAAATCCAACGATGGCGACGATTGAAGTCGTCGGCGCTCGGCTTTGATGACGTCTCTCTGCTGCTAATCCAGAATATTCCCCGTCGAAATCCATTCCCTTTGAACGCCAGATGATTGGTCGCCATATGAGCCGCGGTTAATATCCTTCGGGCGGTCACATTTGACAGCTGCGTATTAATCTCAGCCGGCGGCTCGCCGCTCGCGCTTGACGGGCGGGCGAGAGCGAAGACGGAGGCGCGCGGCCGCGCCGATCGATGGCGGCAAAACAAATTAAGAGTGCGAGTGATTAAGCCGCTCATCGATTGTCGCGTTTAAAAACGACGGCGAGCGGCCGGCTCGGCGGCATCGCACGCCAAGATCAAAATGTCAGCATCGACCCGGCAAGGCTGCGGGAGAAGGCGTTATCTATTCGATGGCGTCTTCGACGAGGTGGGGCGCCGGGTAGCCCTCGAGGACCACTTGAGTAGGGTTAGCGTGAGTAAGGTTCGGGTTTTTTAGTTTCGTCAGTGAAATGGTCTAAATCGGGGACAGGCAACTCAGCGGCCGCCGCTCCGTAAACGTCACCTGAGTTGAACTGCAAGTGGCGGCTCACCGTCGGAGGCGGGGGGGGGGGGCGTTTGGGCATTTCAAGCGATGCGGAGAACACCTCGAGGATCGGCGGCTGCTGTGAAAAGCGCTTAGCGGCCTGACAAACACGCTTAGCGGGGACGTCGGCGCGCCGCGAGCTCTTGGTGGGAGTGCGCCATTAAGACTGACGGCTGCTCATTCAAATGAGGATTGGAAACCAAAAAACAAAAAAAAATCAAACATCGGAAGAACTTCCAAAGGTTCCGAGTAATCCGTCACATGTAATATTTCCGTTTTGACTCATTTCGTGCTACTTGAACTTCACGTCAACCTGTTTCCGATGGGGGTATGTTCGGTTCGTTGGAGAAGAGAAACGTTGGAAATTTTGGTGCGAATGGGAGTTGAGTCCAACATTCAAAGCTAAAACATTAGCTCACATATGACGGCTGCCAGTCGAATGTTCGCAAAATGCCTCCGAAGTTAACGTTCACCAATGAAATCAAAGCCAATCCAGATGGAGGTCACAAGCGCATAAAACACGACCAAAAAAACAGAAAAAAATAATTGATGTCAGCTTCCCGTTCATAGCGTTAGCATTTTCATTAACCCGCTAAGAGCGGCGTGATATGATTTTACACCTCGTCAAATCCTCTTTCCAGATTGACACGCCGTTTGCGTCGGAACGTCGGTTACGTACACGTCGACGCTAGCTTGCGTTGTGTGGCAGCATGAAGCTAGCAAATTTCCTCGGGGCAAAGTGATGCGGTTTTTTTTAAAAAGGGGAAGTCAAGTCAAAGATTTTCTTGAGGTGAATATGTTCGACGCGCTTCTAAACGCGGCCTTCTGATTATTTTTGCGTTTGTGGAATATGTGTTGAGCAGGGAAAACGGTGTTTTTTTTAGCTCTCTCAGGGGGCGGCCATTTTGTCACTTTCTATCAATGACGTCACAGTTGCTCAGAGGCTCACGTCACGACTCAAAATGGCCGCCCCTTGAGTTGACAAAACAAACAAAAAAAACAAACAAAAACGAGTGGATTTTACTCATCTTCTACTCGATAAAAAAACGATAATAGCAACCACGAGACAAATAAGTGGAAGTGACAATCCCCCCTTTTTTTGGGGGGGGTTGTTGATTTCCAGGATTTTTTTTTTGTAATTATGACCAGGAGTCTTGTCATTAAAATGCAGCAGAGTTAGCCCCCCCCCCCCCCCACCACCCTCCGTCAACCTGATTAATCCAAATAAAATGTAATTGAAGACGCGAGGCACCCGGGGCGGCTTGAAATGACGGCAGGGGCTCAGGGGTGCCCCCCCCCACCCCCCACCCCGGAGACCTTTGCAACGCTGACGACGCTCTGAAATCTTGGAAGACTTGCGGTGTGGTGCGGCGGGTTAAGATAAGAGTTGGCGGCAGGCGACGCTACGCCATGCCGATTAGTATTCCCGCCGCAGATCGAGGTAACGCACCATCGTAATGAATAATTTATTTGATTCATCAAAGTTGCTGCGAGAACACTCTGGACGTCCACGGCTTGCTTCTTTTTCGCTTACATCCCCCGAAAACGAAAGTGCTGGCTTGGCAAAAAAAAAAAAAAATGCTCGTTTTGAAAACGTCAACTGAAATGACGAGCAGTCGAGTGTGACGTTTTTAAAGTCGTTTTCATCGCGGAAAAAAAAAAAACGAACGTGAAAAAAAAAAAACAAATTGTTGTCATTGTTCATGAATTGAAAGTGGGAAAACAAATCAAAGCAAAATGGAATCAACAAACAAGAATATAAAGTAGACAAAATAGATTTCACGGAGGCGTCCCGTCACGAAAAGTAGACGTCGACTAAAGATGATGTCACAGCCATTTGCACTTTTGAAGTAAAGACAATAACATTTATTATTTTTATTATGAGTAAGAAAATGAATGAATGAATGAATAAATCAAAGTATAAAATAAGCACACGCAAAAATAAATCCTTAAGGTGAATCAGTACATTTTAAACCTTGATAAAAAACCACGCTGAAAAAAAATCACCCTTTCAAAATAAGATGACTATAACAGAATACGTTTGAATAAAATAAAATGGAACAAACATTTGACTTCATTGACGCAATTAGAAAAAAATCATTTCAAAAATCTCACATTTGCTGTCCGCTTACCTTTGACCCTAACCCTAACCCTAAACCCTACCCCTCCTTTGAAACCCTAATTTCAAACCCTAACTCGAGTTTGAAACCCTAACCCTTGTTTCAAGTGCTCGTTTCAAACCCAAACCCTCCTTTGAAACCCTAACACTGGTTTGAAAAACTAACCCGAATTTGAAACCCTAACCCTTGTTTGAAGCCCTAATTTTAAACCCTATTCCTACTTTGAAACCCCAACCTCACTTTGAAAACCCAATTCCTAGTCTGAAACTCGAATTTCAAACCCTAACCGACTAATTTGTTCCCGTAACAGTACTATGAAACCCTAATTCAAAACCCTAACCCCAGTTTGAAGCCCTAATTCGAAACCATACTTTGGAATCCTAGTTTGAAACCCAAATTGGAAACACTGCCCCTGCTTTGAAACCATCATTCAAAATCCTCTTTGGAAACGCCAACCAAAACATTCCTGCTGATTTTTCCTAAGCGCAAATATTAAACGGGGGCGTCCGATTCGTCCGTCGGGCCTCGCTTAAAAACCATCTGACACGATTGCGTCATCTCGCTTGTGGCGAGCAATTGTTTGTCTTTACGTGTGGCAGAAATTCACTCGCACTTTTGGCAAGCGGGACGCTCACGGGACACTCTTTCGGCTGTTAGTGGATGTTCTGCGCGTCAGGTAGTGCTTCTCTTTGTGTGTGTGTGTGGGGGGGGGGTATTTTTTTTTTCCTGCTAGGCTTGTTTTGTCGTCATGTGACACACATGCAGCTTTTCCTCCCTAATCAATATTTCATCCGCAGTCAAGTGAGAACATTGGCTTTACAGGCTGCACAAGTGGCTGAAATAATCGATGCTGCTGAGGGGAACAAAAACAAAACAAAACAACAGAAAGAGTTGTTGGCATGCGCAGGGACAAGCGCAGAAGTTGATATTTGGATTTGTCCGGGTCGTGCAAGGTGAGAACACGACGTGGGAATCCGCGTCAAGAATCGCCAGTCAAGCAAATTTGATGGACTTGTTTGCTCAAACTTATTTTAGGAAGTATGACAACTTTTTCTTCCAATATACAGTGGATTGCAAAAGTCTACACACCCCTGCTCAAGTGCCAGATGTTGGTTGAGAATAATCGAGCGTGGATACGTTTCTCCTGGCCAACCTTTCAGTCCGGAGATGTCTTGTCAGCTGGTATCAAAGGCTGTTTTCGGGATTGATTTGATCGGGCTGCAGAAATTCACATTTCAAGCTTGTTTGCTAAGAGCAGCCTGATTTTTTTTTTTTTCTCCTGAAAACTCCGCTTAAAAAAAATTTGTGTTCATCCAGTTGTTAATTTTTCTTTTCGACAGTGACCCCCCCCCCGCACGTCAGTCGCACCGAGGGCGACATACTGTCGACAGACTGAACAAAAAGAACCCAAGGATTGACCCTTGCGGGACACCGCATGTCGTGGCCAGGCGATCAGATTCAAAATTTCCACTCCTTTGCTCCTTACAACGCAAGTGGTTAACAAACAGTAATGGGAGGGTGGCGGGGAGGTGAGGGGGGGGGTAGAAATTATTTGGCAATCAAATTTTCAGCAAAATACATTCTCATCCGATTAACCGATGGAGTAATTTGACAGAATACTCAAGCTTCAAACTTTTTGATCGTGACGGTCCACCCAAATTAAATATTTACGGTCCCAACTTTTTTTTTTGCCCCTGAAAAAAAATAATCGGGACTTTTGTAAGATTCTGACTTCAGTCCTCAGACGAATTTTTCTTTTTCCAATCTTTTCAGTGTGGCCCAAATTCCGCCCGGGTAGAAAGCGACAAGTCGCGGTCATAAAAGCCTTCTTCTCTTGGCTCCCCGTAGACGTCATTCCGTGGTGCATAATTGGGCCAAACGATGAGTTGCGCGGAGAACATCCCGTTCTACTTAAACATGAAATTACCGCTTGCCGACAAATGACACATGCAGGCTTTTTTCCAGTGCATGCAGAATATACACACAAACACACACACACACACACACACACACACATGCAGTTTGCTGGCAAGAATTCCCCCACCTGGTCAATATTTCATCAGCAGCGGTCACATAATACATCGCACACAAACCACATCACTTACACACCGGCTGGCGGTTCTTTGATTTGGACACTGCAAGGCCGCATCAGCGGTCCTCCTGAGGTCCGTTTGAATAAAGCAATTCAGGGGAGGACAAAAAATAAATAAAAATATATCTAGTCCGCTGTGTCGCCCTCATTGCAAACTCAACAACCTTGACTTTACAAACTTTAAATAGTGTTTTTTATTATGGATTTTTTTTTGTCCCCCTTCGACCTCGCAGATAAACTCTGATGAAGAATCTGGGGCCGCTCCGACCCTTTTTCTCGCCATAAATTGAAAACATTTGTCACCCCCGCAAACCTCCGTGGCATCATTTGGATCCGCGGCAGCAGCAGATGCATCGCAGGTTCAACGTTCACGCGCTTGAATTTGACTTCTCACACTGAATTTGTTTTCTTTTGGGTTTTTTTTGTTGTTTTTGTTTTTTTTTACAAAAACGGCAAAAGAGCAATTGTCCTGTCAGAGCAAAAGAAAAGAAAAACAGCATTTGTCTGCTGCTGCTGCTGCTGCCAGTTTGCTGCCCTGCTGCCTTTAAAAGTTTGGCTTCGATGGGAAAAATAGCACATAAACAGTGGAAATGAAAGTCTAAACGGTTCTATTAAATTATAGTCCATTTTGCAGCGCTATAAACAAACATATATATATATTTTTTAATACGATCATATTTCCCACGCTGGACTGACTCTGCCTCATGCGTGGTGTTCTGTTTATTGGCGAGATCACTCTCGGTAATGGAATTCCTTTCTGTCAAAATCGAAACGATTCTATGAAAACGATACGCCGTGACTATTACGAGAACAAGACCGCAGCGTCGCGTACAAACATTTTTCGGGCGTCAGTCACTCTTATGGGCGAATTGCTGTCACATTTGAATCTGCACGAGTCGACTGAAGCTAAGGGGTGCGTCCAACATAACCTTTTATAGTATTCAGTTAGTTTTTCGCTCCAGTTAAGATTGTGCCTTGAGTAAATATGTATGAGATTTTTTTTTAAAGTGCATTTTGGTCTAGATAACATTCAGTAATGAGCACAAAATGGGTGTCGGATGTGGCTAACACAGCTAGCGGATGGCCGTTCTGTTAGCTAGCAAAACAAACGACACGCGTGGGCAGTAAAATTAGCTTTTCGGTGAACTCGCCGGTATAAATCTTTTGTGTTTGAGTCTTCTGCCCGTTTATCGGATCAACAAGATGTCCATCAGTCCCGTCGGATCAGTGACAAGTTGGAATCGAGCCCTTTTTGAGTTTTTCCTTGCCCTCCTCGGGGTTAAGATCAGGGGACGTCGTTAATATTTGTCAACTGTTAAGCCCCTTGGGATATTTCTGCGATGAAAGACTATTTGAATAAATTTGACTTGCGAATCGAGATGGCCGATTAACACGTCAAAAGTGCATTTTCAAACGTAACAACTGGAAAGGAAATTCATTTATTCAGTTAGTTCTTCACCCGAGTTAAGATTGTGCCTCGAGTGAATATGTGTGGGAGTCAAACTGCATTTTTTGGTCCGGTGTCTACCAAGTAATTAGCACCACAAAAAAAACAACAAAAAAAAACTAAGCAGAGACTGCGGGGAGTGCAGCTAGCAGGCGGCTAGCTGGTGGCTAACGAAGACAAACCGTGTGTGTGTGTGTGTGTTTGTGTGGGCAGCAACGTTTGCTTTACGGCAAACTGTGAGAATAAATTGTGAAAAAGTCTTATACAATATTTACTGGCAACAGGCTGGAAGCTTACGAAGGGCTGCAAGAGGAACGATTTAGCCCCCGGGCCTGCTTTACACACATGCACACGCTCTTTCTCTCCCTCCCCCTCGTTGCTGTGCTTTCAAGTGTATTCAAAGAGCTTTGTGTTGCCTTCAAGGAGAAACATTTCATTGGATTGAAATAAGAAAACGTACAGTATGCTAACAAACCAAACAAAGTTAACCGGCTAACAATTTTGTTTGGCTTGCTAACAGTTTGTTTACTCGTGTAAACCGCTTTAGGCTACGGGAGTGGAATGAGTTTTTTTTTTTTTTTCGGCCTTTAACGGAGGTCCTTCGCTGTGTAGCGACGCCGCTCGAGTGAAGCGCGCCTCAGCAGTCGACCGTCCGCTGCTCTCTGCTGCGCGTGAACAACAACCACCGCCAAGTTAGCCTAGCCGACGCGACGCTCAAAAGTCACACTGTGTGTTTCCCTTTTTGCCCAAATATCTTTTTTTTTTTTTTTACCACAATAACTGTCTTGTCCACGGCGTCTTTTTTCGTTCCACTGGGGTTTAGCAAGTGTGTTTATAAAAAGACAAAAATCTCTTTAGCTCAGTGGCTTTCTAGTTGTTGTGGTGGTGGTGGTGGTGGTGGTGGTGCCTTTTCCAGAACTGACTTTCTTCATCTACGAGCCCGCTTTAGCTCACAGGGCACCATTGTGACTTTTTATGCAAGCACTAACGTCAAAAGTCCACTCAAAATGTTTATTTGAGACCGCTTTAGCGCCTCTGTCTTGGGTGATACCACCCCCTACAGGACTGGAGGGCAACTTTCCCCTCTCCCACTCCAGGATGCGCATGAAAATGTCGTTTGGAGTTCAAACGAGCCTCATGCTGCGACAGCATGTTTAAATGTCCATGACAGTGCGTTGGCAGGAGCTAGCGCAGGACCAAATCCAGCCGAGTCCATTTGAAGCTTTTTGGAGGACAGCTTTGGCTTGTGTGCTTTCTAATTACTGTTTTACCTGAATTTTATTGCATTTATTTATTTCCCCCCCAACTTGGACAACACAACGGCAGACACAAACGCTCTCAGTATGCTCGGACACGCAGAGAAGCTTTTTTTTTGGGGGGGGGGGGGGGGTTTCGTCCCGCTTCGTGTTTGGAGGCCAGAAATCCGCAGATGAATCTCGGCCGATCGCTTCTGACGCCCGAGAGGGCCTCGACCGGTCGTTTGTGTCCGACTCCATCTTCCTCTGCTGGGGTCGTTTTGGCTCAGCCTGCCCAATGCTGCCCCCCCCCCCCCACCCCCCGACCCCCCCACCCCACAACACCACCGCCACCCTCCCCATTGCTCGTTAAAACGACGCCTCCGGCTGCAAAGGCAAGACCTGCCAGTGAAACGCATTAATACCCTCCTCCTCCTGCCGGGCTGTAGCGGCACAAAACTCGGACAAAAATGCCCCCAATGAGGGACGGAAAGTGTTTACGTTTATTTCAAAGGTTACTGTTCACGTATTCGCCGAGACTTTTTTGTTTGTTTGTGTGTTGCCATCCAAATATTGAACTTGTAATTGCCTATAAATGTCACAAGATGGCAGCGCAGCACTTTTATTCTATTAGACAAAGCTATGGCTTGACTCATTGAAACTCCTCCCTTCACTTATGACTTTGACCTGAGCACAAAAAAATACAAATTGGGGAATCCCTGAGCGATGCATGATCGAACCCCCCCCCCCCCCAAAAAAAAATTATCTCTGAATTTGCATATACCAAATCACATGGAAATGGGGCGCATATCAGGTTGAAAACACAGATCGAGGAGATATGACGGGTACAGTCAGCTTGCATTGGGGCCGATCGGGGCTGCGACCCACCAGATTTGGAAGGTGGAGCTATGATTTCTTGTGCGGGGAGGCGAACGAGTCATGATTTTAAAAAAGAGGAAAAAAATGAGACTATTTTGTGTTGAATCAAACCCGTGGTTCCTGGGATGAACCTGAAAAAAAATAAAAATAAAAATGAAAAATGGTTCCACAAAATTAAAAAGTTGCTCCTCAAATGAAGTCACTGATTCACAAAACTGCTTCACAGAGACAAAAAAAATGAGTTTGAGTCTTGAGTGTGTGATGAATTTGGTCACGAGCGAATCTGCCAATACGCATGATCCGCATCATCCTACAAAGTGGAGATAAAAACTAAAAACCAGCCCAGCGTTGAGGAATCTGCCTGCCCACGTCACGATCAAACGTGGGCCAGAGGCGGTGTTGCGACATCAAAGTCTGTTTTTAATTTTTTTTTTTTATCTCTTGCCAACAACAGCCCTTAATTAGCTGCTAATCGCTAATTAAAGTGGTGTCGATGTCTGGGCCGCGGCATCACGATAACTCGCTAATGATGTGGCGTGAGCCAGGTTTTATCTGTTAGCCCGCGTCAAGGTTAGCGTCTGCACCCGTCGAAAACTTTTAACCCCGCTAATTGTCGGTTGACGGGCGCTTTGTGGGCCCTCCGGCTTGCAAGGCCCACCTTGTCGGAATTTTATTTGGCACTCACACACATTCGGTCGCGGTCCCTCTCAGCCAATGGGATGCCAGGATGATGCTAGCTAATAGCCAATGGCAGAGCGGATCCAAGTATGTTGCGTTCAGGAAACTTGGGAGCTGCGAGTATCCGGCCATCCTGTATTTTTACCTTTTGTATCTTGAAATTTCTTTCGTAACAAGAGGTAAGTAGAGGTATCACTAGACGTAGCTCAAACTAGCTCAGAGTGGGCAAAAAAACTAAATAAAACAAAAACCAGACACCCCTATACATTTTTTTTTTTTGCCTTGTATTCTTCGATTTTACTGAGCGGTAACAATCGCGCCTGAGAGGTTTCAGAATATAAATCAAACGGACCCAGATTGGACGAACACGTCACATGCTAACATGCTAATGATGGCCACACTTCAACCCCATAAAAATCCGTCAAAATCAGCGAATGGTCTCACTTTTTCCTCTCGTCTTCCTTACCAAATGCGAGAAGCGTAACCTGAGATCAACTCGACCCGATTGTTGACACAAATCATCGCAAAAATGTTTTTGCTGGTTTTGTCGTCTGTCAGAAGCCGGCGCTTACCGCTGCGCCGCAAATAGACGCTGACACCGGGATGCCGTCGGGAGAGCGCTGGGTAAAAAAAAAAAAACAAAACAAAAAAAAAAGCACGTTTCTGCTCAAAGAAGCGCATTCAAACAGGCACGCAAAAGGCAATTGCACATCCAAATGCGCTCTGCGTTTTCCTCCTGGGGGTTGGCGGGGGGGGGGGGGGGCTGAACTCAGCCAGGTTAATTCAGGAGCTTTTGACAGCCACAAAAACAAGAATTCGTTCACTTCTCTCACCTTTTGTCCATGAAAAGTTTTTTCAAATGTAGTTTCAGAATTAATTCAATAGAAATCTTTTTTGGTGGGGGGACAAAATCATTTAGTTCATCAAGTTAATTTGAATCAAATCGATTGTAAATTGTCCAATGAGGACATAAAAGTTTTTTTTAATGAATTTTAAGAAATCACTGGTTGTTGAGCAAAATCGAAATAAGACATTTTCATGTTACCGTATTTTCCACACTAAAAGGCGCACTGGATTATGAGGCGCACCTCCAACGAATGGCCTATTTTGTCTTTTTTTTTCTTCCATACATTGGGCGCACCGCATTATAAGAGCCCGACTGGATTTTTATGATTCAAGCAGCATTTCTTTTGTGTATTCAGGACCTCTCCGCCATTCAGATATTTATCGACCCGAAAGAGAATTGGAAAATCAATTCCGCAGCTGACAGGGAGCCACAGCGTTAAAAAAAAAAAAAAAAAAAAAAAAAGCCTTTTGGGTTGAAGTCAAGTGTTTGGATCTCTTTGTTGCGGCCAAAAAACTCTAGCGGCGGCGTTCCGAACGGGCTGCAGCTGTTTGATGATCTTTTTACTGTGCTACACGGATCAATTTGCATTTGTTTTTGATGAGGAAGGAGGATTTGCCATACGAGTGATTTGAGTTAAGAGCTTGGCCACGGGGCAAATTCACCTTGCAAGTCAGGGTACCATTGTATATTAAAACCGTGTTGTTGCTAAGTGGCCCACAGTCATACTCGGGCTAGAAATTGCTTTTGGGGGGGGGGGCATTTCAAATAGAAGAGCTTGGCATGGACTACCTGGAAGTCATCGAGGAAATAAATGTGTCGGCCGCTGTTGGTTGGAGTCCAAAGAAGTCTTGAGGGTCTCAACAGTGTTTTTCCATTAGCGGCCCCCCGTGCGCGTCTCCGCGGCAACCGTAACGCAACAGAACTGCACATCTTCCGGCAGAGCCGGCGAGTCATCTCGGTTCAAAAGCGCCCGCGCAGGCTCATCGAGGAAATGTCGTAAGCGGCAATACAAAGCGCCCGACTGCCGTCACGCTTCCCAAAATAGTTTCTCCGACGCAACCGTGACGGCGACGATGCCGACCGTTGGCGCAAGAGGGAGCCAAACTCAACACAGCTTTGTGGAGTTATTTGTCACTGTTTTGTCTGTGGTGTCCATTTGTCCAACCGTCCAAAATCGTCCAAAGTGTCCGAAATGTCCAATTTTGGGATAATTACTGCATGGGGGTTAAAGACGTTTTCGGAGCAACTTTGTTTGTTTTATTTTTTTAAATGCCTCCTTGATTAGTTTTAGTATTACAGTCGAACCTCGGTTTTCGTCCAAAATCCGTTCCAGAAGGCTGTTCGAAAACCAAAATTGTTCGAAAACCGAAATTGTCCGAAAAGCGAAACCAGGCTCTTTTTAAAATCAAAATGTTTACTGAACACGTCTGCTCACAATGGAAAGCAACACGTGGAAGCGTCACTTCCTCGTGTAAGGAAGGCGGGAGGAGTCAAATGGTGCATTCAAGTGCGCTCAGTTTGTTCGAGAACGGAAATTTGTTCGTCATCCGAGGCAGAAAAAACTTCACTTCAAATGAACCGTGAAAGCTCATCTCTGATAGGAATTGTATGATTATTTGTTTAAAAGCATTTCTGTTTTGATTTTGATGGTGTTAACGAAAATGTTTTTGTGGTTTTTTTTTTCCAATTAAATTATTTTGTCAATTTGCATCTGAACTCGAATAACCTCGGCCCGGAGTGGGCAGCTAATGTGCCATTCGGACGTCAATAAAAGTCGCGGCAAGCGAGAAGGCGAGCGTCGCCTGCTCGACGCGCATCAGCGATTTCCCCCCCGCACGCCGTCGACGCCTCCCAAAAAACGTGATGATTGCATGCAAAGCATATGCGAGGTGACATCATGTCACTCGTTTGGCATGCAAAGCGGAGAATTTAGCGCTACGCAAGCGCCGCGTCTTGCTCTCTTGGCGAAACTCATTTACATCGCCAACGCGCCGCGCCACCTCAAGCCCTGCAGCATTTCCCCCCCCCCCCCCCTCTTCTGCGCAATCATTGTTTTTCCGCCGCAGGTGGCGGCAACGACGTGGGTGGTCGGCGGGGGCGTGAAAGGTACAAGCTCAAAGGACCTGCCAGATTGGACTTCGAGATGCGTTTAAAAAAAAAAAAAAACCCACACGCGATAAACACGTAAGGCAAAAGCCCCTCGGGGGGGTCAGGTGCAAATCTTGCTAAATGGCGACTAATCCTCGGCGGAGGGCGCCGGGCGCGATAACCGCGGCGCGGTTGCCAGATAGCGTGGGGACAACGCGTGGCGCCGCTTCAAAGAGAAACACTCCCAAGCACTTCACGGAAGCCCCCGAGGAAGAGACCCTCGCGACGTGCTTGCTTTCTTTGCTCTTGCTTCCGGGCCACACGTAATGAGGGGCCGCGGTCCGACTGAGCAATTTGACAATTTGGTTGGCTTGTCGGTCGTGAGCGGACCCGCAAACGATTTCAAGTCAAGAAGTCGTATCTGAAAAGACGCAGGGAAGCCGACGCTTGGCTTTGAAGCGCTCGTTTTTTTTGGAATGGCTTTTCAATCTCATTGGGACTTCGCAACATGAAATTTGGTGGGCATGGCGATCATGAGTAGACCCACAAAAAAAAAATGGGAAAAAAAGACTCTTAAGAAGGACCACAAAGGCACAGGAAATCTGGCATTTTGGTGAGAAGCAACTCAGCCCCCAAAGACAGTTTGACGTTGCTACTCATGAGTAGACCCACAAAAAAAAAAAAGTTGCGAAGTCATCCCCGAAAAGGCACAGGAAGTCCGCCATTTTGGACAAAAGCAACCTTTTTTTTAAATTTCCATTAGTGTCCTGAAGAGTTTTGTCTTAATTCGGGCCCTAAAGACAATTTGACGTCGCTACTCATGAGTAGGCCCACAAAAAAAAGTCGAGAAGTCATCCCCAAAAAGGCACAGGAAGTCCGCCATTTTGGACAGAAACAACTTTTTTTTTCATTGTCCTTGGTGCCCTTCATTTTGAAGCAGCCATTTGGTTTGTTAGTTGCACCTTAGAATTCTTAAATCAGTCACCAAAGCTCCTTGGACTTTTGGTGGGCATGTCTATCATGATTAGACCCACAAAAAAGGTCTCAAGAAGTAAAGTCCGGAAGTACACAGCAAGTCCGCCATTTGCTTTCCAAGTGAAGTCTGTTTTTGTACATTCCCAGGGGTCTTTCAAAAGTGGACGACGACTCCTGATTTTTTTCAAATTGCCACCAAATTGCAACCACGTACACGAGACGGATTTTACCAAACTCTTTTTTTTTTGTGTTCTTTTTTTTTTTGGGCGGGGGGGCAAGTTTTCTCAAAGTTTTCTAACCAGAAGGGAAAATAAAATAAAAAGATGAATGACGACAGAACGACGAAGAGGCGGATGTTTACGAATGAGAACAATCTGACATTTACAAAAAGCTTCGAGCTCAATCACTGTCAGCAAAGACTTCATAAACGTCATCGGCATCAAGGTCGCTCAGTGACCACAAAGAAGACTAAAAGCATTTGCATCAGTTTGACACATGAGCATCTTTTTGGTGTTTTTGTTTTTTTTTGACGAATAACATCATCAAGTGGAATGATTGCTGTTTGTTTTTCAAAGAACGCCTCATTTTGTGACTTAACCGAGTCAAACATGCACAGACGGTGTGGGAGAAACTCGGTGATTAGTCTGTTTGGGAAGCAGCCACACACACACACACACACACACACACACACACACACACACACACAGTTGGAACTCAACTTAAAATAGAAGTACAGATACTTTGAAAACGGATTCAACTCCTGCACTTCGGTCAAAGTCGACAATCGCGCATCGCATAAGCGCGACGGGTAGGCTGCGCCGCTGTGGGAGTGCTCACAGCCGACTTCTGTCAGGGCCGATCAACGCGGCTCTCCTCATTCGGTTTAAAGTTGGCACGAGAGAGTATTATTATTGTCTTGTTGTTTCAGACCAAGATGGCGTCAAAGCCATAGTTTTATATTGAGATGAGGTCCGTTTTTCCAGCTCCCCGAGACTGCTTGACGAATAAGACAACTTTGGACAAAGGCTGCAACTCATTTAAGTCATCAATTATTCTGTCAAATATTTTGCCGATTCATTTTTTTTTTCCAGCGGCATGTTTTTCATTTCCAATCCTTTATTCAAAAACAGGAGACACGACCATCGATTAATTTTGGTACAGTGAAACTCCTCTACAACGAAATCATGTTTGCAGCAAGAAATTTTTCACAACAGGGGGTTTTTCACTGTAGCAAATTTGAAACAGGAAAGTGGGAATGGTGTTAATGCATGAAGATTTTTTTCACACTAGGGGGTATTTTCACCCATGTAGATTTCGTTGTAGAGGAGTTTCACTGTACTGGTTTTGCCGGTGACATGTCGGAAATCCAAAATTTAAAAAAAAAAGGTCATCGTTTACCAGAATAATACGTTTATTTCGATATTTTGAAAAAAAAATTTGCTTTCTGGGAGGACGCCAAAAATTGGGAAAAAAAATCCTGTTGAGAAGCTGAAATTTGGCAGAAGTGGCCGATTCTAAAATAATTTTAAAAAAGGTATCAAAGGATGAATGAATGATCCAAAATAACGATTGATGGATTTCATAATCAATGAGGCGATTCAATTAATCGTCGCCCCGCTACTTCGTACTTTTCCGACGTTCTACTCCGACTTTGTGAATTTTTTTTACGGCCGCCGACGCGACACAGAAAGTCAACGCCGTTTGAAATCTTGATTGACGGACTGATTGAGGCCATAGAGCCCCAAAAAAATGTCCGTTTATTTCAGCCAAAAGAAAAACATCGCCAAACGTTGAGTGCGTATATCCAGCAAAAGACGCGACTTTGTTTTGACGGCGGCGCAAACGCGAGCGAGTGTTTCGGGAGGCGCGGCGGGATGAATGGCGGCATTCCATCCGGGCCCAGTCATCCTGTCAGCGCCGCCTGATGGATGGCGCGCGACAAGCCTCGCAATTCATGAATAATAGAGCCGCCGCGTTAGCCTCGGGCGGCGGCGGCGGCGCGCATGTAAACGAAGGCGGCGGATCGCCCGTGACGAGCGAGCACGTCGGCCCCCGTCGGCTTGTTTGCCTTCCGACTCGCTTCATCCATCATGGACACTCGCGCTCTGTTGTTCTCTGCTGTCGGGAACACTTAGGGGGAAGAGGGGGCGGGGTCACATTGTTTGTTGCCGCCACGGCGATTTCGATTTGGGGCTCGGAGGTCCGAGTTTGGGCTGGAGGACTCGAATCGGGACTCTTGTTTGATTTTGTTGTCTCGGACGTAAATCCGACTCTGGTGCATTTGACCCGGACTTGTCTCGGACTGCGAAAAATATTTTTATCGACAAGATCGGGTTTGTCTTCCTGAGGAACGTCCGATTCCCAAACGAGATTTTCCTGGTTAACGTTTCCAACAAATTAAGAATTTTGAGTTGTTTAAATAAGTGGTTGAAGCCGCCATGGTTTTGAGTTTCAAACCGGGCTCGTGGAAGGAGTTCTGGGTTTCAAACTGGGTTTTTTAGACCAGGGTTGGGCTTTGAACTCATTCACTCCCAAAGACGTTTTTAAACGTCTTTTCAGACTTGGTCCAGAATTGGCTGGTACTGAATGAGTTAAACAAGGGTTAGCATTTAGCATTAGCATCAAATCGGCCAGGATAAGACGTTTGTTTGAGAGACAAGATTCGGTTGTCAAACCTGGTCTATGATGTCAAGCTTGGGGTAGGGTTTGAAGCAACAGTTGGGCATTCAAATGTAGTCACCGAGGCCAAGGGTAAGGTTTCAAATTTGAATTTTAAGGCCGAGTCAGGTTTTTTTGGCTCCGCATCGAACACCCGTAACGCAACCGCGGCCGATCGATTTTGTTGTCGCTGACGGCCTTGCCTCGCATTTTCTCCGCAGGACCGGCGGGCTCGTCGCCGGCCGACGGCGTCCGGGACTGCCTGAGCGCGGGCGACGCCTGTTCCGGGAACGACGCCTGCAGCCCGCGCCTGCGCACCCTGCGGCAGTGCGTGGCCGGAGACGGCAGCGTCAAGCTGGGCCCCGGCGCCCGCAACCAGTGCGAGAACGCCGTGGCGGCCCTCGTGTCCACGCCGCTGCGCGGCTGCCGCTGCAAGCGAGGCATGAAGAAGGAGAAGAACTGCCTCAGCATCTACTGGAGCCTGCAGCAGGCCTCCCTGCACGGTCAGAACGAGAGCCGCTTTGTGTGATGTCAGCCGCTTCGCTTGTTCGAGGGCGGAGCCAAATTCGGACGTGAATTGAGATGGACGCCTAAATTCCAGTTCGCTCTTTGAATCGGAACCGAGGTGGCGAACGGGAAGCGGAATGACAACCCAAGTTTGAATTGCAAGGGAGGAGAATGTCATTTTGTCGACATCGCTTGTTGACGTGTCCCCGTTTTGCGCCATTTTGTTGTCGACACTCGTTGATAGCGCACCGTTTTGGTGATCAAATGGAGCCGTCGGTGGCGGCGTACGAACGGCAACGTGATCACCGCCGCCGCCGACCGCTCTCGACAACGAGGCGCTTGCAGGCTCCCGCACCCCCCCCCCCCCCCCCCCCCCCCCCCCCCCCCCCCCCCGTCGCCGCCGCCCTCTCCCTTAATCTGTAATTGTCGCGAGTTTTCTTGCTCTCCATTCATGTCTTTCTTTCTTTATTTTGCCATAAAACTTTAATGGCCTGAAAAAGCCCACTCGGAAGAAGCCGCGAACAATCAATAATTGTTTATTTTGTGCTGACGGCGGAAGGAAATTTTCTTCCAACGGCCAGTCGCCGGCTTCTGGCGCCAGAGGATGGAAAATTTCAGCTTCGTGGAGTTATTTTTTCACTGTTTTGTCTGTGGTGTCCATTTGTCCAACAGTCCAAAATCGTCCAAAGTGTCCGAAATGTCCAATTTTGGGATAAATACTGCATGGGGGTTAAATAGTCGCCGGTTGCCAACGGCGATGCGATAAATCAAACACCCCACCGCCACCACCACCAAATTATTATTACAGTCAAACCTCGGTTTTCGCACGTCTCGGTTTTCGACCCAAAATGTCGAGTTTTTTATGCCTCGGATGACGAACAAATTTCGGTTCTCGAACAAACTGAGCGCACTTGAACGCACCATTTGACTCCTCTCGCCTTCCTTACACGAGGAAGTGACGCTTCCTCGGGTTGCTTTCCATTGTGAGCAGACGTCTTCAGTAAGCATTTTGACTTTAAAAAGAGCCTGGTTTCGGTTTTCGAACAATTTCGCTTTTCAAACAGCCTTCCGGAACGGATTATGGACGAAAACCGAGGTTTGACTGTATTTTTTTGTTTTTTTTTGCAGGCCTGAACCTGGTGGAGGACTTCCCGTACGAGCCCGAGGAAAGGGGCTCCGACTACGTTCGCTTGGCCTCCATCGCCGCCGGTGAGTTTTCAGGCCACGCTGACGCCTCGGGTAGCATCTTTTGTGCGCGCGCGTGTGTGTGTGTGTGTGTGTGTGTGTGTGATTTTGGCAGCTGCAAGCCGCACTTGCCGGCCCCTCCGGCTCAGATTAATGACCACTTTAGTGGAATGCACGCACAAGACAAAAGGAATTGATTTCGGCTTTCCGAGAGCCTGTTGCCGCATCTTAAGAAACGTGACAAAAAAAGCTTCAGTTGTAGCGTATCGAATCCAATCGTAAATCTCGCCGAATCGAACCGCGACGTCGAGAGATGCGTCAAATCGTCTTTGGTGGAGGGACGCACGCACCGAATCGTTTGTCGCTTGATGATCGATTCATCGTTGATGAAGCAGCATGTGGCTCAAAGTTACACTTTGTTCCTGTTCCCGCGTGAGGCCGCACGACTGTTTGCACCGGAGCATTGGCCAAATGTTTGATCCGGAACGTAAATGTTGCGGCGGTTCTTTGAGGGCGCCGCGTCTTCTTCACTTGAGCGAAGATGGGAGCCTGAAAAACGAGTCGTCAAGATCCGCCACGTCGCCGGCGACAGCTTTCGCTAATTAGCCTAATGACGCGTCAAACGCGTCTTTGGTGCGGAACGTCGCTGAGCGACATTAGCGTGAGTGATGAATTCCGGCAAAGGCAGGCGGAACCTTGCACGGAAATATGGTGGGGAGGCGACGCCACGGAGTCGTGGGGGCGGGGTGGGTGGGGTGGTGGGGGGGGGGGGGGGTCAACCGCCCCTTCGACGCTGTCGGCCATCTTTTTTTGCATTTTTTTTAGCCCTAATGTCTAACCGCTACTTTGGGCGATCGTGGCGAGCAGGAAGATCTGCGCGCAAAATTCCCGTTCAAAAAAAAAAAATAAAAAAAATAAAAGCCTGCCCATTATTTTGCAGCAGCTCACCGGGCGCCCGAGTGGAAATAAAAGCCGGTGTGAGAGGAAATGGGATGTCGAGGAAAAGGGCAGCAGTGGCACGTCGATATGAATTTTTTTGGCCTTATGCTGGCCTGCTCTTATTGTTCAACAGCTGCTTTAGATTGGAAAAGAAATCCTCAAATAAAGCCGCGGCTTCGCGAGTCGGACGCTTCGCCGTCTCATCGAAAGGATGTGGCGCAACTGTGGGAAAGCGAACCTTGAAAAAATGCGGTGGGGTTAAAAATGGATTCCCGAGAGGAAGAATCTGGAAGGGGGGCGGGGGGGCGCTTGCCGTCGATTCCAGTTGTGTCGACGTGGCCTCAGTATAAGGGAAGTCGGCGGCGTTTCAAGATCCGCACTTTGTCAATGGGCTGGGTGGGAAGAAGCGATGGCGCCGCGACGGGTTGTTAGCTCGCTCTCCGGGGTCCATCCATATTTTATACGACAGCTCGGAGAGCGGCCCGGCGCAGCGGCCGCGGGCGCTTTACACACTAATGAGCGGCGCGAGCTGCCATCATGGCCGGATTGACGAGCAGGTCACTTGGCGTTTGGGGGGGGTGGGGGTGGGGGGGTGATGGAGCGCCCGCTAACGCCAGATCTTGCATGCGCCTATACGAGCGCGCTGCATCGTTAGCGATGGGCCACGCCGGCTCCACGGTGAGGCCAGGGTGGAAGATGATGCGCAGGGTCGCTCAAGGTCACGCGGGCCCACACACACACTCAATCCCACGCATCCAAAAAGTAGCTTACTGTCTGAAATGACTTAAATTCGCCTCGTGAATGTCGTTTTAAAATGTCATTTGTTTTATGACGTAATTGATGTAAGAATAATACATCCATTTTTTTTTTTTTTATAACTTTCAACATGAGATCATGTGAAAGATGTACATTTTGGGTTTTTGTTTTCAAATTTTATGTCAAATGGTCTTTTTTTTTTTCCAGCCAAAAACGCCTGACTTTACGTGGTCGTTTTTGGGGGCCAAAAACGCCTTATTATACATGGTCAGGGTTTTTTGGGGCCAAAAACGCCTTTTTACTATACATGGTCGTTTTTTTGGGGGCCAAAAACGCCTTACTATACATGGTCGGTTTTTTTTCGGACAAAAACGCCTTACTATACATGGTCGGGGGGTTTTCCGGACAAAAACGCCTTACTATACATGGTGGGGGGTTTTTTCGAACAAAAACGCCTTACTATACATGGTCGTTTTTTTTGGGCCAAAAACACCTCACTATACATAGTCGTATTTTTTTTCGGCCAAAAACGCCTTACTAGATATGGAATCGGGGTTGCCTGGGCCGCCAAAAAGGCCTGCAACATCGACGAGACGTGCCAGAAGCTGCGCACCGAGTACGTGTCGTCCTGCATCCAGCCGTCGGCCCGCTCGGGTTTTTTTTTTCGGCAACCGCCCAATGCAACAAGGCGCTGGGGTTTTTTTTCGCAAGTTCTTCGACCGCGTGGGCCAAAAACACCTCACTATACATAGTCGTATTTTTTTTCCGGCCAAAAACGCCTTACTATACATGGTAATTTTTTTTTTTGGGCCCAAAAACGTGCACCGACACGGCGTGCGCCGAGCGCCGTCGCCAGACCGTGGTGCCCGCGTGCTCCTACGAGGACAAGGACAAGCCCGGATGCCTGGCCCAGCTCAGGGTCTGCAAAGCTGACTACGTCTGCAGGTAGACGCAAAAAAACAACAAAAAAAGGCTTCGTTTGAAGCGGCCATTTTGCCTCATGAGATTTTAACGGTAAAAAAAAATCGGGGTGATTCATTCCCGTGCACTCATTAACACAAACCGCTGCACCAAGTGCATTTCTCCTCTACACAAGGCGCTGCGATGCAAGCTCTGTTTCATGATATTCTGAAACCGCGCTACATGCTAACATTACAGTTTATATTGTCATCCATGACCGCGTGCGTGAAAAACGCCCGAGACATACGGCAGAGCTTGCGTTTTGTTCTCAAGTGGCCATTTTGGAAAAGTAAAAATTTCCACCCAAAACGACGGTTGGCCTACTCAACGAGCCGCAGACAAAAAGTCTGCCATTTTAGTCTAAATTGGACCTTTTGGCACCATAGCAACTTTGACTTTTTTTTTTTAAAGTAATCCAGCCCTTAAACCCATGAGTGGAACCACAAAAATGGTCTCAAAAAAACCCTGCCGAAAAGGACAGAGGAAGCCCGCCATTGTGGTTCTTTGCGCAGTAGCACCGGATAAAACTGAAAAAAACCCTTCAGTTCCCAAAGCCTAACTGAATCAGCAACATGAAATTTGGTAGCCTTGCTCATCACACGGGACCCACCAAAAAGTCTCAGGAAGCAACGATGGCCCACCCACAGGAACAATTGGCCCGGCTTGTCGCACCCTTGGCCGCCAGCCAGGGTTGAAAAGTTTATCATGACTCGAGCCACCCAAAAAAGTCACGCAGGTAGCACTGCAAAAAACAACAAAAAAATCGATCGGTCCTAATTTTGCCAGCATGAGACTTGACAGGGAAGGGATGGGCCTTTAAATGCCACGTGGATGAGTGAGGGGGGGCGTAAGCATCTTGTACAATGATGACGTGTGGCCTTGCAGTAAAAAAAAAATTGTTTGTTTGTGGGATTTGTTGTTTGCCGTCCTCGTCTCAGGTCCCGCTGGGCTCAGTTCCAGTACGACTGCCAGCCGTGGCATCAGAGCTCCAGCGGGTGCAAGCAGGACAACCACGCGGCGTGTCTGCTGGCGTACACCGGCCTCATTGGTAAGAACCAGCGGCGGAGCAACGAGCGGCGAGCGCTTGGCGGGACGGACGGAGCGTGCCGGCACGCATTTGACACGTTTTGAGCGAGGCGCGGGAATTTTGGAGAACTCCTACCGCGGCCTCGGAACGCCAACTGGAGCCGCTAACCCTGACTCGCGAGGCCTAATTTGCAGCCATTTTGTTCTGAATGAATTTGCATGAGAACGTGTTATTATTTACAGTGCCGCCATCCTCAAATCCACACGCGGTGCAGTCATGACAAACGCGATTTTTAGCGCTTATTTTAGCGTATATAAATTGCTAGTGCGGCGACTTTTCTTGCTAACGCTCTTTTAGCGCTTACTGTAGAAATTCACGATCCGATTCAATTCGGTGTCACTGTCGGGACTCGTGTCGCCCCTTTGAGTGAATGCAACGGCTATCGGAAAATGAGTTTACATCGCGCATACATTTCATATTCATTTCAAACACACTCGGGCGGCAGAAGGTGCGGGGGGGGGGGAAAAAAGGGGCCGTCGCCGAAAGTTTTTAAAAATGGTCAAGTTGGTGTTTTCATATCGCAAACGTCTGTGATGTGTTCTCGCCAATTCGGCAGGCAGCACAATTACGCCCAACTACCTGGACAACAGCACCTCCAACGTGGGACCTTGGTGCTCCTGCACTACCGGCGGCCACCAGCGGGAGCAGTGCGCCGGCTTCCTGGCCTCCTTCCACGACAACGTCTGCCTGAGTAAATACGCTTTCCGTTGACGTCACGGTATCATCGCATCTTTCATTTCTTATCATACGTTTGTCAATGCGGGGGGGGGGGCGAGAAAAGCAACAAGGCTCTCGGACCTCATGTATTTTTTGCTCATGCGTTTCCGCCGTTTGACTTATCAGAAGGCGCTAAACCAAAGCGTCCCGTTTCAGAGAAGGCCATGCTGGCTTTCGGCAACAGCTCCGACCTGAAAGCGGGCGGCGCGGCCCCAAGCCCGCCCGCCGACGGCCCCCGGGCCACAGGCGCGCCGGACGTCTCCGTGGAAACGGCGCAGAACATCCTGAGAGCCCAGATTCCCACTCAGGTTGGTCAAACCCAAAAATGAATTACAACACGTTCAAAATATTGTTAAAAAAAATACAAATTTACTAAAATCTAGCATATCAGAAGACGTCTAAACTATTAGGGACAAAAAAAACGACTACAAAAGTAATGCAAAATTACAATAAATTCAAAATATTATACAAAATAAAATCTTAAAACTTTGACCAAAATACAAAATGTTAAATGCAAAAAAAACAAAAATAGAAATGAAAAAAAATCCTGAAAAATAATGCAAAAATATTGTACAAAAGAAAATGGATGTAAATGTATGTCAACATGTTGGGAAAATGATTGGAAATCCGTTTGAAACAAATACACAAATGTTGGAATAAAAACCACAACTGCACTACAAAGAGAAAAATGTGAAGAATATAAAAAGTTTTTATAAAATTCACCCAAAAAGAAAAAACAACACGTAAGAATTAAAAAAAAAAAAAAAAACTAGATATAAAATCCATTTTTATAACTGGACTTTTTTTTGGGTGATGAAAAATCGTTTTAAAAAAATTGAACGGTAATGCAAAATAAAGGAATCTCTTTCGACAAACAAAACCCACAAAAAAGGTATAAAATGACATCGATCATCACATATTTGTGAGAGGAAAAAAAAAATCTCCAAATGTGAAATGTAATTACAATCAAGAAAATGGCAGTGCGGTGAGGCGTAACTTTGCGGCTGTTCCCCGAAGGTCAACAACGGCAACGAGCGCCTTTGGGGCGACTCGGGCGACTCGACGCTGGCCTCGCCCGACCTGTCGGAGGGCAACGGCGCCGTGACGCCCGCTCGTCCTCTCCTGCCTGCGCTCCCGCTGGCCTTCTGCTGGCTCCTGATGACGCCGCTTCTCCTCCGCTGCCACTAGGGGTGGGGGAGGGGGGGGGGATGCGCAGCCTGGCCAGGGCTGACTCTACACTTTTCCCACACCCCAACATTTCCCGCTTGACCATGTGGTGCGCGGAGGACGTTTGACAGAAGAAAACTCTTCACGGAGACGGATTACAAATTATTTTTGCTGTTGTCGTCGTGGAAAGAGGATTGACGCCGGTTAGCGCCCGTCGCTAACCGCACACATTTGTGTTGTCGTTATTGTCGTGTTGCGGCAAAAAAACCCACAAAAAAAAACACAAATATGTGCGCAACTTTTAGTGAACACTTTTTAATGGATGGGAAAAAAAAAAAGACAAGCGTTTGTGTTTGTGTGGATGTTATGCATAATTTTTTGGGTGTGTTCTTGCCGTACTCCCTCACAATGTAACCAAAACAAAGCCCACTTTTTAACGAGCGTTTCGTCTTGGGCCAAAACCGCCGAAGCACAACAGCGCTGAGGGTTGCAAAGGGGGAAACTTTCCATGGGAATTTAACGAGAATTGACAAGATTGAAAATCACAACGCAGCAAGTTTGACCAAGTTGGTAGTTTTTGCCCATTTTTTTTCTTCTTTTGCCCAGCAAAGCACAATTTGAGTTAGCTGTGAGCTTAGGCTAGCGCCGCTACTGAAATCTAAATAAATAAATGGAGCAATGAAGGTACTGTGATGCCCTTGCATGTGGGCAAGGAGAGCGATCCGTTTTGCATGAAAAATGTTTCTATTTATGCTATGCCCGAAGATAAGCTCTTTTCCATAAAATCGCCCCCAATTCTGACTTAATTTCCATTGAAAATTTCCAATTTGCAAAGAGTTCAATAAACCCCCCCCTGGCAGAAATTCACATGGACACTGGACGGAAATTCTCAAGAACTTTTTCAACAGCACTGCTGCTTTCCCAGAGCACAAAAAAAAAAAAAAAAAAGCCACCACAGCCATTTTGGGGAAGTGGTTTAAGCTCCAAAAAGAGCCAAAGCGCTCGTTAGCTTGTTGGCTCGTTAGCGTCACCAAAATGGCCGCACGAAAGCGGCAACGGAGAGACTTTTTCCTGTTTAGAAGGCTTCGAAAGCTTTGTCACCGGACGGCGTTTTTGGAACATTCAAACTTTGCCGTCGGTTTGAAAGAAGAGGAGACTTGGGTTGCCGTGACAACCGGGGGGGACGATTGACAGCCCAAGTCAAGAAATGGAAAGACGCTCGCTCTTCTCGTGTTGTTCAACACTTTCACTCAATTAAAAATCAAAACGTCCCAATGGCAGACTGGCGTCTTTGTGGCAAAAGGAAACACAATTGGGGGGGTGGGGGGGGCGAGGCTGTGGGAAAACGTCTTCCGGGCGGCTTTGAGGAGATTCCGGACAGCCATCCGGCGTCTCAGGAAGTGGGCAAGCAATGCACCGTTTAGATGTTGTATGGAGGAGGGGGTGCCGTTCCGAGTCGGTGGGGGGGGATATGTGGAAGACCGCCGCGATTCCACCGACAAGACAAGACAAAGCAAAAGCACACTTTTTTTTTTTTTTTTAATTTAGTTTATTTCCACATGTAATCAGTCCAAAACATTGCGTCATTTTCCTCTTTTTCTGTCTGTACAATCAGTAAATGTAGAAGCTCTCTAGTTCACTTTTACAACAGAAGCAAAGCAGCGGGACCGAGCGGAGCTCACTTGCCGTCTATTTACAAAAAGATGCTAATTCATCAACGCTAGTCATGACGTTATTTATTTTTATTTTTTTTAAAAGGAGCATAAATTACTCTTGCCGTTTAAAAGCATTCAACAAAATGTCATTCACAATACTTTCCCCGTTATGTACAAAAGACGTATGAACAAACTCGGGACGTTTTAATGCCGCAAGATGATGACCAACCAAAAGGTGGCGATGTTGTTCGACTGCTCCAACCAAGTGCATTGCCGCTCAAATGCGCGCTTCCATTTGAAATCATCGAAAGCAAAAAAAAATAATAAAAATACAGCCAGTGTTGTTTGCGAAAAATGTCAAGATTATCGCAATTCGTTAAGTCGTTGCTGTACAAGGACACTGGCCAACCCCCCCCCCACCCCCCAAAAAATGAAAAAAAATCGATCCTTTTTTTCCTGTTCATTGCAAGCATCTGAAAATTGTGATGCTCCCGCGTTGCCTTTTCCTGACATCGCAGCTTACGCTTTACGAAAAAAATACCTTACGAAATGAAATGTTTGCTGACGAAGGGACGTTAGCTACGGACGCTGAGCTTTGAAAGTGGAGCCACTGCACATTAGATGAAGAGAACAGTGCAAAACTTGAGATTTTAACAGGAAAAAAAAGACGTCTTGAAATAAATCGGTAGAGAGCAGACAGGCTAACGTTTTTTTTTTCATTTGCTCCCAAAAATCAGCCACTCTTAGGATTCAAGCGTAAAGGGACCTCGTGCAAATATCGTGCAAAGTCGACGTCACATTTTGCAAAACAGTTCAACGACGGGATGGCAGAAACAGCCCAATTTTGTCATCTGTGTTTGAGCACCGCGGACCACAATCAGATCGGAGGAATTTGACGAAACTTGAAATATGATCGGAAAAGGCGGCGCGAACTTCTGAGACCGATTTCGTGGAAAGAAGACAGACTCGCATTTGGCGCTACGTTTCCAATTGCGTACAAAACGCTAGTTGTCATTCTTAGAAAGGAATCGCCAACAAGCTGAGGACATTTTACGTGGAAAAAAAATTTCTCCACCAAACAAGTGTGAAATTCGGCGGTAAAAAAAAAGCAAAACATTCCATTTTCGTGTCACAATTACTTTTGTGTGTTCTCGCAGCGGTTTCAAACATTGCAGTTTTCCTCCCAGATAATCTTTGAGAGGCACTTGCCACATCAAGTTAAAAAAAAAAAAACTAAAATCCAGCAAACAGCTTTGACTCCACAAAAACCGTTAAAAAAAAATATATATATTAATTCCAGTCGAGAACGGACAGACAATTGTTTGCAAACGTTAAGCTTGGGTTAGCATGGTGATTTGTTCATGTAACACAAAACCTAAGTCTCGTGTGACGAATGCCGCAAAAAAAAAAAAAAAAGACGACTCAAAAACTGTCATGGAAATTTTCTACTCCAAAGTACAGCGAAGTAGTCATTCAGTATTTCACACTTTCATGTTTAAGATTAATGGAAAGTGAAATAATTTTTTTTTTGGTATAAATCAAAGTATCACTCATTTAAAAAAAAACAAAAAACAATGGAAAGAAGGATAAAGTTCAGAATGTTTTGTCTTAAGGAAACTTCCTCTTGAATTTTGTTGTTTTTCACATTAGGATTTACGTTGTAAAACGAAAACAATGACAAGCTCAACATTCAACATCAAGTAGGGTAAAGCCAGACTTGAACATGTTTTCTTGTGGTTCATTTTATCCCTCCCGCCCCCCAAAAAAAATCTGCAGGGAAACTTGCAAGCATTCCGCATTGCATTCTTTTTTGCTCATTTTTGTAGCACAAAAAAATATATAATGCACAAAATTAAATGAAATGTTCAATATCAAGCACAACAAAGTTTGGATGTTGACTTCCAAGCATTCCCAAAAATTCCGCCGGGAAAACCAGCAAAAATTCGAGACAAAATAATGACTGCCCGTAATTAAAAACGTTGTGACCTTTTCCCAAAGAGTTGCTACCCAACCTTTAGCTCAAAGAGACTTCTAGGGCAAACTCCATTATTTTTATTAGGACTATTTTTTTTTTAAAAGAGAAAAAAAAGAGGGGGCGGGGATTAGGAGACTCTCAAGGACAGGCCACTAAACAAACAATTGGGATATTAAAAAAACAAAAACAAAGTGTTTCGCCATGAAAAATAGCCGCGCTCAATCAAGCGTTCACCGGCGAGTGAAAACATGACGGGAATACTTTTCAATGTTTTGAAATTGAAGACAGCTGGAAAAAAAAATTGGACGCGAGTGGAAAAGCGAGGAACCTGGCAACCGTTTTTTGTTTTTCTTTTAACAATTCCAAAACGAGCGACGTTAGCTAGCCATGTATGAAGGCGCTGGCGACAAAAGAACTGAAAAACTCGCGACGATGCGAATAAATAGACTATTAGGGGGTAGCACCAAAAAAAAATAAAGTATTCATATTCACATTTAGTGTTTTGAATGAAATGAAAATGTCATTCTTTCACTTTTAGCAGGCAGCCAAAAACTAAACACAAGGACAACGCTGTGATAAAGCTAACCAAAAAAAAAAAAAAATTGTTTGCCTTTTGTGTAAAATGTGCTCAGCTTATTTTTTGGATGATTAAAAGGAATGAGTGGGAAGGAAGTTGAACACCAAATTCCGCAATTCTGTCTCAATTTCGTCTAAAATTCACGTTTTGTTTTCCAACGAGCAACTTTCAAGCGCTAACTGCTGTGCGACGCTGGAAATGAAATGGCGTCGATGTTTCAGCATTCCAGTATCAGGTGAGCAGCGTTTTGTAGGTGACCCCCCCCCCAAAAAAAATAGGCTTTGCAATTCTCACGGACCTCCGGATTATTTGTTAGCTACTTCTGTCCTGCCGTCTAATTGGTTTACAGCAGCTAAAACGTACTTTGTTTATGTTTCGACATTTGAAGTCAAGAGCAAAGTGTCAACCAAAACGATTTGAGCGTTCCCCACAGTTTCGCACGAGTAGTTCAAATCCGACCACAATTGGTCCAATTTGCTATCGCCGACACCGATGGTGAGTGGAGTGCTTCCGATTCACCTAAGATAAAACGTGGGTGGTTTTTGGGTTGTTGTTTTTTTGCTTCTCAATCCTACAAAAAACAGCAGTCAAGAGCAAACTGGTGAGCGACGCTGGAAGTTGGGTTGAGTCACAGACGAGCAAATTCAGCATTCCGTATTTTCACATAACACATTGTTCCAGAACCCGACAAAAATGTGTCAAAGTTTGCGTGGAAGAAGAGGAACTAGCCGGAATCACACAAGATGCCAAAATATGAGTTGTTCTTTACCCCCCCCAATTAAAAACAAACAACGCAAAGAGCTAGCTGGGAGCTAACTCCATTCCCCAAAAGGTGCCGGACTGACCTGGACCAACAGGAGCTCGTTAATCGCCACGGTTACCTTTGGAGGAGGAATCCCTCCCGACGACCTGGGAATGCGTCCAATCCGTGAGGGAGCAAAGCGTCCGTCCTCCAGTTGTCTTAAATTAGGAACAGAACAGATACGACTCTTTGAGGAAGCTTGTAAGGAGGTCCGGGGAGTCCTCAGGGATGCTACTCGGGGGGGCTCCGTCATTGTTGGCTCCCCAAAAAATTTCCTTCCAACTAAGCCCCCCCAAAAACCCCAAAAACAAAACGAGGAGAAAACCAAGTAGTCTTGAATGGGACGAGACGAACATCTCTTCTAGCAGCATGAAAGTGGGGGTCAAGATAGTTTCTCATCCTGCGTCCCGCAGCATGCACCACTTCCGGGTGAGAAGTCTCCGAGGGAGGGAGGGAGGGAGGGAGGGAGGGAGGAGGCGGGGTTTCGGCGGCCCGAGCCGCCGGGAGGTCAGATGCAGGTGGAGGGCTGAGCGCTGGGCTGCTGCTTGCGGCTGCGCAGGCCTCCCGACTTCTCCTTGAAGCCCAAACACATCTGCTGCGAAACGTCCACCAGAGCGCTCGCCATGGCCAGACCTGAGCAAAAGGGATGAAAACCCGCGGCGGGCGAGCGAGCGAGCGTCACTCGGGCGCCAAAGGAACGGAAACCGAGGGAAAGGGCGGGATTGGATATGAGAGTGTCGTCACGTTACCCGACTGCCCCGGCGGCGGGATTCCTCCGCTGCCTCGCGGGAGACGAACGAAAATGGAAAGCACGGCCGCTTTGTTCCCGAAACATGGCTCCAACGCAATCGGCTTGGGAACGCACTGGAGACAAAGGCAAGAACGTTGCCATGATGAATTCATCCATTTTGTCCCTATAGCAGCGTCTGCCGTCGACTGAAATGACCGTCTAAGTGCCCTCGGGCTCGCATTGCAAAACGTCACATGAACCAAACCCACAAAAAAAAAAAAGTGAGCAGTGACGTCTGAGCTGACGCTTCGATTTTTATATCTGCTTGCTTAGTTGTCAAAACTATTTGAGGTCTAATTTTATATTTTACACACACGCGCGCGCGCGCGTCTGCGCTTGGGAAGGAATCGCTTTTCAATCTCGTTCACGTGGATCGCCTGGCGCACACGCGCCAGGAATTCCTTCTTGGCCGTTTTTGCGCTCAGCCCAAAGCAATTAAAAAGGTTTACCTTTCGCAGTGGAGAGATATACACACACACACACACACACACACACACACACACACACACACACACACACACACACACACACACACACACTCCTAACATAAGCAGGCACCATAATGTTATTCGGAATTTGACCTATTTCACACTTCAATGTGCGTTGATGTTTACGTTTGCCAGCAACGATGATAAGTGTGCTTGTGTGTGTGTGTGTGTGTGTGTGTCCGTTGCAAATGCGCTCCGGTGAAAAGCGCTTGTTTTATGAGGCTTGCCTGAAGGCAGCAAGAAAGGAGAGGAGCAACTTGTTTGGTGTGAATTATTCAACAACTTCCATTCAGATGGTTTTGTATTTATGTATGTCTGGCTATTGGTTTTATTTTTTATTATTATTTTTTTTTTTAAATGTTACCACTGGGAATGTGTGCAATGCGCGCATGCACACACACACAATCTCATTTTGTCTGCATTTGAACCTATTCTGTAAACATTTGTTTTCTCTAGCTACAGAGCTGCTTTGTTTTGTAAAGGCATTTATTGTGAAAGGCACACCGGATGTTGGTGCGCGAGACGCTTCCTGTTTGACGTTGTACGGGGAAGCTCCGAAAGATGGACTCTTAACTTCGTGTCCTAAACCAAGCACAGCCTGGATGTCTATACGATGTCAATTTAAGCCATATTATTAATTAGTGGGGTGTGTTCACCGTGAATTTACATTTGAGGGACGTTCCAATTGTTTACAGTTAGCATTTACGTACAGCGATTAGCCGATTAGCTTGCGAACGTTAGCAACACTAGCGTAGTCACGCGTTCGTCATACGTCAGACCGGTGGGGGCGCATCGTTTTGAGACGTTTTATTGGCAGCGACGTGTAAGTGTTTTTAAGTGCGTGTGTTAAAGTTTTAAACCGTCTTGACTCGCCTCTACGGTGAATAAATTGCAAGGAAAAAAATCAACGGATGTGGTCATTGAAGGAGCTATCAGACATGCGCGCACACGCACTCGCTCACTTTATTCCATTCATCTTGCCCCGCCTACTCAACTCACATCAACTTGCTCACTCTCACTCATTCACTCTCATTCTTTCCCAATCACAATTATTTCCCCCCCCATATGGGCGCACACACATACGCAACACGCACCGCGTTGGAGTTTCTTCCGAATTGCTTCCGCAAATGACGCGTTTGACTCACAACAACAATTCGTCTTCTTTGCTTTTGCACGAGTCCGTCGGTGGCCGCCGCCGCCGCCGCCGCCGCCGCGACAACACACAGCAAGCGGACTTATTATCTATCCGGCGCAGGCAGAGCGAGGCGTCCGACTTCAATTAAGCTCCAGTTATTAGCCTTCCCCCGCGCGCCGCCGCCGCCGCCGCCGTGCCTCTTTCATCGCTCGCCGCTCAAAAATGAGCCTCGGGAATGGCGCCACGATGACTTGCCGTCGCTTCGGTTTGTCAACAACACACAGAAATGGGCATTTGAAGGAAAAAGAAAACTAAAATGTTAGCTCGTTTAGCCGGAAGCAATTACAATCCTTAATTGGAATCTTTTAGCAAAATTAGCTCAAACAAGAGATCAAAGATGAGGCCGCCGAGGACATGACGAATCGTCAATTATTCATTTTTTTTGTTAAATTGCTTGGTTAAGTGCAATTTAATTGAGTTAATGTTGATATAAACGGCTCATTTAAATCGCAATTTTGGGTGGTTTGAAGCCTTCGCGGGCTGGCAAAGAGATCAATGCTGGCTAATGTATCTCCGCAGTTGATACACGAAAAAACAAAACAAATCAACGATGTACATTTTAGCTTCGCAGTCCCCTTTGGCAAATTGTTTTATGTAAATGTTATTTTAGCGTGAGAGTACATTCAATGTATCGTTACTGCAAGCTATTTTTTTTTTTCTTTTCCTTTTCGGGTCACACCATCCGCCTCGGGATGAAAAATCGTCTTCTGGCTAATTTTGGCATAATTACAGAAATATTTGTTATACGTGCTTTTATTAAAATGTATTTTCAGCTTCCTGACCACGGTCGCTCATATTTGTCTCATTTCAAGCTTGGAATCCAATGATAGGGGGAAAAAAATGGTCATAGGAATCCAAATTGGCACCAAAAAAAAAAAAAAAAGGGAAAACCTGAGCACAAATTGCAACAGATGTGAACTGATGTGTTGAAGTGAAGTTTGCTTTGTAGTCAAGTTCATCTGCTCTTCTTTTGTGCTCAAGAGTTGATTTTTTTTTTTCTTCTTCTGAAAATGAGGTTCTTTTTTTTTTTAGCCTTTATTTTACCTGAGGTAAAAAAGAAATTCTTTGTTTGAATAAAAGGAAAAAAAACAAAAAAAACAACGTGAAGTTTGCTGTCGGCATCTAACGGAGCGCCTGAACAAATTGGTGCCTCAGTGGGACCCAAGACAAAGCAACAAAAATAAATAAATAAAAAATGATATAACTCCTGTGTCGTGGCACTGGAATGCTAGCAGAAACTTGCAATTTAATTCCAATTAAAACACCAATTGGTCAGTCATCAAACTAATCTTTTTCATCACTTGTAGCCGTGCACGAGGCTCGCGTCAGCTCCCGGCGCCACTTTGGACAGCGATTTAAGGCCACCAACAACTTTTAATGAATGTACGCAGCGTTTACGTCGCCTTTCAAAACGCCACCGCGGCGGCGGCAGCGAAGGCGGCCTGATAAACGAGCGGCGACGAGACTCCGAGGAGCTCAATCTGAGCCGCCGCGCCGATAGGACGGACGTACGGGCGGGCGGGCGGGCGTGCGTGCAAGCGAGCGGCCCAGTGCAGGCGCGGGGGGGGGGAAAAAAAAAGGCCGGGCGGACGGGAGGATCTAAATTGGATCTCGGCTGGCGGGAGAGCAAAGAAAGAAGAGGAGAGCGCAGACGGGGGGGGGGAAGAAAAGCCAAAGCGCAGATGGAGGAGGCGGAGGAGGACTGGACTGATAGCGGCGGCGGCGAGCTGCTGTTTTGACTTCCAGCTTGTTAAACACACGCACACACACACACACACACACACACGGGCGCAGATAAGGCCCACACAGAAGAGCAGACATCATGCGATAAGATCAGCAAAGGGTCAGTAAATTAGAGGGAAACACCATGTGAAGTAAACACGGCTGACACCGCGCCGAGTGACAATACAAACAAAACCAAATGCCGAAAACGGTTGCTTCACACCAAAATGGCAGGTCTCCTGTGGCTTTTCAGGTATGAGTTTTGGTGGGTCTACTTAGGATTTGAATGATTTGCTGTTCAATCCGCGTGGGCGCAACCCATCCAAAAGCGCTGTTTCAAACGAAACTGGCAGATTTCATGTTTTCTTTTTCTGCCGTGGATGACTTTTCTGGGTCAACAGGTCTGCCAAATTTCTCGTTGCTCAGGAAAACGTGCTTCAGGTACAATTTTTTTTTTTTTTGGTTCAAGTCTACTGGTGCGCCAGCCCGCCAAAATGTCGGCTTCAAAGTAAATGTACCAACTTCCTTGTGTCTTTTTGGGCATGGCTTGATGAGATTTTTTTTTTTGTGGGTCTACTTAGGATGGACACCCCGAGTGAATTTCACGTTGCTTAGTCAAACTGGCTTTGGGACTTGAATAAAAATTATTAAAAAAAGAAACGATGGGTGGTACAGAGACAAAAATGGCCGCTTCAAACTATGGTATTTTTGTGGGTCTACTCATGAGAGAAATGTCCACCGAGTTTCATGTTGCTCGGTGACACTGGTTTTGGGGGTTTGAAGGGTTATGGAACCAAAATGGCTGCTTCAACCTACTATCGCAGACTACCTGTGTCTTTTTGGGTATGAATTCTTGAGACTATTTTGTGGTTCTACTCATGATAGACACGCTTATCGAATTTCACGTTGCAAAGCGAACCTGGCATTGGAAGACTAATTTTGGGGTGAAATTGTCATGTCTCATTATGGACACGCCAACCAATTTTCACGTTGCTCAGTCAAACCAGCTTCACAAACGCAATAATTTTGTCAAATCATAGAGGACGCCGCAGAGCCAAAATGGCCGCCTCCAACTAAAATGGCAGATTTCCGATTTCTTTTTGGACAGGGCTTCCGGAGCCTTTTTTTTTTGTAGGTAGTCATTGCTGACGCGTTGCTAAACGAAACTGGCATCAGGGGCTGACTTCCTGATTGGAGATGATTTTGTGGGTCCACTCAAAACTGACATCTCGATCAAATTGCCTGTTTTAGTGGCAGTGTCCTTTCAGTCATGGCTTCCATCGTTTCTTCACGTGATCTGCTGCACCACATCGACAAACTTGTTTTTCTTTTCCGTCTCTGTTCTGCCAAACTCCCCGGACGATCCAACTTTTTCCGCTTCTCCTTCAACAAACATCTGCTCTGGAACATTTTTTTTTTTTTTTTTTTGCTTTGTAGCGCGAAAGAGAAGTAGCACGCGGCACAAACAAACAACATCCTCATTGCTTTTTCTCGACTCGTTTGTTTTCACGCCACACCGCCTCCCTCGGATGAACTCTCGTTGACGACCTTGGTTACGCAAGTCGGCCGCTAATTTACACTTTTGATCTGGCGCCGTCTTCGAGATCCGGCATGAAGCAAAGTGCGTACAACAGAAATCAACGCAAGGGGCGGAAATAATGCACAATTGTCCTCGGCACGCGGTTCGCAATGTCAATTAACGGAAGCAAAGACGCAACCTCGAGAAAGTTAAGAGCGCCCACCTTGACGTTTCCTCCAATCAGGTCTGGCGGCTCCTCGTCCGTCTCCAAGGCGACGTTGATGGTGGCGAAAGGCCGGCTGGCCATCTGCTGCATCTCCCTCAGCAGTTGCTATGGCGACAGAGGAGCAGGCCTGACGGTTAGCCGCTGGCGCTCGGCGCTAACGTAAACAATCGGTCGGCGTCGTAGCAGCGCGGGATTCAACAAAGGCTTTTTGACGACGGAACTGAATTTCAACAACAGTCCCCTGCGACCCAAAAGTTCTTGTCTCACAAGTAAAGCCACTCAAAAAAAATGTCCCCCAAATATTTTGCTTTTGGAAGTTTGACTGTAAGTTCTGATCAAGTACAACACCATCGAGTGCAATTTTTCGTCTTAAAATGCATGTCGTTGTTGCCGTTACGAGGAACCGGGAACGGATTAATGGCATTTCCATTCATTTCAACAGAGAAAGACGATTTAAGATTGAGTGAGTGTTGTCGGTTACAAGCGAAGTCAGGCAACAAATTAAACAAAATTGACGCCGCAGTCAGTCGAGAGAGCTCCTTCTCATCTCCAGAGCGAAATTAAGAGAAGATCAAATAAGAGCGAATGCGGGGAATCCCTCTGCTTTAAGGAAGCTGGCGATGATGATGGATTCTTGAGGGGGGGGGGTCAGCCGGGGTTGACAGAACAGCAGGATTACAAGCTACACTGGAACGTGTCCAAATGCTAATGATATGCTACATTAAAAATCAAGGGAGGGAGATTAGTGGGATTTCGATGCATCGCGCCAGCCGTGAGAGACAAAAAAGACACGCGTTCACACGGGCATCAAGCGAAGAGATGTCACGCTAACGGACAAGGTGAAAAGCGGTACAGTGGTGCTGGGAAGTGAAGTGAAAACGCTCGCCAAGGACATCTTTACATATGTGGCAGAATGTCGGTTGCCATTCATCCCTGTGAGCATCCTTTAAAAAAAAAAAAGGGCTTTCAAGAAGGACAAAGGGCACTCTCGAATATTGCACTTAAGTCAGGAGATAATTGTTTGTCTACATGCGTTTCTCCACCCTTTGTGTTCAAATGTCTTTAGATCGAAGGGTAATAATAATAATAATAATAAATTTTATTTATAAGCGCCTTTCAAGACACCCAAGGACACTTTACAATCAGGAACAAACACAATAAAACAATACGGTATTCACGCCGCGACGATTGATGCTAACGGTTTAGCCCTGTCAAAGGCGTTTTCCATGGCGTGTTAGCGTAAAGCTAAGAGGGGCATTTTTACAATGTGTACTTCCGTTTGTTTTAAGGCGAGTTTTATCCAAAAAAATTAATCCGGTATGAAATGCTGTTTTCATGGTGACGACGACCATTATCTGTAAGCTGGGAAATTTCGGCCCGAGGGTCAACAAAAACGGCTGGAATTTCCGTGCAGGTTATCCCGAAAGGGTCCTCGACGGGTGAGAGGCGTGACCTCGGGTGACCTCCGAGAGGCTCTCCAACACCGCGCGCAAAAGCAAATCCGAGTTCGCCCACGTGGTACTGGAGGCCGGGACCCCCTCTTGAAAATGCAGCACTCCAAAACAGAAACATCCAAAACAAAGCGTGTAGACAAAGACTGCCAACACACACACACACAGACACACACACAAGGCGGACAAACTGGCACTGGAGTGTTTTGTTGACAAAAGCAAACCTATTAAGCTCGGTAGAAGAGCTTAATTTGCTAAAAAGACTAAATTTGTCTTGGATGTTGCCCAAAACACATCCAGTTGTATCCAAAACAATGTGTGTATATGACGGTGGTGGCTGGCCATTAATTGCGTTTGATTTTGGAATTGATGAAAACACACTTTGTCAGAATCGCACTTTGTCTTTGATGTTTAAACTAAATAAATCGATGCCGGCTGGCTGGCTGGCTGGCGGGACAAACCTCTCGCCTGCGCGACGCCCAGCAGCTCTGCTTGATCTTCCAAACCACGGCGGCCACCAGCAGCAGAGACAGGAAGCAGCTACGGACACACAGGAAGTGGCGTCAGTGACATCACACATCAACAACCATTTACAAAGCAAATTAAAAAAAAAAAGAATTACAATTAAAGAAATGAATGGATTGCATCAAACTCACTTTTAAAATACAAAAAAAAAAAATCTAAGACAAAGTTCTGAATGAATCATACCCAAAAAAGTATCTTTAAAATGCTCATGAATAATAACAACACCCAAATATGCTTCAATTTCAGGCGCAGCGTATTTAACACGCACAAAAACACGTTCGCACCGACGCCGATGATGTCACTTGTTGTCGAGCAGACTCTGGGGCGATGCTGACAAACGTGTCAAACATCAGGCACTTTAAAAAAAAAAATATATATATATATAAAAAAACGAACAGCGTTTTGCACTTTTACCCGAAATCCCCCGAGGAGGTCTGACAGGTGATGACGACGCACCGTGTCACCTTCTGAGTCAGCGACCTCATACAAAGTGTTTGTGAAGCTTGAAGGCATGGAATCGACGTGTGGAGGAATCGGTTGTATTTCTCGTGCGGCGTAATTTTTCACTGGCTCCGTGTGTCACCCGCCGTGTTTTTTTTTTTCCCTCCTCTATTAATTAGTTTTCAGAATAAACGGCTCGCGCTAATGTTACTCCGCTAACATCATCACGAAGCTAATCACGAGCGAACGGTCCTCGTCACACGACATTGAGGACAGTGTTAGCGTCTCGCTAACGCAACCTACCAGAGGTCCCAATCAGACGATCGGAATCGAAAAGCGATAGCTTGAGACTGTTGGCTAGCGGTCGCTAACGTGCGCCGAACAATCACGTCTCACTGCAAGCTTGTCTGTGTTCGTATTAATTTAAGCGCGTGGCTGTTGAGAGAAGCAAAATAGCTACGAATATCTGGCGGGTCACAGGATTGAACTGAAATGTTTTGTGGTTTTTGTCACGTTGTTAGCTAAACGCTCCAGATGCTACACGTGTTGCGTTTCTCTCACTGCGGCGCAGTCGCGGTGGTATTTAGAGGTCGATTAAAATCGGGTGAATCCCCGCCGGCCCGCCTGTCGCAAAAGTGTTTCGACGGTTCACCGTCAAGCTGCTATTTTGCCGCCGTTTACCTTGGATGGCTTCTCCTCTAAGCGCCCTCTCGCGCCGCTAATTAGCCTAGCGCCGGCGTGACACCTGACAGGACTGGGGGGGGGGGCTTTGTCGACCCGCTAACTGCCACCTGAATATAAAAAAAAAACTTTTTCTTGAAGGGAAATGACTTTAGAGGGGAAAGAACCAAGGTCAATGACGAGGGGGTAAAAAAATGTCTTCTTGAATGAGTAAAAGCAAAAACCGTTTGGGACTTTCGAAAACTTTTTTTTTTTTAACTTTATGTACATCGCTTTGTATGCAGCCGTGGTCCTTTTGAAATCGCCCAATGAATCAAGCCGAGTCGAAAATGGATGCGTGAGGTTCTCGGAAGATCGTCTTGAAAGCAAATTGGCTCGTATGTGTTTTTTTTTTTGTGAGTTCGCCGAAGACGGAACCTTTCTGACGTTGCTAGCTTGCGTTTTGAGAGCTCTGCGGCACTGACGTCGTCGCGACTGAATCGTTTCGACGCTTTCCCGGGGGCTGTTAGCGTCGCTTCGGTAAAGGGAATGAAATGTTGATAATTGCGGCACACAAACTCAACTTGTTCTCAGGGCAGATATGACCCTGAGTGTGTGTGTGTGTGTGTGTAGTGTAGTTAAGTGGAGCGTGTTGAAGAGTTGTGTTTGTGTGTGTGTACGTGCCAAGGTGTGCAAATGAGCGGCAGTGGGCTTCCCAGCGGGACGGCGTCATACTAAAAATATACCCAATCGAGTCTCCCGGAACCAAGCGCACCTTTTTCTTTTTTTTTTTTTTCCCCAACCCCCCCCCCCCCCCTTTTTTTTTTTTTAATGGCAGCCGCAGTGCGCCACGACAAGTTTCACTCTCAGGGGGGAAGAGGAAATGGAAATTTTCTGGAACATCAGGCCTCACCGCAGGATCAAGTTGGAAGGAGTAAACACAGCAGGAGCAGCCAAGACAAAAAGCTCACACATCACCTGCCTGCTAATTACGACACCACCAGCCCCCCCCCCCCGACGCTGGATGTGAACTTTCAAATCCCCCCCAAACTCCATACCCGAACGTAGGGCTTTACACCCGAATTAAGCATCGAGTCAAGAATCGGATTTTGTGTACCCTCATGACGTGTCCACAAAGTGGACATTTTGGCTTTTCCTGACCAAAGGCGCGCGCACACGCGTGTGCGTGTAGAGCGAGCGATCGAGCCCCGCGCAGCGGAAATGCCGCCCGCACTCAATCGTTCACACAGTCATTTTTTTTAAAAATCAATAACACATTAGAGCTCTTCCTGAAGAGATGCCGCGCGGACCACTGAGCCTTCAGCACACACCACACACACACACACACGTGTTGTGTACTCGTATGCTGACCTGAAGAAGGTGACAAAGAACTGAACGAGGTCCATGAAGTTACTGTGCTGCGAGAAGGCGATCTGTGGATGAAACAACATGACATCAGCGCACCCGCAGACCAATCGGAGCGGAGGAGGGACGCATCGGCAAGATGAATAGGAAAGTATAAAGTGCGTGACGGAGCCAGTAAGGAGAACAGCTGAACTTTATTTGGGGTGGATCAAAGGGAGGGTGGCAGGTTGTGTGATGACGACCAATTAACGATTGGTTCATTCTGAACGTAGACGCGTTGTATTTGTGGAAGGGTGTGCACACTTTTGCAACCACGTGACCCTAACCCAGAACTGAAAGCACAATTTGAAAACCTACAGCTGACATGAACCCCCCCAATAGAGGCAAGATTGGGCAGCCGGAGCCCGAGCTCGACCCGAAATTCGGGTCGGGCCCTAAAATGTCAATCATCGGGTCGGGTCGGCTTCTATCTCGCTGACTTTTTTTTTTTCATAGTCTCTCTGCTTCTCTCTCTTAAAGTGCCGCGCTAGATTCTTTAAGGACGTACTGCTGTTGTGGTTTACGGCCCTATTTTCAACCCCTCAAAATGACGGACGGCCTTAAATTTTCCCCGTCCACTCTCGGGTCGGGTCGGGTTTAAATACCCTCGAGCCCGGTCGAGGTCGGGCTCGATTTTTTTAGGACCGATCTTAGCTCTACCCCCAATTTGACACGCTAACATTCTCTTGAAACCCCGCTTGGAATCCTTACGCCTGGTTTGGGACCGTATGTGGAAAACCTTAAATTTGAAAGACTCGCCCTGTCTTAAAACCCCGACTTCAGACTCAAACCATAACTTGACATCTTCGCACCTCGACTTGAAACCCTATCTCAGAAGTTTAAGCCTGTCTTGAAATCCAAGCACAGATTTGAAGGCTCGAGTGGAATGTCTTGCTTGAAACCTGACCACTGGTCTTGAAACCCTAACCCTTGTCTAGAAAACTTCATTTGAAGCCCTAACCCCCGCGTACGACGGCCACTGTTCAAATGCAGTACATGCTATGAGTAGCATTGCTGCCGACAGGTTTGTGTGAGCTGCCCATGGCGCTGGCGCACGCGCGCCCTCACTTGCGGTGGGCAGATGAAAAGTCAATCATGACAAAAAGCAATTGTATTCACGACGAGCTCCTTAATCACGGTTGCCAGGGGCAACGAATGCAAGTGTGCCTTCTCCTTCCCCAGCGGCGAGTCAAACGGCTGGCAGCAGCAGCAGCAACAACAACAGCGACACAACAGCGTCCCGCTCTGGCGGCCGCGCGTAACCGCGGACCCCTTCGGTCAGCGGAGGCATGGGATGAGCATCAGAACGTGTGCATGGATATTTATAAGGTACTTTTGGATGGATTTATGTGGAGGTCAGAGTGCGCCGCTTTAAAAAGAATTGGATTGTTGGCTTGAAGTTGGATTTATTTAAATCTTTTTTTTTTGTTTTGCGTTTTTTCTGAATCGTCTGTCTTATTTGTGATTTTTTGCTACTCTATTTTGTCTGAGTATTTTCTTTTTTTTTTTTTAATTCTGTGTAATTCGATAAAATTTTTTTTTAAATTAGCCATTTTGCACTCAATCGTGGTACTTTTTTATTTATTTATTTTTTAAATGGTCCCAAACAAGTCTCCACATAGTCTGTGAATGAAGCTAAGCTAATATTTGACCGGCTAGCTAAGGTCGCTTACCTGTCTTGGTGGGTTTTACAGCGGCGGAGGGCGTTAGCTATCGCGTGCGGCCATTCTCGTCTTCTCAATTGAATCCAAAACATAGTCCTCAAATCCAAATTCGATAATCTTCGGCTCCCTTTCAGGAGAAGCTAACCTGTCAGATGGCGGTTAAAGCCCGGCGTGTTTGTTTCAGAACCACAGGAACTGGACTGGAAAAGTTGCTGCGCAGGAAGCGCCCGGCCAGCAATACTTTGCTGTTGGCAAACTTGCGGAGGGCGGAGGCCAGATTTGCTGGGAACGTCAAGCGGGCCGCGCCGCGCTAGCGAACACACGCAAAGCGCTTCCGGCGAGGCATGAAGAGGCACATTGACGGCGGACCGCACAGTGAACCAAAGCGGACAAGATTCCCATTCATGCGGACGTTGTAACGCAAAACGTACAAACACACCCGCCGGGAAAAAGAACGGCAGGTCGTTTCGACGCTCGTGGGACAGAACATTAGGGACAACCAGTGAGGGCTATCGCAAGAACAACTTTGACGCCTATTTTTAAAAGCTCATTTATTCCTGTAAAATGCAGACGCGTCTAAAAAATGTTTCCTGTCATTTTTGTCATAGTCTTATTTTTGGGTCATTTCCTTAATTGGCTGCTTCACTTCTATCTTGACATTTTTCATATTTTTTGTTTGCTTTCCTGTGTCATTCTTTTTTTTTCTTTTGTCATTTGTCTTTATTTCATAAACTTTTAGATTTTTTTATTTTTGTCAGCGTTTTGTTTTTGTTTGTCATTTTCTTCATTTCTGTATTGAATTCTCTTCGTCATTATTTTACTCATTTTATTTTTTCGTTATCTAATCTTTTTGAGTGTCAATTAATTTATCTTTGTATGTTCCTTTGTCGGTCAACTTTTTCTTTTTTCGTCCTGCCTTTAAAATCAAAAGATTAAAACGCATTGTAATATTATCATAATTATTGTTAGAATGAATATTCGTGTCACATTTGTTACAAGAGATCATTTCAAGCCAAACAGAATGCAGACGCTTGGTCACGGAGGTGACTCACGCCAAGGGAGTTGGAGGCGAATGGGCAGAATGAAGTCAGGACGCTAATGCTAACGCTAACATCATCGGGCTAACGCCGCGACATCCTCACCTGTATCTTGATGGGCCAGGTGAAGTTGCTGACGTAGACGAAGAAGGTGATGTTGGGGCTGTTGCGGAAGTCAAAGTTCTCATTCGAGAAGCTGTCCTTGAACTCCTTGATGCTGCTGCGCGACACGATGGGGATCTCCTCGCCGCTCTGCGTACCCGCTGGGGCCCCCCAACGCACATCAAACGCGCCGTCGCAATTAGTGGCTTCACTCATTTGGAAAGCGATTCATTTATTAGAGCTTACCTGTGAAGCTGGCGGCCCAGGTGATGTTCAAGTTGAAGTTCTTGGACGCGTTGATGAACATGTCTAAGTCTCGGTTGGGCTGAAAAGAGAGAAAAGTTGAAAAGACGAGGCGGCGCAAAAGGTGGGCGGGGAGGTGGCGAAAAACTCACTTCCTCGGGCGTGGCCACAAAGTTGATGGCCGTGTAATAGCGGTCGTCCTCCTGAGACAGGCTGAAGGTGAACTGGTAGTCGATCAGCAGGGTGTCTGTGGGAGGTCCATTTGGAAAAAGAATTTTTCCCCAACACGTTTGCACTTGTCGCAGGTACGCGAGACTACAAATGTCGACGTGAGATTTTTTTTTTCTGAAGACAAGGGATGTCCACGTCGCGGTCCTTCCTTAAGATGCACGTAAAATATTTTTTTGCATCTTTTTTCGATTGGAGTCATGCAGTCACGTTTTTAAGCCTTTTTTTCAGTCTCTGTAGGCACTTGGGCGGGAGATCTGATCTGCGGTGTACCGCGTGTATGTAAAACGTTATTAGCATTATTTCAGTAAAAGATCATTTTAATGGAAAATTCACTGGGTGACCGCCACCTGCCTGGAACGTATGAGTCACTATCGTCGACCGTTATGCACGTAGACCCTCGGGCTTAATGAGATGCTTGATGCTAACCTGCTGCGGCCGCTATAAAAAGAAAATGACAAAAGGAGGTTGAGAAAAAAAAAAAAAAACTTCCGATTGACTTTCAGTGGCACTTTGAATGCAGATGAGCGCCATCTGCTTCTTGGCACAGACCCGAATGAGGGGCGCGTTGATGAAAGCGCAGCGTAAGTACGCGTTAGCGTTGACCTCCGTGCTCGCCTGTTAGCGACGACGTCTGAATCTGATTTTATCCCATGATGCATATTTTACTTTAGAAAGAGCTCACGGCACACCACCGAACAAAATGTTGCTTTTTATTTTTGGACCTTTTAAGGACTTTTGAGGGATAATTTAGCCATTTTTTAAGGATTTTTTTTTCTCCATTCAGCAGCGGATTCACGGTGGATTTTAATATGTGGACTGAACAGAAAGCCACATCTCACTGAGCTGGTGTTCAAATCATTGCTGGCAAAGGAAGGGCACATCTTTATTTTGAAGGGCAATCAGCTAACCCTTTATTTGACATATGTCAAATTTTTATTTTCCTGCCTGTATTACAGGTAGGAATTAAAAAAAAAAAAACTGAATTCATACTCAAATAAAGTACACAAAGAAAAAATTAAATTTAGAAAATATAAAACTTAAAAATGATTTTTTTAAAGGATTTTTATAGATTTGAGAGGCTTTCCCTGAAAATTAAGGACAATTAAGAACATCATTCTACAACTTTTTTTATGTATTTTGATGAACTTTAAGGACCCGTGGGAACCCTGTATTAGGCAAGGCTTTGTCGTCGCCATCTAGTGGCACAACAGGGCTTGACATAAAGAGCTCAATTGGGGCGAAAAAAGAAAAAAAAAAAAGCGAGGTGGGGCTTCACCACTGTGTGCACTGAAATAATGACATCAGCTAAATTTACTCACAAAATGAGTCACTCAGCGTGAAGTCTCGGCCTGTTCAGTTAAACAAAACTATTATTCGGTTGTACGAATGGCAGCGGGTGGATCTTTAATTGGGCACTCTGACGTCCAACAAGATCATCTCATTGTCCCCCCCCCCTATCGCCATATGTCCCCGGCAACGATAGATGAACAAAGATGTCATCATTTGCAGGAGAAAGTAAGTCAACAATTATTTTCCCGTGGCTCGTTTCCCAGACTGCTCCGATTGGTACTTACAGTAGCAGGTGCCTTTCAGCGGGTTGCCTTGGTAACGGTTTTCCAGCTCGCACCTTGAACACACCATAAAAACCGATGATCAACAACAACAACAACAGCGCTATGAAGGATGGACAACAAACATCACGCGTACTTCGGTTCTGCTCCATCCGAGCCAAACACTCGAGATGACCATTAACGGCGCGCGCACGCGCGCGCGCGGGGGAAGTAATCACAATCCATCCACAGGCATTAATGAACAGACGCGTAATGTCCGACGCGCCGCACGCCAGCGCGGTCTTCTCGCCGTGTGGTCGAGAAAAGTCAAGCTGGGCCTGGAAAATGGTGACCGCCGTCCTTTTGATGGCGCTTATTAAATGACGAGGCGCGCCGTAACGACGCAAGCGGGACGAGATTGCAGGGCGCTGCGAGTGTGAGAGGTCAATACGGACAAACGGTGGATAAGGCAGGAGGGGAGTGGGAAGAATTATGGAACAAAAGTGTGACTTTTTAAAACTCTCATTTGAAGCCGTTTTTTTTAAACAGATTTTCCGGAATGCCACAAAACATGGCGGATTACTAGAAATTGGGGTGCAAAATAAGTGGTGCGCTGGTGCGCATGAGCACTGCAGTTTGGGTCATGCAAAATATTAAAGCCAGTAAGGGGGTGGGGCCAAGCAATGGTGAAAAGCAATATCGAGGTGGAAAGAAAAATATGGGCAACTAACGTCGAAGCCAAAATGGGGGACAAAAACAAAAAATAACACCCGAGACAACATCAAAAACAATGTGGTGACGGAAGAGTTGATATTTGTGTGCTGGTTCTACTCACAAGTGGCAGCGGTCTCCTTTGATGCCCTTGGTGGTACAGAAACATTTTCCGTTGTTGGTGTTACACATGCTGGCGTGACCGTTGCATTTACATGCTGTAGCCAGAGGGGGGGGGGACAAAACAAACAAACAAAACAAAAAAAGTTAATCTTTTGGTGAAAAGTTTGCTGTTGCTGAGTGATCAAGCGATTTCTACTGACGCTGGCAGCTGCCGCCGTTGGTGGGGTCTCCGTAGAAGCCCGAGATGCAGTTCTCGCAGTGGCGTCCCGTGGTCAGGTCTTCGCACCTCTCGCACACGCTCTCGTTGACGCAGCGGCTGTGCCCGTTACACTGACACGCTGACAGGAAGAGCGACAAGGGCCCAATTATTGACCAGATGTGAAAAGAGCAATGGCAAAATCACCCCGGCTGTCATTTTCTCCTACATGATAAAGTCTCGTGAAAAGCCCACGATCGAAAACGAGATGGTTTCAAAAATCTGCAAATTTAGCGAGACAACAAAGCGTGAAGCGCAACACGGAAAGGCACGACCGTAAACCAACCGGACCTGTACAAAATCATTGCTTTAGCGCCATCTTGTGGCATATTGGTGCCATGGAACTATGTTGGCATAAGAGGAGGAGCTCCCTTTAGTCAGGCCATAGCCCTGTCTAATATACAAGTAATCCATTTGACGTCATCTTGGCACCAATGAACTATGAAGTGAGAGCAGTCATGCCATAGAAGAAAAGTAGTGCTTTACCGCCATCCCATGCCTTATATAGACAAAATTTGTTGCAAAAACAGTCAAACCTCGGTTTTTGAACGTCTCGGTTCTCGACCAATTTGGTTTTCGACCAAAAATTTAGATTTTTTAAAGCCTCGGATGACGAACAAATTTCAGTTCTCAAACAAACTGAGCGCGCTTGAATGCACCATTTGACTCCTCTCGCCTTCCTTACACGAGGAAGTGACGCTTCTGGAGCCTTCTGGAACGGATTCCGGACGAAAAACCGAGGTTTGACTGTAATCTTTATTGTTTGCCAATTTTATTTTATTTTTTTGGCCGAAGCACCTCAGCTAAAATCACTTTTTGAACAGATCACGCAGCTCTGACAAGATATTCCGTGTTAGGCTCAGCGATTTGTGTGAATTTGCAAAACAAGCGTCGATTCGAGCCCACCGGTTGGTCCCACCTGGGCAGTGTATGAAGGACCAGTTGTAGAGGGCCTCGCCGGGGCACATGCTGGCGTTGAGGGCGGGCGGCGGGTCGGCGGGGAGGCCCGGCAGAGTGGAGGGCGCCGGCACGGAGGTCTGGAAGGGTCCCCGGTACGAGCCCTCCATGCACTGGCCCTTGCCCGTGTTGCTGGCGTCCGTGCACCAGCCGCAACCCGGCTGCTCCAGGCACTGGCCGCACGTACGGTAGCCCGAACAGTTCTCGGCTGCCGGCGCAAAAGAGAAAATCGACAATCAAAGAGCTGCTCTCGGTTACGTGTGATTTATTCATGCGGTCAGAGCGGGCGGTTACGGCCGAGTTTACAGATGAGATGGCCAACTTTGAAAAGGCGTGACAACGTTTCACGGGAGTAAATTTTTTAATGATGCGGCACTCTTCGCAGAGGGGACTCAAAGGTGTCTCACGTGAAGGTTCAAGACATGAGGTCAAAGTTTGGAGATGATGTGGCAACGTTTTAAGACGAGATGGCTTCAATGATGGTATGGCGAAGCTTCAAAACAGGAGGATGAAGTTTCAAGACTCGAAGTTTCGCCGCTTCGAGACTGTAAAATTCCGAGTTTTAACGCAAGGCTGATTTATACAGTGAAACTCCTCTACAACAAAATAATGTTTGCAGCAAGACATTTTTCACAACAGGGTTTTTTTTTCACTGTAGCAAATTTGATCTCAGATGTAAACACACACAAACACAGATTTTTTTCACACTAGGGGGTATTTTCGCCCAGGTAGGTTTCATTGTAGAGGAGTTTCACTGTATAGCGGATTTTGTAACTCAACGTGCTTCACACAAGCAAAGCAGTGACAAACAAAAACAACGGCAAGAAATACAAGTAGCTTCCTAAAACTACCAGTTTGAGAAGGTACGCTGCGAGAAAACGATTTCGGAGACAAATATTTTCGTACAAATGCTTTGAGCGACCTTAATCATAGGGATTGGGGGAAAAAAGCCCGACTGCCAACGTTTTGAGACATTTTAAGACTGTGTCGCTTGAAGATGAGGCGAATGAAGATGGAATCACGTTTCAAGGCTGATGAAGTTTCGAGACAATCTGGCAATTAAAAAAAAAAAAAATGGAAGATCGACGTTTCCGAAAAGTTTGACTTGAAGACAACAATGCGGAATTCCAAGAACGGATGATAAAATGTCAAAGATCTTTTGGGCAAGTTTCAGCGGTTTGCTCCAATCTCAAGATGGGATGCTGAAGATTTACGGCAGTGTGACGTAGTTTCAAAATGACGTTTAAAGGCGATTCCGAAGTCTCGGGTCTTACGTGGACACGTGCTCATGGTGTACCACTCCATGCACTGGCCGAAGGGGAAGGAGGCCACGTAGGCGTTGGAGTCCACGCACTGCTTCATGTTGCTGCACCACATGCACTCCGAGCTGCTGCTGGTGCACTCGCTGCAGGTGGCGCGCGTGGCGCACGGCGTCCGACACTGTTTGGCGCTGTGGTTGGCTGTGCAAAAGCAACGCGGCGACACGGTTAGCACGGGGAATGCACTTTTTTTTTTTTTTTTTACTTTGGAGACATCGTGGCGACAGTCACCAATTGATGAACAATTCGAGAAACAGAACTAACTACAGTGAAACTCCTCTACAACGAAATCTCCATGGGTGAAAATACCCCCGAGTGTGAAAAAATCTTCCTGCATTCACACCATTCCCACTTTCCCGTTTCAAATTTGCTACAGTGAAAAACCCCCTGTTGTGAAAAATTTCTTGCTGCAAACATGATTTCGTTGTAGAGGAGTTTCACTGTATTTTAAATGTCACGCTAACCGTGGAAAATTCCAGAAAATTCGGATTTACCTTGGCGCTAGCTGTGTAAGCTACGCAAGTACCGACGCTGACGAATTCAACAAAGGAAAGGAAATCGACCCGTTAAAGATTCCGTATCCAAGTGAAGCGAACCTTTCGGTTCGGAGGAATTCCGAAGTTTAGCGTGCCATTTGAATATGAGCCGGTACGAAAAAAAAAAAAAAAGGTACTGCGGTACTTGGATGCTACAGCGTCAAAAATGCAGCAACGGCACTCCATGCGCATTAAGAGTCGAGTGCCGACCCCCCAGACGCACGCGCTGTCGTCGGCGATCATTTCGCCTGCGTGGCAAATTCGCACAGGCTAGCTCGCATTGGACCCATTTGAAAGACTTGCATTCAAAGTCCAACCAGTGAATTATCGTCACGAGCAACCCGGTTGCCGACCGGCTGCGTTTGATGAGGCAATTAGTCACTCGTGCCGCTGGCGGAGTGGAACGCACGTGCGCCCGCCCCGGCCGGCCGTGCGCTTGCATTCAGTCGTTAGCAATTCATTACCGCTAATTTGCTTGACAATAAAGGCGACGCTGCACCAGAGTAATCATGTCATCAAATATGGATCACAAATATGTATTTACAACACTCACGCGGATGTGCAGGGGCTGGTCTTGTCAGCCATGACTCCACTGCTTCTTACTGATGATTTCGGTTTTCGCAACGGTACCGTTCCGGAACAGAGATCCGTTATTCATTTACAGCAGAGGGGTGCCCAAGATGTATTTTTTTCAAGCAACCGAGTTCCCACAATCGACCCCTTACCGCACGTTGCGCGCACCGACCTTAGTCCAGAAGTGACGCGCAGGGACGGGACGCGCTTTTGCAGCGTGCGACCGTAGGTTCAAGGTGACCCCGCTTTGTTTATTATATTTTACAGTCAAACCTCGGTTTTCGAACGTCTCGGTTCTCGACCAATTCGGTTTTCGACCAAAAATGTAGATTTTTTTTATGCCTCGGATGACGAACAAATTTCGGTTCTCGAATAAACTGAGCGCACTTGAATGCACCATTTGACTCCTCTCGCCTTCCTTACATGAGGAAGTGACGCTTCCTCGTGTTGCTTTTCCATTGTGAGCAGACGTGTTCAGTAAACATTTTGATTTTAAAAAGAGCCTGGTTTCGGTTTTCGAACAATTTCGGTTTTCGAACAGCCTTCTGGAACGGATTATGGACGAAAACCCAGGTTTGACTGTATTTTTGGGGGTGAAAGTGAAACTGATCGGATGCTTTGGGTGCGCCAATACAAAAGTAAGTCATATTAATAAAATGCACACAGACAGACTTTCTTTTATCACCTTTCGCCCGACACCGCTCAGTTTATTCGAGAACCAAAATTTTGTTCGTCATCCGAGGCATAAAAAAAATCGACATTTTTGGTCGAAAACCGAATTGGTCGAGAACCGAGACGTTCGAAAACCGAGGTTTGACCGCACTTGGAGGAAAGGCAGTTTTTGCCGGCGGGCCAAAAATGATTGAATCAAAAATTCCTACGACTAATTTTCCCCAAAGTAACCCATTAGCGTAGCATAGCACGGTTCTTACGGTTCTTACCCGGCCGCTCGCACAGACTCCCGTTGACGGGGCTGATGCAGGTCTGCGCCTTCAGTCCACTGGAGGCGGGCTCGGCCAGGTACCCGCAGAATCCGGCGTCGCTGGGCTCGCCGGGCAGCCACTGCAGCGACGTGTTGGTGAACGGCGACATGTCCTCCCAGCACCAATACGACACGTTGATCTTGCGCAGGCCCACCCAGGGAGTCACCATCGCCTTGTACTGCGGGCGCAGGGGAGGGAAAGCCCGTTTTTTTTTTTTTTTTTGGAAGAGCGACTTTCACCACTGTTCTGATATTTTAGGACAGCAAGAATTCAAGGTGGTTTGGGGGAAAACCTTGCAAAAACCTCGACGACGCTACGATGGCGGTTTGAGATCATGTTTCGGAACAGCACGACTTTCAAGTCAACGTTTTAAGATGGCTTCATGCCGTTTGCTTTCCAAGACGACATGAACAAGTTTTCAAGAATTTCAAGGCGGTATGAGAAAAATTTGAACGGGTTGTTTTCTCCAGAAATTAATTGATTGAAAAACAAAAACAAAATTCTGGGATTTAGTTCAGCGACCCCTTGCCGCCACCAAAGTAAGGGGGCGTGGCCAAATCTGCGTGGGAGCGAGTCAGCCCGCTCGTCGGCGATCATCAACAGGAACACGTTGCTTCGACGGCGGCGGGGAGTTGGTTCGCAGCCCTGATCGAGGAGCTTTATTTTGAAGGTTTCCCAACTCACTCAGCTGCTTTTCAGACACGTCACAAGGAAGCAGTGACAGCTCAAGACGAAGGCTGAAGCGATAGCCCCAAACTGGCTGCTCGGTAAGAAGCGGGAAAGAAAAAAAAGAAAAAATGTCGACGAATCAAAAGACAAGATGAACGTTTTTAACCAATTTGAAAGCCTCCAGCGGAAGAGTTTTGAGTGCACCAAAAGCCTCCGAGTCAAGGGGGTGTGGCCAAATCCGACCTCGCGGTGTTCACCATTCGCGGGGGGGATTTCAGATCCCCATTAATAATAGCGAAAAACGAGGGATTGCTGTATTGCCAAGTTCCAAAGCCGCCCAATATCAAAACTCGACGGCATAAAACCAAGACAGTACGAAAAATCTTTTGTGATCATGTGCCAACTTTTTAAATACGTTTTTCAGACAATCTGAACTTTCAAGACGACGACGACGCGCTATGATGACATTTCAAGACCAGCTATCGACTTTTTGTTCCAGGCGATACGATGACGGACGGAAGAAGCGCCGACTTCAACGCGCTAGGCTTCACTTTTCATGGCGATATGACGGCGTTTCTCTGACGAAAAGACCAAAAAAATTTGCTATTCTCTGCAGTTGACGATCACAAATCACAAATGCTATGAAGAATTTGTCAAGCTGTCACTCGTCCCTTGAAGTGCTCTACATTTCGGGACATTCCGGAGCAGTCGCCAAAAATACCTTGACAAGAGTTCGCTCCAATAACGACTAAACAACAATCACAAGAACGGGGGGGGGGGGCGGGAGAGGAAACCGCCATCAATTTTACAGGCTGGAGCCGAGCGCGGCGATAAAGGCGCGCTATCGGCAAAACCATCCCGGCCGGCTGCAAATCAATTTCCACGGAGCCTTGGCGTGCGTAAACAAAGAAAAGAGCTCCATCTCGCTCCGGCGCCGCTCCAATTACACTTTCTCCGGCGCAATTCTGGGATGGATTGATCGTGTCTGGAAGGGGGCGCTAAACGTGCCGCCGATAGCCCCGATCCCGCCAGCCCCGATACCTTGATGCCTTAACCAGCACAGTCGACGGAGTCGTTCGCCATGCTGGAATTTCAAGTTGTGACAAAGTTTCAAGGCGAAAAAAAATCTTAAAATTGGGAACGCCGAAAGTTGAGACGGTAGACAAGACAACATGCCGAAGCTTCAAGGCGTGAAGACGAAAAGCTTTCAAGACGCTCCGTGGACATTTCAAAACGGTCCGACTTCAAAATGGTACGGCAACGTTTCAAGGTGACGTCATGAAAAGGCACCGCGATCCCGCCGCCCTCGCCGCCCTCGCCGCCTTACCACCACGCTCATGATCTGCAGCTCCTTGAGGACAAAGTCAGCCTTCTTCTGCGTGGTGAGGGAGGCTAGCACGGCGCTGTGGCCGCGGCACGCCAGCTTGGCGTTGTCATAAGAGTCCTTGGCGGTCAGAAACTTCAGGCACGAGTTGCCCACCAGGTGCCAGCTCTCGCCGCACACGTTGTCTGCAACGCAACGCGCAATACGGGCGCCGGTTACGAAGGCACCAAAGCAGCTTGAAGATGAGCCGCCCAAAGGGGAGGCAACTTTTCTGCTAGCATAGTTAGCATCATTAAAACATCATTCTACATTTTGGGCCGCATCTCGGCGCACTAGCGTCCACATGTGGCTAGCGCTGAACTTAGCGCTTATGCTAGCGCTAGTTCCGGGCCAGTGCCGAGGTGAGCGGTATTTGCCACCAGCAAAATTGGCTCAAGCGCGAGCTCAACTGCTTGCTTTTTTTTTGTGTGGGCGGAAAAACCGAGTCATGGTTACCGGGTAGCGAGATGCATTCCTGGTTGCGCGATTCCCACTGGCAGTTCTGGTCTAAGGCGCAGCTCTTGCAACTGGTCTTCTTGTTGCAGACGTAGGACGGGTTGTCTTTTGGGCAGCCGTCAAAGTCCAGCACGGGACCCTGAAGAAAAGCGGCGCAACATGAACTTCATTCAGTCGCAGCCAATTCGGGACCGAGTCCGAAAAGACGTTTAAAAACGTCTTTGGGAGTGAATGAGTGAACAACGCTGCCTGTTACCGAAGCGGCGGTGCAGTTGCTTCCGAGGGAGACGCACTGGACGGAGCACCACTGGCAGCCGTTGGTGTTGGCCGTGCAGCTGTAGCAATCCGTGTACTGGTCGCAGCGCTCGTTGTCGGCGTCTGGGAGGCGAGCACGTCAAAGAACATTTCAGCGGTGGCACCCGAACGAGATGGAAGAGGCTTGACGGCGCCACCTACAGGATCTGGTGTTGCAGGACAGGGGCATCTGCTGCTGCTGCTGCTGCTGCTGCTCCGGGTTGGCGCTTCCCTCCCAAGGCACGCAGGAAGCCTGGCTGCTGTTCCACAGGCAGTGAAGGCCGGCCGAGGCCTGCGCGCACGAGGCCGCGCTGGAGAAGGCCGAGCAGCGCGGGGACGTGTACGCCAAAACGTCGCTCAGGAGAAGACTGTTGAAACCGCCCAGCACGTACATCACCCTGCAAGCAGCAAAAAAAAAAAAACAACAACAAAAAACGGGAGATAAGACATTGGAGAACTAGACTTGCTATTTTAATGTTATTAGTAAAATGTGTTTTGTTTTTTTATGATAAAAACGGCAATTAGAAATTGTCCCCAAAAAAAAATCACTAATGAAAAGGAATTTATTTTCATTTTGAATAAATAAACGATTTAAAGAGAACATTTTCATAAAAATGCAATCATTCTTATTCAATCATGTTATGAACCAAATCATCACGAAAGGCTATGTGAAATTATGACATTTTATATGTTAAACAAATCAATTCAGAATTGAGAAAAATCAATACAATATCATCTTCATTCTTATTTTAATTTTGTTCTTTACGCGCACAAAATTTTTATCTTTTTTTTTTTTGAAGAACAAAAAAAAATAACGCAGTGTCTGTAAAATCATTTACACCACCAATATTTTTTTTTAAGCGCGCCATTTTAAATTCAATCAACGTGATCCATTTTTTAATGAAATGCACGCGCATATTGAATTCATTGAGAAATGCGCGACTCGTCCTTGCCGCTCGGCGTCTGGACTGCCGACTCGTTTGCGCGCCATCTGGGCTTCTCGCTGGCACATTTTTGCAGCTGCGAGGACGTCAATTGATGAGACGCAAACGACCTTGGGTCGTCACAAACCGGACGGGTGCTAATTAGCCAAGAGCTAATGTTGAGAAAATGGGCAGTCGAGAGCCCTTAAAAAAAAAAAAAGTCTCACACAAGACAAATTCATATCATTAAAATGTGACATGACTCGCATTACACGTGATTGAGTATAAAAAAAATAATAAAAAGAGGCAAAGTTTAAAAATTTGAAGTCTTTACATCAGTGTGAGAAACTTTCAAGGATAGTTTGGAAATTTTCGTTTTTCTTTTCATCATTTTTGGAATGGGTTTTTCATTTTTCAAAATTTTTTTTTGGGCGCAAATGCTTCATTTTAGTTTCGTCTTTATTCGATATGACCCCACGCCGAGACTGGGAACATTTTCACATTTCCAAGAAAGTGTGACGAATTTTCCAGCCAGTCTGACGTTTCACAAGTGCCTTTTAAGTCGTTCAACCAGAAAACGTTCAACCAGCGTCAAGTCTCCCTGGTGTAAAACATTCATGATGGACATGAAGAAAAAAAAATAAAAAAATCTCCCCATGTTTGCATCACATGTTCATATGTCAACAAAATGCCAGCCATGCATTATTCACACATTTCCAACCTCATTTCACTTGCGCGCATTTGAAAAGTCCACAGCAGGAAGACAAGACATTCCATATTCAACGTATTAAAAAGAGATTTCACCCGTCACTGGCGACCGCCGAGTGGCCGAAGCGGTTTAGGTCGTGGAAGAGCTCGGGCCGCGGCAGTGGCGTCCACTCGTCGCATGCTGGAAATAAGAAAGATGATAAATTCATCAGATATATATATATATATATTTTTTTTTTAATGTCAGCGTCCGAAAGCCGGCGCTGAATTGAGCAGGCGCCGCCGAGTCAGCCACTGTAAAAGGTCAACAGTGCCCCCTGGTGTCGAAAAGCCAAAACAGGCAAGGTGGAATCCTATGACGTCATTGGTGCAATGTCAAGCAAAGGGGGAAGTGATGAGCGGGCACTCGGAGCCCTAACGATCCAGGAACTTTTTAGCTTTGGCTAACCGCTCCGATTTAGACACATTCAACAAATCCAAGCCCAACAAATCTTCAAAGGGTGTTTTTTTTTTTTTTTCAACCGGATAAATTTGGACAGTAGTTCCTGTGGTCCAAACACATTTTTGGGACTCGGGTGATTATAACCACCATTATTTTATTTTTTACGACTGAAATCACGATAAATTTAAAAAAAACGATGTGACCAACCAGCGATGATTGAACGATTGTACCACCCAGGCTGTAGGCCATAAAGTCCGAGGAGAAGCACTTGGCGCCGTGACTCTTGGAGGTGTCGTTGTGCGTGTTTCCACCGAAAACCAGCATGGTGCCGCTCACTATCACGGCCGTGTGGAGATAGCGGAAGGAGCCGCTGTCCTTCAAAATGGTCCTGCGGCAGAAACAAGCCGGGCGTCAACGGCGCTCGGCCGGGGCTCGAACCCCCGTCCACTCACTCACTCACCACTTCCTGGTGTCCACGTCCAGCCGGTAGAGGTCTCCGGCCAGGCCGCACTTGTTGGCGCTGAACGCCTTGTAGCCGCCGTGCGCGTAGATGGCCCGGGTGGCGTCGTCGAACACGCTGCTGTGGCCGTAGCCGCCCTGGATCAGGGCCCCGTCGGTGGGCGCCACGCTCCACTGGTTGCGGTCTGCGATCGACCGCAAAAAAAGGGGTTTGGAGACCCCCGTGACCCCATGACCCCATGACCCGGCTACGGTCCGGCTCGTCTGACTTACGGATGTTGTACTCCTGCACCAGGCTCATGTATCCGTAGAGAGGACAGTGTCCAAAGAGCACCAGCATGACGGGGGCGTCGCCCTCCTGCAAGGGGGGGACCACGTGGGCCGAATGTCCCACCGCGGCGTACTGCTCCTTGACGCGCGGGTTCAGGAGAACCCAGGTCTGGTTCTGGACGTGGAACACCCACAGCTGGCTGGACACGTTCCCCGTGGAATCCATCTTACCGCCGTACATGTACACTTTGCCCTGTGGAAAGGGGAAGCGATTTGTTTTTTTTCCCAGGACGTCAAATATCAAAACTTGTCATCTTCTCCAACTTGGAATTTTACCTCGTGAAGCGCCACCGAGTGTCCGTACCGAGGTGGGACGGTGTTGACGGACGGGTCCAACGTCAGCCACGACTCGCTGCTTAAATTAAACCTACGACGGCGAGAGAGAGAAAAAAAAACAAAAACAAAAACAAACGCCTTCTTCTCCTTCTCATGGCCGCCATTCCCCCCCAAAAACGCCGATGAGGTCTATTCAGACTCACGCTTTGACCATGTGATAGTCGGAGGCGTTGAAGACGTATCCCCCGATGACCCACATGACGCCTTGCTCCACCAGCGCCTTGTGCGAGGCCCTGGCCAGGCCCGGCTCGGAGGCGAAGGCTTCCCGGCTCCAGAAACCCGAGTCGGCCGGGACGGATACGGAGCAGCCGGGCCTGGGGGGGGGGAAAGAAAAGACCAAGGACTTGGATTTGGATCACCCGGGACGAGAAGAAGTTTAAGGTGAGATGAATTGTTGGTTTTGGTGACCCGTTTTATTTTGGTAGGTCTATTCTTGCGGTTTCTGTCCCCATTTTGATTTGTCCGATTTCACTCTCAGACGTTAATACGCAGCTTTGTCCAATACGCTTTTTTTTTTTTTCTTTGTACTTTTCGTTTTTTTTTTTTGCAGAATTGTCAGACTTGATTTTGGAAGTTTGCGACTTCCTGTTTGTGTTGCGTTGCCATTGCCTTGACAGGACTTTGCCGAGCAGCTTTTTGTGAACGCTGGGCTACAATTTGGATCTTTTTGTGGCTGGTGTGAAGCAAGTGTTGGTTGTGTTGGTTCTCGTCGCGCATTTTTACTTGAGCGGGTTTCTGATTCCCGTTTCGGCTCTTTGGGAACAAAGCATTTTGATTCGGGATCTTTGTGAGTCGTGCTGGTTCAACAGCCATTTTTAAATCACTGCTACAAATTTAATGGTGGGTTTCGACTTCCTGTTTTTCTTTCATTCCAAGCGTGCTGGTGTGTGAGCAATATTGGTTGTGGTGCTTGTTACCTGTTATACTTTGGTGGGTTTCTACTTCCTGTTTTGACCCCCATTCCTGATTGCTTGATATGACTCTGCTCTTTGGGCAGCGTTTTGTGAAAAAATACCTTCTGTGACTGCTTTTCGGCAACAACGTTTGTTCTATTCAGCTATGTATATCCTATCGTCAAGTATGAACAGGTTTTATTTTGAAAGCTTCCCACTTCCTGTTTTTGCTCCACTTCCACAAGCACTTTAAATTGAATATTTTGTGGCTGGCGTGTGGCAAACGGTTGGTTCAAGTTCTTATTCTGATTTTTCTTCCAAAGCGGTTAATCGTTGCCATTTTTTTTCTCCCGTGTGCGCGAGCGGGCGCAACGGAGCGGCGGGCCCACCTTGCCAACCGCGCAAGCAGTCGCACGTCTTCTCCCGGCAGCGACCTCGCTCGGGCAACCCGCAGTCGTCGAGGCAGTAGGGCACGTCGCAGGCGTCGCCCTTCCAGCCGTCTCGGCAGTGGCACCGCGGCGCCCCCGTGGCGTCGGCTAGGCGGCACTCGCCCCGACCCGAGCAGTTGTTGGGACACGTGTTCACCCTGCGAGGGAGGCCAGAACCACACATTGCTGAAAAGCAAACGCTAAATAAAACATCACAAGGCGCCTGGTGAATTATTGACGCTCACATCTGCTCTTGCGGAATCACGGGCCTGCTTTTTAAAGAGTGGAACACGCGGCAAACGCACAAAAAAATAAAATAAAATAAAACCCCCCAGAGGGAATTGAGAGGATTTATGTGCTCAAAAACAAAACTCGAATTTGACCTCCGGCATGAAAACAAACCTCGTCCATTCAGGTCGATGATTAACAGCGTGTGTGTGCTTCACACACACACAACTTTACCAAACACTTCACGAGCCTTTTTTGCCCCACTTTTCATCAGCAGAATGTGACCCCGTGAAAAGTATATTTAAACGTCATTATTTTAATGTCTATATATTTGTCTAAACATTTGAATGCACTCTGCAACTATTTTATGCATGTCAGCAGTAAATGATCACGATAGCATGGACAGGCCACAGATGATAGAATTCACGGCATGATGTTTACGTCCAGAAATCTCCTTCAGTCTACATTTTTTTTTAAATTCAGTTCAAAATCTGACATTCAGTCACACACAAAGAACAAACTTTATGTCGTATGTTTCAAGCCTCCAAAATCCAAGAAACCGCTGACGCGTCTTAGGAACATCACAACAGTTCGGCACACTCAAAACGGCGTCCCGACAGCGTCCTCGGCTTTCTCACCTGTATGAGATGTTGAATCCGGTCAGGTTATACGCGGCGTCGCTAAAGAAGTGCAGCAAGGCGAAGCCAGACTGCGACGCCACCTCGGGAACCGTCTCGTTGCCGTAACTCTCGGGAATGATCAGACCGCTAAAAACAAACCAAATCGGTTTAGCGGGAAAAAAAAAAAAAAACCTCCGTTGGGCCGCCGTCTAGCGAGGAACGGCGGTGGGAGTACCTGAAAGCGGCCAGCAGGGGGGCGTAGATGGAGTCGCCATCGTAGACGTAAAGGTGGTCCCAGCTGCACTCGGTGGCAAAATGTTCAAAGCGTAAGCGAAGGACGGAATTTGGACTGCAAAAGAAAAGGGAGGACCAATGTTAGCATCCAGCTGGTAGCCTGGATGAACGTGTTAGCTTACCATTAGCTCCCTGGCGGTGTATGTTGTGTTAGTTCCCTTGACCAGTATTGTTAGCTCCCTGCGTGCTCATCTCCAGCAAATAACTTGTGCTCCGTAGGAAATATTAGCTCACTGTTAGCTTCCACCTAGCTTCCTGGCTGGGTATCTTAGCTTCCTGTTAGCATCTCGGCAGCATATGACACGTTAGTTCAAACAGTAGGTTTCAGCGAGAAACAGAAGCAGCTTCCCTTTAGCTCTATGGAAAACGCTGTTCGCTTTCCGCTAAATCCCCTGAGAAGTATGCTAGCTGCCCGCTAGCTAACTGCCAGCCTATGTTAGCTTTCCATTGCCTCCCTGGCAGACTGGCCTAAGGAGAGTTTGAAAATGTGTTCATAGTGTGTGTTGTATTTTAAACGGCGCTGCAGGTTGATGATTAACTGACCTTTGTCAATTATTAGACAATCAAAGTATCATTGTAACATAGTTGTCTTATCGTAGCTGGTGTGCGGTCGCAAAAAAACAAAAACAAAACATCTATACAGCCCTGTTCAAATGAAAAGACTTTTGTGACACAAGAAAAACAATTTTTTTTTTGGCCAGCCATTAGTTTTTTAGTTTTTACCCGTCCAACTCCACTGGAGAAATCGTACGAGCGATGCACAGATGCAGCCGCACTCACCGTCCTTCAATGAGCCAAGTGCATTTGGTCTTGTACTTGTAGTTCCCGGGTCCGTCCGATAGGAATCCGGAGGGCGCCGTCAACCTGGAAGCCAAAAATACGAGGCTTGTTGGGAGACATTTATGGACAAAGGTTTTTCACTCCATGGGCCAAACCGGATGGGCTCCGTCGAAACACGGGTCGCCGAAAAAACCATTTTAAGAACGCTCATCAGTTTCCCGTTGCCGCATTTCTACGTGCTGCTCCCCACCCAAGGGACAAACTCCCTCAACGGGCCTCCTGACGCTCCCAGTTGCGGCTCCAAAGCCAACGCGCAGTCATCCAAACAAACAAATGGCAACAACAGCAACACTTTAGCTTCAAACGAGCAAAGGAAATGAGCAGACGGGGGGATGAAATTTACTCGCGTGTTAAGCGCAGAAACATCTTTATCGTAGCTTGCTTGTACAGTTTGAAAATGCGGCTTCTGTTTCCTTTCTTTGACAATGCCAGCAGTGAATCGCAGATCAAAACAAACTTACAATGGAGGATAAACACAAATAGCGATTGATCTCAATAGCTCTGATCACGAGCTGCAATTGCAGACTGCTGACCGCTAAAAACTTCCTGTGATGTAGGTCATGCGCCGCTGTAGGTTAAAGGTGACCTACGTTTTATTTGATTCAATACTCTTGTGGACGTCAAACGGATGCTTTGGCTGCAGTGCACACTAACACTAAATATATAATACACACACACACACACTTTTTCCATTTCCCCCTACACCCTTTCGCAGTCTACGTGGAACCAGTCTGCAGACAACAATCGACTGGCTGGACACTCCTGTGTGAAATGAAAGACAAGTCAAAAAAATTAATAAATGTCCATCTTTAAAACTCATCTTAAAAAGCCATTTATATTCTTTGGTTTTCAAGCCGGCATGAGGCATTGTTCGAGTGTCTAATTGTGTTGAGTGTTTTTGTATGTTTTTACTTGATGATAGGCACTCGGTATGCAGCTGTGGTTGCCTTTCAAGTGCTCCCTAAATAGAGTTGATCAGAGTAAATTCATTGTAATTATGATGTGAAAATGTCCCCACACGGTAATCTTGTCGGGGAAAAAACTGAAGTTTTTTGGAAAAAAAAAAGGTTCAAACGCCAAGGCCAATGCTCTTTAAGTCACCCCCACTCCACAAAAAATAAACAACAATCTGCACGAATTAATTCGTCTTTTTCAAGAACGAAGTTGTAGTTTTCCCTTAAGTCGTATCTTTTGCAAGGCTTTAAAAATAAAATATTATTGAACTACGATGAAAATGCAGCAAATGTCACGTTGACGTGATTCAGGTGTTAAGAAGGCACCGCCATGTTGCTCAGGTAAGACGACCCCTCGCTAAAAACCGCTTCGATGTGTCGACGACGGGCGTTAAGTCGCCTGTCGGTCACCCAAGCGGCTCGCAGTCGTCGAACTGGCGACTCCGAGCCGGTGCCGGTGCCAGTCGCGCGCGCGGAGCTCCGTACCTGAATCTTCCTCCGCAGTGCTGGCACTGGTCCCCGACCCAGCCGGGGGAACACACGCAGCCGCCCGTCGCCGCGTTGCACTTGCCGTTCACGCACGGCTTGTCGCACTCCTTGTCCGCCGCCGAGCCTCCGGGGAGCCCCGCCGCCGCCACGAGCACCACAAGCACCACGGCCGCCAGGCTCCGGCCTCCGGGGCCGTCCGGCGAGCAGGCCCGCCGCCGAAGCCGCGTCGTCCCGAACATTTGTCTCGTTAAAAAGATGGCTGCTCGAGCCCCACAGACGCTCCGCTAGCTTCGCGGTGGGCGCCGCCGCCGCCGCCGCCGCCGACGACGCCGTCTGCCGCCGTTCGAACGCCCCCGTCCGGGTTAGCGGAGCGGGAACGCGTCGGTCGTGGTCGTGGAGATGACGAGGCCGGGTTCAGGCTTCCATCGCGGGCTCCATATTACATGCTGGGACTGTTTGTGTTGGCCATCTCGCCGCACCGAGCCGCATCTTGACGTCCAGAAGTGACGTCACGGTGGCGGAAGTTCGAAAGACTGGAGGTGGGAGGGCGGAGTGAGAGGAGAGGGAAGAGGGAGGGGCCATGGGGGATGCGACGCGCGCACACCTGAGAACTTCCAAGCGACTCACAACACAACAGGCTCTGTTTTAGGACGAAGTAGTTGGAATGTGATCACAAAAATAAAATTTTCCAAAAATACCTCCCTTCAGAGATTGCAATTTTTCGAGAAAAATGGGAATCGCGAGAAAAAAAAAAAAACGTGATGTCTGAAAAAGCTGTCATTTTCACAGCAACGCAAATTGTCATTTTCTAAGAATTACGTCAGAAGAGAAAAAGTTACAATTCACAAGAATGTCATCGTGGTCAGCAGAAAAAAAATTGAATGCCATAATTTGGAAATATCCAAGACCTAATTAGTCATATTAGAAGCGACAATGTTGCAATTGACAAGAATGTAATCATAATCATCAGAGAAAATAAATGGCAATTTTCCAAGAAAATGACAAAGTTGCAATTATGCTAGAAATACACACACACACACACACACACACACACACGCACGCACACGCAAACTGAAATGATATCAAATCTAAATGTGATTCATGGACAAAGGACAACAACATTACAATATATTTTTTTTCCAACAGATTTATTAAAGTCAGACTTGTAAGAAGTCATATTCTCTTGGGAATAAACGCCAACCCAAACGGATTGATCAACAGCATGGAACATAAATAAAAAGCAAAATCAACATATTTACATTTCTGTATGAACAGAAAAACATGTGTGCCTTTTCACCCCGAGGAATATCCTTTTTTTTGTTTTGTTTTTGCAGAGTAGGACCAAGCTACTTGTTCCATGATATTCCCCCCCCCCCCCCCCCCTTCTCTGTCAGAGCCAAACAAAAGGCAGCGAAACCTCCGCAATCAGGAGAGGAACAATCAATGACGATTTGACTTGGACAATGAAGATGATGATGAGTTGGTGATTGTCCGCAACATTGTGTGCGTGCCTGACTCACTTTAGAAAAATGGCGAAGAAGGCCAAGTGCATGAACATCACTTGACTTCCAAAAAACGCCAGATAACAATTGGAACAACAACAAGAAGAATAACAAAAACCAAACAAACAAACAAACAAAACAAAAAAATTGCTCTTATCCCCAAAACGTTAGAAAACGACCATCTTGGGAGCACACGACGGGTCATGTGACTCTCAGCACTTGGAGAGCAGGTCACGTGACCGCCATCAGGTCCAGGATTTCGCCGGCTCACGTGCCAAAATTCGGCGGCGGCTTCTTCAGCCCGCGCTCAACGCCACAAACATTACAATCAGAATTACAAAATCAAGTCATAAAATTAGCAGAAAAACTTTGGAATATTCAGAAGAAAAAAAAAAAAGTATTTTCCCTCCTAAGACTTGATTCATGAGAAAAAAATAAAATAATTCATCCAAGAAAAAAAAAGTGGGCGGAGAATTAAATTACATTTTATGGGCGGGGGGCAGAATTGTTTGTGAATTTAGTGGGGGCAGGTCGTTATGAGAACGACATTGACATTTTGGCAGAAAAATGAAGTCCAAATTTTCTGACAGTTAAATCGTAAAAGCCCAACTTTTCCAACAATATTGTTGTGATCAGAAAAAAAGTCATTTTATGAAAATGAAACTTAAATTGTGAAAAAGAAGTTGTCATTTTCTGGAAATGAAAAAAAATGTATTTGTTTCCCTGAAAGTCATCCATTTTCAGGGAGTTAAGTCATAATTGTGAGAAAAACTATCAGAGAAAAAAAGTTCTGTCAAGAGAAAAAAAGGGTACGTTTTCTAAGTTGTAATTTTTCTACAACAAAGTTAAAATATGATCCTACAAAAAAAAAGAAAAAAGTAAATGTATTTTTCCAGGAATAAAATTCTAATCATATTTAGTGGGGAAAAAAAACTATTTTCAGGGCCCTCCAAAAATAGTAACTTTTCTGAGAAGAGTTGAAATTTTCCCAGAATAAAATCATAGTTTAATGGAAAATTAGAAAAATGTCATAATTATGACAGAAAATTTTGGTATTAACCGTGGATTATTTTTTATTTTTTTACTTCATTTGCCCACCCCTCTTTTTTTCAGCGTGGTTCCTCATACTTGGGGCATGCCCACATGTACAAGGCTGGATTGAATTAATAATAATAATAATAATAATAATGGCACTTGAAGGAATTTACAAAAGAAAATAATTCCAAGATAAAAAAAGATATTGCAGGTTGTCATGTACATGCCCAAGCACTAGGGGGCACTGTACAGGCTAACTGTGAGGCCATTTTGGAATTGGAGAAGAACAAAACCAATAGAGAAAAAATGTTGAGGAGGGAAAAAAAAAAAAAAAGACAACAACGATCTTGGGAACACGAACCACAAAACTGCAGTGAGAAGCGAGCGGTCGCTACGATTAACAGAGTGGTTGTCACACTTCCTTCCCCAAAGTGCATGTCCTGCTAACTGCTATCGTCCTACTTCCGCTTCCAAGCGGAACGTGACGCAACGTCCACCCAACAACTGCCAAAATTTTGCGACAAAAATGTCAGAAATTTGTGAGAATTGACTTTGAAGTATGTGGTGAGGGGAAAACGTGGTGGGGAAAAAAAAATCGAATTTTGGGGAGCATAACAGCGTCATTTCTAGCTGTATTTACAAAGAGGAAAAAAAAACGTCTCTTCTCATGTCAGAGCCTGGTTGTCACAGTCGGTACACATGAGGGTTAAAAAAACAAAATACAAAATACCAATGTGCTTGCTAAAAATGGTGTGGTGGATGTTCAATCGAGGCAACTGGACTCTTCTCGTTAGTTGCCTTTTTTTTTTTTTTTTTTTAATCTCCTATGCTATCAGGCTAACCATTTGAAGTTAGCTTGTCTTGTCAAGCAGCACCGATACCAGCTCAGTGTGAAAGGGGTCGTAACAGATGTAGAGTAGTAGTCAAAAGCACTGGCTGGGGCCATTCATTTAGTCGAAAGGCAATTCAGATCCTCTCACATCCTCTCACAAAAAAGAGGGTCTTCCTTTTTCTTTTTTGGTCTTCCAAATCAGGCATGAGACTGAAGGCATCTCCTCGTGGTTGTCATACCTGAGGTGTAGCGTGCGTGTGCGTGTAACCATGGCGTCGGGACTGAAGCATGACCGGAGGAGGGAGGGGGGGGGGGGGAAAGTTCAGAGAAGCACTTGGCTGAATTCAGTAGCAGTAGTGTAGAAAATGTCGTTTCCTTGGGGAGGGGGGGGGGGGGGGGGCGAGGTTCCGTCAGGTGGCGCAGGGCTGTCGCGGGGGGCGTCCTCCTCCTCCTCCTCCTCCCCCCCCGCCGCCGCCGCCGCCCGTCGATGAGGTGCTGTAGGTACGCGAGCGCTGTCGCACGGCCGCCTGCCGGCACGGAAGCTCCAAGTCCTGGAAGAGCGGCAGGCCGGTGATGTCCGCCGCCTCTGGACGCTCGGGGATGAGCCGGGGCACCATGTTCATGAAAACACAAATAGTCACAAAAAGACAGCATGCTAAGCATTGGGGGGGGGGGGGGGGCCAATATGTTCAAAACCAAACCAACAGCTAACACACGCAGAAGACACAAATATGCTGGTCACAAAAAGACACTCATGAATAGGATGGGAAATACATTGTAATAATAGGAGGGTAATATTGGTATCTTATTATTACACTGCACTTTGCTGCCAATAGGTGGCAGCAGAGGGCCACCGACCTCGTGGAAGTTGTTTTTGGAGAAGGATTCTGGGAAGCGCAGCGACCGAACCTCCATCAACGTCTGTAAGAAGGGAAGACAACAAACACGTGTGAACGGCATTACCCAAAGAAATGCAAACAGCAACACACCAAAATTGGCAACGTTAGCATGCTACTTCTGAAAAGTCTGGTCGCTTTTGTGCCCTTGCGAGTGGATTTTTTTCATCTTCCAGGGGAGTGAGGGGGTGTCATACCTGTCAACTCATACGATTTAGCCATAGTTCATACGGATTTTGTGGTGAATCTTACGTATATGGCCGTATCGCACAAATCATACGGATTCTGAAAATTTCCGTTTTTTTTGTTGTTTTTTTTGCCGATGGGTCACTATTTGGAGTTGGTGAAAAAAGTAACACAGGAATACAACTCTGAACACAGTAATGCCACTAAGTAGAATGACGATTAGACATTAACCAGACATTGTATTATGGAGATCTACAATAAATATCATTGAAAATTTCGTGGGTTTTTTTTTCCTGCCGTTATTTTGACATATAAAATGCTTTGGTCTGTTATAAGGATTTTTTTGCTCTTTATAAGGATTTTTTTTGGTAATTTATACAGGCTGGCGCTCCGAAAGGTTGACAGGAATGGGGTGTACAGTTAATGGCATCACGTTCAGGGTTGAAATGATCTGAAATATACTACAAAATCCAGATTTTGTCGCCGCCTGAGTGGTATATCATCTTCTGCCTCGCAAGCGGGATGATTTCAAATTTGGACGATGCTAAAAAAAACATGTTTATAGTGAATGGAGTGAGTACTGTCTTAATCTCCCGATTTAGCAAGAAACTGGCACGGACGGGGGGTGACGGGAAGAAGGTTCCAGCCAAAGTTAGCGCAGCACATTGGATGGACTCACCCGCACTCTTTCCATCTGCGTCCGAAACGGGTAGAGCAGCTCAAAGAGGATCAGGCCCAGAGAGTAAATGTCCACTTTGTGCGAGTACGACTGTCCGGAGAGCTGCCGAGGGAGAAAACAAAACAACAACAACAACAACAACAACAACAACAAACCGAATTAGAGGAGGGAGCCACGTTGGGAGCACACATGTCCTTGCCTGAACGGCTCACCTGCTCGGGGCTCATGTAGAGTTTGGTTCCCACTTGGCCCGTGTGGCGCGTGAGGAGCGGCGCCGGCGTCAGGGCGCACTGCTCGCACTCGTCGTCTTCCTCGTGCTCCATGGCCGTCACCAGGCCGAGGTCGCCCACCTTCACCACGTCGTCCATCGTGAAGAAGATGTTGGACGGCTGGGGGGGGGGGGGGGGGGGGGGGGGGGGGCGCAACGTGCCGTCAAGGGAATGAGCGCGCATCGACCCGCGCGGGCACGAGGAGAACATGCAAACTCCACACGGGGGAAAGCCGGAATCGAACCTCTGCACTGGGAGGTCGATGCGGGTAACCATTCGACCGCCCGCCGGGTCGCCATTTAGCTTACTGTACGTGAAAAAAAATGTCCTCTTGATTTTCGATGTTTATATTTTCTGAGTATTCTAAAAGCGGCATGAAGAGTGAACGGAATGCGGTTCCCTGGGCGGCTAAAGCTAGCACAGCACCACAACTGAAAAATCCTGTCAATGTTTTTGTCTTCCATACTGAAAACAATTGAGGAGAAAAGAAAAGTTAGCATGACCCTCCTTTAGGCACCAGTTTCGTATTTTTTTTTAAATTAAAAAAAAAAATCGTTTTGGTATTTCAAAAGGTATTTACGGATAAAGGCACACGGAAGGTCAAGGTTGCTTGGTGCAATTTGGCGACTTGGGACAGTATTTTTGAAATGTAGAGTTAGCCCTTTCAGCGGCAATTTTGAAGCTTGCAAGCGGACGCTATGCTAAAACTGGTTAACCCCCATGCAGTAATGATCCCAAAATTGGACATTTCGGACACTTTGGACGATTTTGGACTGTTGGACAAATGGACACCACAGACAAAACAGTGAAAAATAACTCCACAAAGCTGAAATTTTGCATAGGATGTATATCGATGTCTTGGCCAATTCCCACTGAACATTTTGAGGGGTTGAAAGTCCATTTTTCCATCCATCCATTTTCCGAACCGCTTCATCCTCACTAGGGTCGCGGGGGGTGCTGGAGCCTATCCCAGCAGTCTTCGGGCAGTAGGCGGGGGACACCCTGAATTGGTTGCCAGCCAATCGCAGGGCACACAGAGACGAACAACCATCCACGCTCACACTCATACCTAGGGACAATTTAGAGTGCCCAATGAGCCTGCCATGCATGTTTTTGGAATGCGGGAGGAAACCGGAGTACCCGGAGAAAACCCACGCAAGCCCGGGGAGAACATGCAAACTCCACACAGGGAGGCCGGAGCTGGGATCGAACCCGGTACCTCTGCACTGTGAAGCCGACGTGCTAACCACTGGACTACCGGGCCGCCCCAGGGGTTGAAAGTGAAAAAGAAATTAAAAGTGAAAAAAAGTTGTTGCACATTGGAAGAGGGACATTTTTGGGACGTAATACCCTTTCATGCAGCCGCTTAAAAATACTGCATGAGGGTTAATGGAGTGTCATGTTTCGGGAGCCAGTTCAGGGATGCCAGAGTCGGGAGTTTTGTGCTCCCTCTTATGAGTACCCAGTCAAGAGGCAAGCAGCGGCATTCGGGAGCAACTGGACATGCTTCATGGAGGACTGGCTTCAACTCACTCTCCAGTTTGAGACTCGCATCCATTTTTTTTGTTGCCTTTGCAGTGGATGTTTTCCATTCAGCAAAAACTCTTACAAGTGACCGGTAAGAATTGAAATTGACTTTCGTATGTTTCGAATTTGTCAACAGGAACCCGTACTTTCATTTGCACGCGCGTCTTGTGCATTTAAGTTAAAACGGTGAGCCCTGAGCCTCGGGTTCCATGACTTTTGTGATCGTTTCAGTCTCGTCCGTGCTCGGGCGTGTTTACCTTGAGGTCCCTGTGCATGAGGCCCTTGCTGTGCAGGAAGTCGACGGCTTCGGCAATCTGCAGGAAAATGTCCAGGCACTGGTTGTGCTCCCTCTGCTCGGGGAGGCAGCGCCGGGCCATCCAGTCCTTCAGGTTCTCCTTGCGGCACAGCTGCATTTGGATGTACAGGTACACCTGCCGACAAAACCAAGAGACACGCGAGCGTCGTTCAAATTCGGCAGCGAGCCGTTGTTGACTCCGGAATCGATGTTGGACTTGATGACGCAATACGTTGGAACTTTCACTTATCTTGCACCCCACAAAAAAAAAAAAATATTGATTAAAAACAACTAATACGACGGCTAGTAAACTCTAAAGTAAAATGAAGCATTTATGATAAAAACAAACAAAAAAAACAAAAAACAAACTCGGAATTGATAAAAACTAGTGCTGTCAGTTTAACGCATGATTATCGGCATTGATTTAAAACAATTTTAACTCGATTAATTTTTTTAACACGAGATTAATGCGGCACCACGTGTGCTCCAAGTTTGAATAACTGCTCCAAGTGAAAAATATTCATGTAAAATTGAAAATCGAAATTGTTGTTTCAGTAAATATTTGCATGATATTTTTTATTTTATGAATTTATTTTTATTTTATTTATTACACGATAATTTTCTTTTATTAAATATTTTGCACGAAGAAAACTGATCCATGATTCCATATTGATGAGAGCTTTAAAATGGGGAAAAGTATGAGAAAAAGAAATCAAAGGAAATTTAGAACAGAAAAAAATCTGCGATTAATTACGGTCAATTCTGAGTTAACTATGAAATTATACATTTGATCGCGATTAAATATTTTAATCGTTTGACAGCACTCATAAAAACAAAAGTCAAAATGAAATAAAAACCAAGAAGAAGAAAAAAAGAAAACGATTTTAACCCTCAACCAATTTTGGAGTCTGGAAACAAAACACAGACAAGCGGCATCAAAATGGCGAACCTTGGGAGACGGTTGCGCTCGTTGGCCGGCCAGAGTCACGGGCAGAGCGAGGGCCAGCGAGTTGGGCCGAGGCGGCGTTGAAGAGGAGGGCTGGCCGTCCTCGGGCTGCGGGGTGCGCGGCGAGGACGAAGCGGTCCCCACGACGCTGCGCGGGTCCCGATGGGTGGCGGCGGAGGCCGAGTCCTCCTCCGCATCCGCTTCCACCTCGGCGTCGCGGTCGCATCCCGAGTCCTCAAAGACGATGTCGAAGGAGGACGAGGTGCAGTCGCTCGGCCGGTGCGGCAGGCACAGATCGAATGAGTCGGGTGTGTCCGGGCGGTCCGGCTCGGCCTGGCTGTCCGGTTCCGACCCGAGGCTGTCGTGGCCCAGAAGAGGGTGCGGGGACGCGTTGCCGTTGGTCCCCGAGCCCGCGGTGGTGTCGGAGCCGTCGACGAGCGACGGGCGATGCCGATCGTGCCCGTTGTTCTCCATCGGAGCTGCGGCGCCGGTGCCCGAGCCGCTGCCCGAGCCGCTGCCCGCGGGCGACAAATGGGACACGGGAACTTTGACGGAGAGCGGCTCCATGTGCTCCACGAAGCTCATTGGCGACTCGGTGACACTACGAGGACAGAATTACGACAACTCGGTCTGAGCGACTTGGACGCGGAACGGAATTTTCGGTTTCAGGAGCGAGTAAGACTACGTGGGGGTCTTACCTGGCGTCTTGCAGCCACCTGTGGTCCATCCTCTCCTGCCAGCCCTCGGGAGGGCTCTCCTGCCAGGCGTTGAAGTAGCGAATGATGCCGGGATGCTCCAGCTTGGCCAAGGCCTTCACCTCCCGCATCACCTTCTCGCGCGCCACCTCCCTGCGGGAGCCAGAGACCGCGTTTGAACAACACCGTCAAAACCGCCTTGACGTCGGAGCCGCCGCCGCCGCCACCTGTTGGGCAGCCGGATCCTCTTGATGGCGTAGTTGCAGTCGTCCACTTTGTTGCGTGCCTCGAAGACCACGCCGAAACCCCCGCGGCCGAGGCACTGCACGGGCTCAAAGTCCGTCAGGTACCTGAAGAGAGGCGCGTACGCACGCATGACCACACCCGCTCTCCGTCGGAACTCGGCGGTTAAAATGGCGTTTTACGCTCATGACCTACCTGGACACGTATTTGCTGCAGCGCGTTTCCTCGGCATCGGGCTCTTTGGATTCCACGACCTCCAGGTCAGTCTTGTCGGTCTGGCACTGCGTCTCAGACTCTTTACGTTGCTTCAAAACACACACAAAAAAGGGGAAGGACATCGGGATCAACTCAGTTGAACTTGTAATCCATTAGCGGAAAACACAAAATTACCATATTAAGTTCTTTAGCTTCCTGGTATGACGGTTTCTTTGCTCGGAAAATCGTTGATCGTTTAGTTTGCCCTAACAACAGAGCGGCAACCAGCCCTAGGTGTAGCCCACTTTTTTCACCTAAAGTCAATATGCAAGAGGCTCAAGTCCACGGTATACGCTGAATCTCTGGTCAAAAGTTAGGCGGTATAGGCTACTGTTCTCTTGCCAAAATAAACCGGGATCGATTCCAGTCCATGGTGCATGCCTCTTTTCTCACTTCAAATCAACTGGAACAGGCTCCAGTCCAGGGTAAACGCTGAATCTCTGGTCAAAAGTTAGGCGGTATAGGCTACCGTTCTCTTGCCAAAATAAACCGGGATCGATTCCAGTCCATGGTGCACGCCTCTTTTCTGATGCACCACTTTTTACGGCCTAATGTCAATGAGGAAAGGCTCCAGTCTAGGTTGAACCCCACTTCTCTCGCCAAAATCAGCTGGGACGGTGCCCTGGCTTGTCGCGTTTCAAGTCGGCTGGAGTCGGCTCCGGTCCAGGGCGTACCCCGCTTCTCTTGCCAAAAGAGTACACTGGGATAGGCACCAGTGCAGGTTGTACTTCACCTCTCTTGCCTTATGTCAGCTGAATATTCATTGGCAACACCGACGAAGGGGTGTTGGGGTACCAAAGTCACTTAAGACCAACTTCGGCTCACCTGCCTCCTTAACGAGAATGGCCTTCCCTCGGATTTCTAATTGGCTCAAATGCTTTTGGGGGTTCCGCGGCGCCACCCGTTGCTTTGTGTGTACTTGATGGAGTCGGGGTCGTTCTTACCCTGACGCTAACGGAGGCCGACGGGTGGAAGAACTTGCGTACGATGTAGGTGGTGGCGGTGATGCAGAAGACGATGGTGCCCAGGATCTCCTTCCACCAGGGCAGGAGCAGCACGGGGTCTTTGTTCCTGCCGCTGGCGGGCTGCGCCCCGCTTCTTTTGATCACGCTCACCGCGCTGTCCCGCTTCTCCCGGTAGCGCTTGCTGTAGGGGAAGTGGTAGCCGTTGTCTACGGAAGGAAGAGAGGCGGGGGTCAAGATGGGTTTCTCGGGCCGGCTTCCGGGTCAGGAGTCTCACCGTAAGGATACTGCAGGATGGACAGAGCTCCGTTGCTGTACTCGTCGTGGGAGAACTTGTCGTTGTTCAGACACTTGTCGAACTCGTCCAAGCCGACCAGGGCCGGAGTCCGAGACGGGGAATCTGTGGGAAAACAGCGTCGGTTGTCGTGTGTCGTCGTCATCAGGGCGTTGCGTGCGTGCGTGCAAGCAAGCTGCTCGACTCACGGATGAGAGGCTTCCATTTGACAGTCGGTATCGCTACGATGGCCTTCTGGGACCCGATGGCTTTTGACGGGAACTTTTCGGTGATCCTCACCGAGGATTGGAGGTAGAGTTGACCCTGGAACATCCCTTACATCGGGGGGGGGAGAAGGCACATGATGCAACAATGAACCCCAAAATACTCGCTAGAAAATAAATTCATTTTGTTCTATTTTTTTTTTTCCTGCTAAGCTCGAAGGTGGCATCAGAGTCCGGCCGGATATTGGATAGTTTTGGTGTCAAGGAAGTGGTGACTTAAGATACAAGTTCATTTGGTTCTGTGAGCATGCTGCATCTCAAATCATCTTTCCTCATTGAAATGAATGCAAATGTCATTAATACGTTCCATAAAACCAAAAAAAAAAATACTTGAATGTGTCGTTCAATTAAAAAATAGCAATCTATACCACTGCGCTTTTCAAAAACAATGACATAATTAAATAAACAGCGTTCCCCTCCTTCTGGTGTGCACGCCTTGGCCACATGGGGGCGCAGGTATGAACACATACCCAGGTAAACGCTGGAGGCCGAAGCATCTTTGGACGTGTCTGGATTGTCGCCGTCGTCGTCCTCCTCGTCCGTCTCCGACTGGTTGCTGTAGGCCGTGTCGTCAAACAGGCTGATGGGGGTGACTTGGCCCCCGCCCACCAGCCAGGCAGAGGCGATGGGAGTGCAAAACTGCGACAAGACGAGTCATTTGGTACCAGGGTGACGAACGACTCTTGACCGCGACCAACTCGGCCTCAATACGAGCCCGGAGAAGCCTGACGTTTTCCGTCCCGCGACTCACCTGATGTTCCCAGACCAGCTGTCCATCGGGCTCGGTGCTGAAGGCCATCACCTTCCAATCGGGGACGGACACTTTGATGACCAGGTCCAGGTTGTGGTTCTTCTTGTTGGCCGCCTGTTCTTTGGACTCCTCCGTGATAATTCTCTGACGCGTCGCCCGCCGCCAGGGGTCGCCGCCGGCCATCTCCGCCTCCAGGAAGTTGATGGCCGACTGCGCCTCCGGCAGGAGTTTCAGCTCAAAGTTTCCCACGCTGAAGTTCCACCTGAGGACGAAAAATAAGCTACGGATGTTTGAGATCCAATTTTTTTCCAGACTGTTAGCAGTGCAAGTAGTCACTCTCAATGAGTCAAACCACCAAATACTGCCTGACGTCAAATACCAGGTGGTTAGTATGGGCAGGATACTGAGGACTACGCACTTTTCTATTCCTGAACGGGGCCTGATGGCTCGGACCGTCTTCTGGGTCCTCTGAAGCAGGAGCACATCTTCCCCCTCCTCCGTTTCCTCGGGCCTCCAGCGGCTGCAGCCCATCGCGGAGCAGATATAGCGCAGCTAAAGAGGAAGAGGACAACGACGAAATTAGGGTTCCACACAGTGCAGGCATTGCGCTAACTGAGCTGAATTGAAGTCAGCCTGTAGAAAATGATCCGGAGAGACGATTCCGTGGCGTGAGCTAGCTTATTAAAACTCATTCACTCCCAAAGACGTTTTTAAACGTCTTTTCAGACTTGGTCCAGAATTGTCTGGTACTGAATGAGTTAATAAATGGAAAAAAAACGAATACTCAAACTAAACTACAACAAAGCCTTTTTGAAAAACCCACAATCAGACCTTTCCGCTGTAGGCGCCCAGGCCGTAGGTGGTGAGCGACTTGCCGCCGACCAGGACGGTGTCTTCTCCGATGCGGTAGGACGACTCCAGCAGGGACTCCACGCTGAAAGGCACTGCCTCCATACTCTCGCGGTCGCGGTTCCACTGGAACAAGGCGCCGTCCAGAGACGGGATCACCATCTTGCTGCCAAACACCTACGATGGAGACCCGACAAAAGAACATTCTTGACCAACGCGTTCATATTTCGAGACAGAATTCAAATGACTCCTCCAAGTGAAATTTGGTCATTCAACAAAACTGGTAGCATGTATAATCTAAATCAGCCCTTCAAAATAAAATACAATCAAAGCATTCACGTACCCAAAAGTCAAAACACAGAGTCCCGTGTATCTCAGAAATGGAGGGCCAGTTCGTGGAGCTGTGGGGGGCCGGCGAGCGACTGTCTAAAGTCGGCGGCAACTTTTCTATGCGCATTTTCTTTCGTAAAACCGATCATTGCCCCTGCGATGCCGATCGCAACCGGCGCAGTGTTTCTACAGTCAAACTTGCTCTCGTCACTTGCTTCTCTTTGTATTCCGGGGCCGAGTGAGTCATTAGCAATAGCGTTGGAAGCTAACAGAATGAAGAGAGGTCTTATTGATTTGCTTCCACTTCTGATTCGTCTTCGGTTTAGCATGCTAATGTCTTCCTTTGACCTTGCTAACAAAGCTGATGAGGTGGAAGCGTGCTTTTCAAGCTCACGCGGCAGCTATTACAGTAGCTTACGCGTCGCAGCCGCTAAATGATACGGCTAATTGTTCCCGTGATCAACCAATGGCCACTTTTGCTCTCTTTGTTAAGCTACTTTGTGTCGTTTTTTTTTTTTTATTTTATTTTGGGTTAGGGTTAGGGTTAGGGTTGCGAGGCATTTTGGGATCTTGCTAGCATGAAAACTTGTTTTGGTGGTAGCCGCTTGTGAAAAGAACATCAGAAATCCCGGTTAAAAACTTTTGATGTTCATTTAGTTAGCATGTTTTGTTTTTTTTCCTGCATTTTAGCAATCTTTTGTTTTTGTTTCGCAAGAGTGGATATTATACAAGTGTGTGTGTGTGTGTGTGGCAGGCAAGACAGGATGACATCATTCCAAAAAAACTGACCCCAATCCTGCCAGATCAACAGCTTATAAACGATTGTACGTATGAGACTAATTCAGTCACACAATCTCACGATTTCTATTCATTCGACAGTTTTATTGTTGGGGGGCGGAAGGGGGGGGGGGGGGGGTGTGACACCGTCCCAGTTTCGGACAGCTGCCAGATTGCCCGCGGCGAGCCAGAGTGGAGGATTGATGGTGGCTTCAAAGTGCCAGAGGGCTGATTTGGCTGCCGGCGGGCAGAGTTGATGTCATCTCTTCAAGTTGATGAGATTTAGCGAGCTAACGATGCGGGTTTCAACGATGCGGGTGGGGGGGTGGGGGGGCTGGATGAAAAGCTTTGCATGCAGGTGACTCATCTGGCCGCCGATGCTTTGGTCCTCGCCTGTGATCCGACGCAAGTTAACGCCTCTTAATCGACCGACCGTCTGTCACAGACGCTCCGATTTGTGCGGGAACGAGGCGTCCAATTGTTTAGGCTTCCAGTGGAACCGTCTTGATATTGATACAAAAAAGTAATCGAAAAGAATTTGCTACTGGTCGAAAAAGCGACAATTCTCTGGCCGAGGGAACCGTTCCATTTTTTGCTAGCATCCAAATGAGCATAACCCATTTGGATTTCCGAGGCTCAGTGCCGAGTGTCCTCGCATTTGATTAGCATGCTAACGTTACCTCCCTTTGTTCCGTCATGTTTGTCACGAGATCCAAAGATCGTAATACGATATTATCACACCATGTACCTTAACATATCAATAATGATCACCACTTGGTGGGGAAATTGGCCACGTAAAAAAAAAAAAACCCTCATTGGCGAGATTATCCTCGGCCTTGTTTGCATCATCAAAATTAGCATCACGCACTCTTTGAAGTTTGGAGGCTCAGAGCTCAATGTCGTCCCAGGATAACTCCAGTGGCCTGTGGGACCTCGTTCGTTTCTCTTGAGAACCGTTTTCCGCACTGTCGAAAATATGACCGAATGTTTACGATCTCGGTAGCCCAGTGGTTAGCACGTCGGCTTCACAGTGCAGAGGTACCGGGTTCGATCCCAGCTCCGGCCTCCCTGTGTGGGTTTGCATGTTCTCCCCCTCGTTCATGACAGGCTGATTGATCACTCTAAATTGTCCCTGTGAGTGTGAGCGTGGATGGTTGTTCGTCTCTGTGTGCCCTGCGATTGGCTGGTTCAGGGTTCCGCCTACTGTGCGAAACCCTATATGAAGCGGTTCGGAAAATGAATGAATGAATGAATGTTTACGATCTATCGTTTGGCACTTTTAACGTCTGAGGCTCCGTGTTTTGACGCCTTGTCGAGAAAGACATCCAGAGACGGTCAAAAAGGTTTACTGAGGCGCTCCATGGCCTGTTACTGAGGCCTGCGGAACCTCACTCCATTCCCTTTCGGCGACCAGTCCGTAGCGCCGGAACCAAGAGAGGGGAATCGGTCTGGAGGATTCCTTCCGATTTGGACGTCGAAGGCTACGACTTTGTTTTCTTCCGATCGATGCAGCGATGTGAATTTCAAGAAATAATCACGACACAATATTGAGTCGGGAGGAAATTGGAGCGCGAAAACTATCTGGGCTCCGCCTCCTCCGCTTCCGCCATGTTGGAAGACAAATGACTTGGTTTTCGGACGCTCGTCCATCACGTCGCCTGAATCAGTCAAGCGTGTGTGTGTGTGTGTGTGTGTGTGTGTGTGTTTTCTCTACTATGGGATGACATCATCTCTGGGCCCAAAGCATTACCTCAGTCTGCTAATCATACACACGCGCACGTGCACACTGCCCTCCCCCCCCACACCCTGCCCCCCCTCCCTTCATCCTTTTACACTAGCCAGCATGACTCATTCCACTTTGATTGACAACCTTGTTCTGACCTTTCGACACACACACACACACACACACACACACACACACACACAGACACACACACATTTCTTTTTGTGCAGACAAAGCAGTTTTGTGTTTGTCGATCTAAAAAAAGAGCGATAAAAAAAAAAAAAAGAGGCACAGATCGGTGCACTGCGGGGGAGGAGGAGGAGGGGGGGGGGGGAACGCAGCAGGTGACTGGTTGCCTCTTCCCACGGCGTGTCGGGGGGCCAGCCAATGGCGCGGCGGCAGAGCCCTCCCCAACGGGACCCTAATCACCGAGCAGACTGTCTTCTGCACACGGAAGGAAGACGCAGCGACGGTGATGACGGCGCATTCACAAAACGAGGAGGAAAACAAATTGACACGCGCGTGCGCGAGGCCCCGCCCCCTCCCCCCCCCAAAAAAAATCATAACAGATGACGTCACGGCCAAGTGAGCAAATTCGGAGTTGGGGGGGAAGGGGGAGGGGGGCAGACTTGCTTCTGTTCTGGCATACGGCAAAGCTAACAGGTGAAACCTGAAAACGCTCGCGCTCTCGCACACACACACACACACACACACACACCCACTCATGTCTTTATTTTGTTGATAATTTCTATCTGAATGAGAATGTCAAAACTATGAACGTTTTTTTTTGGGGGGGGGGGCGTTCTGCTCTTGACACACACAAGAAAGTTCATACGACCAAGACGCTGGCTTTGTATTCAATATAAACTCCTTTCACCTTGCAAGGGCCCCCTCCTACCTTTCCGCTCGCAACCTCCGTCGCCAGTCAACTCAAAACCTGGGGGGACCGATCTTTTCCCTGGAACGATTGTGACACACAAAGCTTTTAACACCTCTAATCTCTTTTTAAAGTTCATACGATGCCAAGATTCGCAGTCTAATCTTGAGCTTCTCCTCAAAAGCTGTGCTGATCACAAACCCAAAGCGACGCAGCGGCGCCATCCACTGGCATCCGTTAGTCGGGGCGGTTTGGTAGAAGCTTGAATTTCACAGAGGTTGGGCCCACTTCCCGCACATCCACGTTGAAAAACTTGTCAAACATCCGCGGCAATGGAGGAGTTAAAAGCGCGTTACCCCCCAAAAAATAAAAATAAAAATTAAAAAATGGTGCCAAACAACGCGAGGACGGCGCGTTACTGCCAGCAAAAGTTGCCATTCAAGGTGACATTGTTGTGGAGATGGAAATGCGAGTCTGCGCTGCAAGCTTCCTTCAGGGGGTTTGACACTGTGGAACCTCTGAGGAGAGCGACCAAAAAAAAACACCAAAAAAATCCCCTGAAAAAACCCACTGTGTCTGAAATGGGAGCTGCATGTCTACATTTAGAATGGCAGACCTGAAGAGACCTGAGCGCCCCCCCCCCCCCCACCCCTCCCCCCTTGAGTCAAGTGTGAAGTTGGAACAAAGTACCTGATCCAAACAATGGCAGGCAGGCTGCCTTTCGCTCACTGCAGTGGTTGGAGAGGCAAAGGGGGCGGGGCTAGGCAGCGTGCCGAATGCCGATTGGTGGACAATTGCGCAAGACAAAAATCAAAGGTTCTTCCAAGTAAAACACACACACACACAACCACACACTTAACCTTGTTTGAAACCCTACCCATAACCTTTTCTTGAAACCTGATCGAAACCCCGAATCTTTCCTTGCAACCTGAACTTCAATCACAAACTCGGGCTCGAAATCTCAGCGAAGAACCGTCATTTGAAACCCCAACCTCGGCTTGAACAACTAAGGCCACTTTTTAAATTTGAAACCCTAATTTCCGAGCCGAAGTCAGGCCTTAAAAACTGGTGACTCTGGTGTCAGAGGATTCAATCCCGGGATTAAGATATCAAGCGGAGTCGAGTGTTTGATGAGCCATCTTGTCGGGTTGCGGGACGGAAACGCGCCGCTTTGAGATCCCATCCTTGTTTTAACGACGCTCGGCTTCACACGAGAGGAGAGGAGAGGAGAGGAGAGGAGAGCGGCGTCTGGAGCGGTCGCCGCGATGCCGCTCCCATGTGGGCGGTTGTTCCAACACGCGCTCCGACCGCCTTTGCGCGTGTGTAAACCTCAGCGGCTCGACAAAAGCGGATTAATCCTCCAGGCAAGAAGCGCTCCTCCGAGTGGAGGGAAACGGGTGGGGGTGGGGGTGGGTTGTCATCATGTTTACATGTTCCAAATGTAGGCAACGCCAACGCCTGCCCGACTGTTCAAAGTGCAGCGAGTTCAGCGGCTCCTCTTACAGAAGGAGGGGGGGGGGGGGGGGGGCGCCCCGGGAGATCTCGTTAAGAGGAAAAATGTATCCTTGACCTCCGAATGGAAGACGGAGGCATTTTTCGGTCGTTTCCCCCCCCCCCCCCCTTTCCTCTTCTACAATCGTGCCGTCACGCATCTGGCGCGCCTGCGCCTGCGCCTGCACGGCGTTCCGTTCGTGCCGCCGCGTCTGCGTCGCATCAGCGCTCGCTTGTTGGTGCGCCGGCGCCCCGACAATTTTGTGCCTCCACTTGAGAGCAGACGTTTGAGATGCGAGCGGCAACACTACTGGCTTACGAAAGGGGGGTGGGGGGGGGGGGGGGGGCTTCACGATGTTTCCTGTCAAATTCTAATGAAAATGAAAGAATCACACACAGTCTTAATGCTAGCAAACAATGTAAAACGCCATTGACGGGCGAATGGAAGTAGCGTCAATGTCGCACTTTTTAAGCAGCCTTTCAAACAGTGGCTATTGGAACACAAATGTTGGAGCAACACACGCAGACAGACAATATAACAACACCGTGTTGGAAATATACTTTGGTGGAATTATTTTGTTGATGCAATGCCAGATGCTACTTTTCGGTATAACTTTGGGGGTGAGGGTGGGAGTGGGGGGGTGCGTACCTCAGGTTTGCTGAGACTGGAGGACACCAGGCACCCGGAGCCGACGTCCATGTCCCACTGCTTGTGCCCTTGATTGTGCGGATCCAACGCTGAGATGCGGCCGTCCAGGGTGCTGATGATCACCAAAGACCTGCGCAGATAATCCAACCATCAACCAAAACATAATTTTGACGCTCACACTTTTCCAAAGTCCAAGGTCAGCCCACACTGAACGCGAGCGAGGTTCTTGGGAGTCCTTTGTAAACCCTTAAACCTGGCCTGAAAGGCAAACATCAACCCCCAAAATCTGACTTCAAGCTCAAATTTGAACGGACAAAACTTTGCAGAACCCCCAAAACGTCGGCCCCGCCCCGTGTGCCGCACCCACCGGCTGTCAATCAAGTGCCAGGCTGCAGGGGGCGGACTGTCGAGTGGACGGGGCGCTGCTGCGGGAGTGCAGAGTTGGCGTTAACCGAGCGGCATCCCGTGTTGAGGGGTCAGCCTTCTTCACTGCTAGCGTGGGTCTATCATGAGGAAACCCCCAACCCCCCCCCCCCCAAAAAAATTGCATGGCAGTGACATTTAATGCTAAAACCTTAACCTCTAATGGTACTCAAGTCAACCACTCACGATTGAACAAAAGTCGCGTGTGATGAAATCCCCCCCCCTCCCGTCGGAGGAGCTAACCAGCGCCCCCTACAGTCTGAAATGCATACAAACAATCACATCACTGCTGATTTCTTTCAAACTAGCAACTCGAGCTAACTTTTTACACTTACACGCGCGAATGAAAATTAGCTGCACGTTTTTTTTCTTTCTCTCCCCCCGTTTCTTCCTACAGGGGAAACGTAAGCAAATTGGTGGGCCTGGTAAAAAAAAAAAAAAAGATGGCGCCCCCAAGCAGCCGCGACTGATCACAACTAATCTGCGATCGATGGCATTTATTGAACAGCCCCTCAAGCATCAAGGGGCGCCCGCGTGCCGGAGGAGGCGTCGGGCCGCGGACGACTAAAACGAGGATTCAACCCAATCGATGGGAGGATGTTTCCTCTGGTTTGGAGGGCTAACGCCTGCGACTACCCGTTGCCGCGCTACGGACTAATTCACATATCACAGTCGGGGGCTTGAGGAAGACATCAAAGGGGGCTTGGGGCGGGTGGTCTCGTTGTCGATTTTTATTTTTTTTTTTACATCTGACCGAGGCGCGGACATATCGGGGTCACTTTTGCGCCATCAAATTAAGCCGAGCGAGGCTCACTAGTGAACGCCCAAAAAACGCAAATATGGTCACAAGCCTTCAAAGACGATCACCCAAAAAAAACCAACAAAAAAAAATGCTCCTGGCATTATCAGACGTGCTAAGAAAAAACTGTTTGTTCCTCTCTCGACCACCAATGAAAAAAAAAAAGGAAGCATCCAGTCACTCTTCCGATTGGCTGTCAGGCCTTTGAAATGTCAAGCTGATTGGGTGTTGCTAAGCAGCGGCTTGAGGACCCGCCCCCTCCCCAAGTCCTGCCGAGGAAGACAAACAAGAAGTCGTCACGGACTAGAACAAGTCGAGAAGGCTTTGGTGGACGGAAGAGAAAGAAGGAGCGAGGGCTGAGTAGCATCATGCTAATGGAGCCAAATAAAAGGCTGCGTATAAAAAAAAAAAAAAAGTGTTTTCTCAAAGCGAAGACGGGGGTGGGATGGGGGGGGGCAGCCTCACGCAGTCTTCACAACTGGGGGCGGCTTGTTGACAATGGTGGCTGTCAAAGCCGGCCGGGGAACCGTGAACGGCATCTTGGCACTCGCACACAAAATAAATCACACAAAATAAATATGATATGGGGAGCCGACATGCCCGTCAAAAATTAATGCCGCCGCCGCCCCCCCATGTTAGCTTTGCGCCAACTGATTGTAATTTATCGTCACATCCATTTGACATCAAAAATGACGTTTGTTTGCGCACAAAAGGGGATGCGTCGCGCCACAGGAAGAAGTGGCGCGTCGCTATTTTCGAGAAAACAAAAAGGTGCGACGGTACGAGCGCGAATTCGATTGGGTCTGTCGACGTGTCGTTTGCTGGTTGCCGCTTTTGAGCGAAACGGTATTATTCGGATCAACCTATTCTTGGAAAGATTATCCGGGGGAGGGAAAAAAAACTGCAGAAGAAATGACGAGTCTTCCCTAAAAAAAAAAAAAATGTATTTGTTATTGCAACATTACGACTTTTTTTTTCCCTTAACAAAAAGTAGTGCCGCACCGCTATATTCTCGCATCTTGTGGGCAGGTGAGTTGAGGCGCTTAACATAATTTTTTTTTTCTTTAAAGTGCTCGGCTGCTTTCTTGTGGTATGACAGAACCAATTAAACGGGTTGAGGTGAGTTGAGGTGCTTCATTCGGACATCTCTCTGCCCGGGTCGACATTCACCTACATTGAGGAGCTTGATTTAGACGTCAGGTGTCAAACCAGATCGTCATTCGTTCGGCTTCGTTCGCGTCTTTTGTTCGCGCGGCGCCGTCGACGCGGCGTCATAGCGCCGAGCGCTTCTTCGACGGCGACCGGGAGCGTGGAGCCAATTAGCCTCGCTCTCAACCGCTCCTCGGAGACAAGCGCGCACTCGCGGGAGGCGCCAAAGTCAGCTGTAAACACACACACACTCCCATTGAAAAGAAACAAGCGGCGGTGTTGACATACGCCCCCCCCCCCCCCCCCCCCCCGTCTCCGAGGAGAGCCGCCGCGGCCAATCGGCAGCGCGCAGGCTGCCGACCGCCAGCCAACCGGGCCCGTGTTGTTCCCCGGCGCTCGGCCCAATGGGCAGGCGGCCGGGGCGCCGGGCCGGCCAATGGAGGCGCCGCGCCCGCCTGTCACCATGCGACAGGAAGAGCGCCGAGGAGCAACCAAAATACGAGCGCGTGGGGAGCACGTGGTGGGGAGAAAAGTTATGAATGCGGCGCTCGGCCGCGCCCAACGGGCGGCATCAAGTTGGTGCACCAAAACTGCGTTATCGGCACTTGTTCGTCACGCGGGCTGCCGCGCTTTTCGTGGGGGAAGCTGCGAAAAAGGGAACACGCGAGCTTTTCGGATCTCCCATAAGCGTCGGTAGAAGCACGCGAGGTCTTTCACACACAGAAAGGGAACTTAGGACAAGGACACACGTGACAAATTCGATTCCGACCATGAAAGTAAACAACTGTCGCATTATTTTTACGTCATAAAAGTGACCCGGGAAAATGTATTCAAGGGGAAAGAAAAAGGGCTCAAATAACTCAAAACGCTTCAATAAAATGACAACGTTGTTGGACAAGGAAGAGACATTTTTGACTCGGTCGTGCCGTTAAAATGTACAGCAAAGTCGCCAGAGCTTATCTGATTAAGATAATTGGCGAAAGGTAAGCTACATGCTAACCACATAGCATGTCATTGGGGGGGAGGGTTGACTTGCGCATCACCAATCCAACGACTTTACCTGCTCGTTTGAAGGATTTTGAAACATTTTTGTACGTCATCCCAGGCAAAAAATGTTAACGTTAGACCCATCAATTCAGTAATTATACTTCCAGGAACTTCACTTGCCAACTTAAATGCGAGCCAAAATGGATGCCACGTCATGCTGGAAGGTAATCGCGGTGTCAAGTATGGACAGTTTTTTCCAATTAACGTCTCATAAAGGCTCCTGTCAAATCGCTCCCGAATGTCTTTTAAATCCAACCAGCACCATTTAAGAGACATTGAGAGAACATCTCTCCGTCTTCGTCAAAGTGTGGAAGTCAGGGCGACCGCAGAGGCATGGGTGTGGTTTTTATAACTACAGCGAGCGAGCAGAGCCCTTCCTCGGCAATGCAGAAGCGCACCGCTCTCCTTCTCATCCGCACGTCGGCTCACACGCGCTCGAATCCAAAACTGCGTGGCGCCACGCCGCCGGCCGCTGATTGGCCGCGCGGCCGCCGCGCCATTGGTTGTTGCCAAGCAGTGAACGCAGCGAAAACAAGACAGCGTGGTTCCGGGCGGCTACCGGCTCCTGCCTTGTTTTTCCTCCTCGCTCGCTCGCTCGCTCGCTCTCCTTCTCGGAGCGTCCCACCTATTTTTTTTTTTTTTTTTTTTTTTGCGCCTTTGCCCCACCCAAAGTGCTGCAGTGCTGCAGGATGTGTCCTGCTGCCGACTTGTCAAAGTCGCCGCTGAACTCGTTAATCCAATCTGCCGCACGGGGGGGGGGGGGGGGGGGGGACAACTTTTCTCAAAACAGGCAAACAACAAACAGCCCGGTTGAAAACTACACGCGCACAAGACAACCTTGACAATGGCACAAATGTCAGGCGAGAACCAGAGGTCGGTTATTGTGTTGCGGCGCAGCGCCAAACTGGACGGAAACTCAAGTTTGCTGCAATTTAGGTGCGCCTGGCGGTATGCAAATTTGGTTGCAATTTGACCAAAACGCCACATGTTCACCTTTCAAAAGGAAAAAAAAACGTCGCCACCGCATGGTCGCTTCAGTCCCAAATGCCGACTTTCTGTCCGTTTCCAGGCACGGCGGCTCATGGAGACTTTTTTTTTTGTGAGTCTGCGACCGAATTCCACGTCGCTCAGTCAAACTCGTTTTAGGGGCTGCACGAATGCCTTGAGTCAGACCAAAACGGCAGTTGAGCTGTGAATCTTCAATCATGGCTTCTTGAAACCCTTTGGTGGGTCCTGTCGTGACAGAGGGGAAACGGCAGACTTTGTGTGTTTTCAGGCGTAGATTTTGATTCAAGAGATTTTTTTTGGGGGGTAGGGGTTAAAATCAAGACGGCAGTAACAAGGACAAAACAAGCCGCCTCAAGGCAAAATGGCAGACTTCTATGTTTTTGTGGGTCTAGTCATGCCTACCAAATTTCAAGTTGCTCAATGAACATGCCTTTGAGGGGTGATTTTATTTTGATTTTTTTAGGTGTTACAACGCAAAATGGCAGACTTCTTGAATCTTTTTGGTCATGGCTTCTTGGGACATTTTGGTGGGTCTTCACGGAGAATAATACTACAAAAGACCATCTTTATAGGCCAAACTGACTCTGAGGGAGCCGATTTTTTTTTGGGTGGTGTTAAATCGAGACGGCACTAACAAGCCAAAACAAGCCACCTCAAGGCAAAATGGCAGACTTCCTCCTATATTTTTGTGGGTCTTGTCATGCCTACCAAATTTCAAGTTGCTCAATGAACATGCCTTTGAGGGGTGATTTTATTTTATTTTTTTAGGTGTTACAACCCAAAATGGCAGACTTCCTGAATCTTTTTGGGCATGGCTTCTTGAGACATTTTTGGGGGGTCTACACAAAAAAATAATACAACAAAAGACCATGTTCATAGGTCAAACTGACTCTGAGGAAGCCGACTTTTTTTTTGGGCAGGGGTTAAAATCGAAACGGCACTAACAAGCCCAAATGGCAGACTCCCTCCTACGTTTTTGTGGGTCTAATCATACCTACCAAATGTCTACACTCAAATGAAACTCTCTCTGGGGACCGAATTGAATCTATTCGATTGTAGTGGCTGCGTGAACGTCTTTTCGGCGATGTCGTCTGGAGAAACGTTTTGTGGGTGAGTCTACTCATGATCAACATGTTTACCACGACAACGGTGAGAAGTCAAACTGGTTTGTTTTTCAGGTCAAACCGCCTCGGACAACATTGCGTCAAATGGTTGCTCCCTGCGTATTTACAGGACTTTTTTTTTTTTTTTGGGTGCAACGACACACGACGGAATCGAGAATGTGTTTGTCCTCAGAATAACAACGACAAAGACATAAAACAATTTCAAGCGGGTGAACTATAAAACTATAAAACGAGAACGCACCAGATGAGATAAGATAAGATGACGTCATAGGAAAGTAAAGCAAAACTTTCGCCTCGCGCTTCCATCACAGCCTCAAACTGGCCTGTCGTTTTTTCAGGACAGCTTCTATTTATAAAATCTCCCCGGTTACCGCCATTCAAGGACTCAAACTAAGTCAGCAGGACACAAAAAAAAATAAAAAAATGGATGAAAACATCAACTCTTCCAGCTGCTCCTCCTCCTCCTCCTCCTCTGCAAACTAACTATAGGCAGACCCATGTGGCCCCGGCGCTCAAATCGGGAGTCGCGGCCCGTCTCTGCAAACGCCATTGGCCGAGGGGACGGTCGGCCCGGCGCATTGGCTGTTGCTAAGCGAGTAGGCCTGCCGCACGGCGGAGGTGTCAGAGCCCCGAGGGGCAGGGGAGTGGGGGGGGGCAAGGGCGGCGGTAGAAAGGAAGGTGGGGGAGCAGGTTCAAACCACGCCGCCATCCTCTCACCTTCCGCTCGGTGATTCTCATCGTGTGAGACGCGGCACGTGCCGTCGACGGGAGTTGAATTCAACTTTTTGGTTTCGTGGGCGAACTACGACACAAGTACAGTTCAGTTGTATTTAACTTTTTTTTTTCCTCTCCAAGATTTTTGAATATGCGGGTAAACAAAAGACGCAAAATTCCACAACAACAACAAAAATTGTAATCCAGTGGTAACAAAGTTTAACTCATTCAGTAGCAGCCAATTCTAGACCAAGTCTGAAAAGACGTTTAAAAACGTCTTTGGGAGTGAATGAGCTAAGAAGTCGAACGGGATTTTTGTTTTCGAGTCCTAAATTTCATAAAAAGCACAAGGATGGATGTCGAATTTTGACATTCGAGTACAATGTTGTCTTTAACTTTTGAAGTTCAACGCAGTTGCATTCATTCAATTCCAACAGTTTGGTTTTTAAAATATTATTTCAGTGTGTATTTTTTTTTCCAGTTGACGTTTTTGGAAAAAAAATTGCGTTTTAATTTTCATGAGTTTTTTTGTGCACGTTTGGACCCTCAAAATGAGCGTTGTTTTCTTGGCGAACAGCGTGAAACAGCTTTTCGCAAAAAAAATTCCAAAACTTTGTGCTGCAACATCACAAAGGCCCGAACACTCCTCTGAAAAAATGCGGGGTGACTCCAGTTAAGCCGCTGGGGGGGGGAAACGCCAAAAAATAAACTTTTTGTCTAGCCAGTAGGTGGCGGTACCACTACTGTAAAAAAAAAAAACACGTTTCATTAAACGTGAGAACTCGTGAATATAAAATGATGCGGGGGCAAGTTGCAGCGGCTTTGTCAAGTGAAGGCCACGCCCACTTTTCAAGTGTGCTCAATTTGGCCGACTTGCTGTTCGATTTCACATATGGCTCCGAGATACTTTTTTTTTTTTTTTTTAAAGGTCTTGTTACATCTACCACCAAATTTTTTGTCAATCTTGGTGAAAGGTATAACCGGGGGCTGTTTTGTTAAAACTTTCTAGGGGGCACTAGTGAGCCTTTTTAAAAAAAAAATTTATTATTCCACAAAAAACTATTGCTTGCAGATTTTTGCCAGGTGAAAAGTTTCATGATTTTTTTGTGCATGTTTCATCCCGAAGGCCAAAACACTCCCGCGAGCAAATATGAACTCGATCTGATTTATCCTGCAAGGAGGAAAAAAATAAAAACATCAAAAGAAGATTTTTTTTTTTTTTTACGTAGCCAGTAGGTGGCGCTCCGACAACGTTCAAAAAATAAGTTGGCCGATGTCTCGCGGCCTGGACTCAAGTAAGTGACGTTTGGAACAGGTAGGATGCCCATCCTCCTGACAGACGGATTGGTAAGCAGCCACGCAAACCTCCGAGGATCGGGCATGAGGCAGCAACAGGGGATGAGGTCAGGTGGGAATATCGATAACAAAGGGCCCGCGCGCGCACACACACACACACTAGTCGGTGTTCTTGAAGCCGCGCTGAGCGCAACCGAGACATCCCCGATGATGCGTTGTCATCATAAAGAAGGATGCTCTTTAGTTCTCTGCCTGTTTAGTTGTCTTTTGTAAAGGATTGACACGCGTCTTCGATTTTGTTTGATCCCCATGAAGGAGCAGCGTGTTTATTTATTTGGTATTTTATCATCATCATTTTTTTCATCCTTTACGACTTTTATGTACATGCCGCATACATCGTGGCTTCAAAAGGTCCCCCCCCCACCCCATTTCAAGCCTTCCAAGGGCAGGCCTGACAAATAGATGACAGATTTCAGATCGTTACGATTTTTTGTTTTGTTTTGGGGTTTTTTTTGGTTTGCACCGACTGTCGATTGACGCATGTGCGTGAGAGACAGTCGACACGCTGGGAAAATTGGGCTGTCACGCTAATCGAAACAGAAAGCCTATTTGGGGGGCCTTGACGCCCCCCCCCAAAAAAAAACATAAAATGCTGTTCCCCAAGCTAGCAAATTTAGCATGTCCTCCTGACATTTGCATGACTTCAACAACAAATCATTTGAAACCCCCCAAAAATGAGACAAGAGTGAACCGGCGTCTGACATTATTATGTCAACTTCATATCAATTTAAATTTTTTTTAAAATGCCACAACATCGTGCACGAGTGCAATATGACCTGCTGGACAATTAATCGAGTGATTGTTCCCCAGCGGGTGAAGTGAGCAACTTCCCCCCTGACGACTTTGGCAGTGTTTTGGTGTCACGATTCTCAGGTTGACTTGAGCCTATTTCTCGTTAACTCTGTGCCGCCTTTTCTGTTTTGAACATGTTGTTGTATTGCCCATCCATTAAATATGAACCTTCAAAAACCTTCCACCCCCCCCCCAAAAAAAATACAAACATCCAGCCGAAAACCCCCCAGCTGAAACGATGCGTCAGAATTTCAACTTGTGAAAGCGTGACGGACACGCGGACGGTCTTGTCACAGTGCCTGTCTACATTTATTCTCCACCGTTTGTGTTCACATCTCTACCGCTTGAAAGGTTTGCGATGCCACAACGTTAACCCGTCGATGGCGTTTTGTATTGTTTGTTAGCATTGAGCTAAATGGTCCGCACAGTGGACCTTTGCATACATTCACATTTCGTGGCTTTTTCTTTTATTACTCGAAAAAAAAAATTTTGGGGGGGGGGGGGGGGGTTCATCAAAAAATGCATACCGAACATTTACTGGTGGAGGGTTTTTTCTAAGCATTCGTGGGCTTTAACCCTCATGCAGTATTTGTAAGCGGCTGCATGAAGGGTATTACGTCCCAAAAATGTCCCTCTTCAAATGTGCAACAACTTTTTTCACTTTTAATTTTTCACTTTCAACCGCTCAAAATGTTCAGTGGGAATTGGCCAAGACATCGATATACATCCTATGCAAAATTTCAGCTTCGTGGAGTTATTTTTCACTCTTTTGTCTGTGGTGTCCATTTGTCCAACAGTCCAAAATCGTCCAAAGTGTCCGAAATGTCCAATTTTGGGATAATTACTGCATGGGGGTTAAAAAAAACGTAATTTTTTTTTTGCAATGCATTCCAATGGCCGTCAATTACAAGTGGACTTTTGGCGTCCGCTCTCTCGTCGTTTAAAACGCGCAACGTGAAGCTGTCGTTGTTTCAACCGTTGAGTGGTCTCGAAACAACTTGAAGAATCATCTCTCAAGTGTCCGCTTGTTGCGCACCGCCAGGAAGCGCAGGTAGGGCAGCGTCCCAACTGTGTTAGTGGAGCAGACAAGAGCGCGGCGGCTCCCGGGGCTCCTTTGGTCTCGTTACAAGGGCGAGCCTCATCAATAAAAAGTTGGACGGGGAAAATGTACGCAAGTTCCATACGGTCGTATGCATTCAAAAGCTTTTGATCTGTTTCACTCTTTTTTTTTTTTTTTTTAATCCTGAATCGCAGCTTGCAAAAAGACATGGGGCGAGCGTGTTTAAAAATACCACACAGAGAATAATTTAACGCTTAGGGTGAATGAGCCGAGGCGGTCGGTCGGTCGGTCGGTCGGGAGGCGGCGTGAAAAACACACTGCGGCAGACGCATTCAAAATGAGTTCAATCAATGTCTGCGTGCCGCATCTCTCGACGTTGACACGATTTGCACAACTTTGGAGATCCACACTTGAACTCTTCAGCCTCATGTAAAAAGATTCTCACAAATTCTGTCTTGCCAACATAAATAACAACAATCGACCCCTAATATTGTCATTTAAGATGCGGGGAAGAGAACTTCCTTTGTGGGTTTTTTCACCAACACAAAAAATAAACAAATCAAAACTATAATATCAGATTATTATCCATAAATGTTTAGGTTTTATTATTTTTTTTTTTAAGAATCAGACTCATGAATTAAAAGTTCAACTTTGACCAGCAGTCTTTGAAGCGCTCCCAGCGATAAACTTCCCAAAACTCGACCGGGCGAGTGCGGCGTAAACACGAGCCCGATTGCGACGATGTCACTTATCAAGACTTTTCATGTTTCATGAAATAATGCCAGCTGCATCTCCACACGCCAGAATTAAATCAATCAAATATACAGATATAAAAAAAAAAAAATTAAATTAAAGGCTGCCAACTGGCTGAAGTGAAGCAGATTTATTTTTTTTTCTCCCTTTTTCAAAATGTCAGCCTTATTGATCTGAAAATGGCATTCAAAATGGCAGCGGGGTCACTGCCATGTTGATTTGGATTGGATTGTTTCTGGATTTATCAGCATTAAGGATAAAGGCTAATTATAACCACAACAATGAACATATTGAGAACGCTGATCTGGAGTTGTCGCTAAAACGTGATTTATGCGACCACAAAAAAAAAAAAAAAAAATGATGGTGGCAACTACAAACTCCACCTTGACAAAGATAAGAATGCTCATTTTTCATAACAATCAGGTTTCTTGCTGTACAGCAGCAGTGCAAGAGATGCTTTTTCATGATGGTAACCTGACAGGAAAGACTCAAAAGAGCTCCCAGCACAGTCGTGCGCACCTGCCAAGCTACAATGTCAATCATAACCACATTCCGACACATACAACAACCCTCGGTTTCGACGAGCAAGCTCCGGAAATGCGGCTTTTAGCTGCAAAAGATGCGCCTTGTGCGACTCGGATCTGGCCGCTAATGCAGCAGTCCGTTTCCGATGTGCCTCATGACGTGACCCAAGAGTGGCGATTTTGAGCCACAGCGCAAACAGGCTACATTAAAACAATCAAACACCGCGTCGGGTAAACTTAACAGTAAGAAAAGAAAGTATTATGCTGCGCTTTAGGGGTCTGCTTTGGCTACGAGTGGAGGGGGGGAAAAAAAAAAAAAATAAAGTTTGCTTATGGAGCGTGTCGTGCGGTCGCCCTACCGGAGCTGCCACATCTCCCCCGCCCACAATCGTTGACCGCAACGTGCGCTAAAAGAAGCAAAGTACACGCTTCGAATAGAAAAAAAAAAAGTTCGATTGCAGTATTACAAATTTTCCACCACCTTCAGGAACGTGGCAATTTCTCCGCTCGATTCGCGTTCGTGGACACTTTGACAGCGCCCGATTCCCATTGGAAGAATTGAATTGATAAGCAAGAAAAGTTTGAATTTTAGGAATAACGGAAGTTAAAAAAAAAACTGTGTCGCTAACTGGCTGGTAGTTCATTTTTTTTGTTGGTTTGATTTGGTCGCTTTAAGGCGACGTACAAGTTCTTTCGGTCATCGAATTTCGCCAATTAGTGAAGTTATCCAAACGAAAGCTTTGAAAGTTGCTTTATATAATCGCTTCGTGGGGGGAAAAGGGGGCGATCGTGTGATGATGTTAGGCAGCTCGGCGGCGGCGTCGTCGTCGTCGTCGTCGTGTTCCGAGTCATATCCGCCTCGCCTACCTCCTCATGGGGACACTTCCGTGGCGTTCTCCCCCGCAGGACCCGTCGTCCTCGGCGGCAGTCGGCCCGCTCTCCACGTCCTCCACGGTCACATCCGCCACCCCCGGGTGCAGCTTGACCGCTCGGTGTCCATCGCCCGGGCCCCCTGAGGCCAGCTGGGGCTCCCTGCCGGCGACGACGAAGCCCAAAGCGTGCAGGGTCCCGAGGCCGATGACCACGTTGAGGAGCAGGAACGACCGAGAAATGCTCACGCTGCCAAAGCGAAGCCCCCTTTCCATTTGGAAGGCTGGCACATTAGTGAAGCAGGAGATTCACATGCCACTCGTCGGCCGTGTAAATCTTTACATGCTAAAAAAAAAATAAAAAATCTTTCGTGCTCTTGAGTGTCAATAAAAGTAATGTGGCGGTTTGCCCTCAAGTGCCCTTTATTCTTGGAATTAATGTAAACACAGCCACGCGAAGGGAACTCCGTGTTTTCGTCTTTATACTTGATGCAAGACTTGCCGTGGTTACGATTCAAAGCCCCGCCTTGTTTCTATACCGCGATTGGACGATAAAAAGCACGCGTTCGTTAAACCTACTTTTCATTGGTCGCCCAACTGTCAATCACTAAAAGCGGTATACTCAGCACAAGGTGATTGGACCGCCTTCACGTCACTCACGGAGAAGCCCGCGGAAACGGCCAGCTTCAATAACAGTGCATTTCATTGGCCGAGTCGCCTGCCCCGCTCGAGGCGACGCGTGCGCAGATCCACACGTTTGTGATTGGTTGCGGATAGTCATCGGCCTGCCAATCGGTGAGACGATCGTGGTAAACGTCGACGCGATTGGCTCAACGCGTTGCCCTGTTTACGAGAAGCTATAACTCCATAGGTTAGTCCAGTCGTCAATTATCGGCGGTTGTTGAGTCGCCCGACGCAAAAACACCAACGTGGCTCCTCCAGTCGACAGCGGTTGCGAGATTCCCTCTTCCTGGTCACGGGTTGTGTTTCAACTCGTCAGTCGAAACTGAATTTTTGTTTTGTTTTGTAAAAGACGTCATGTCCATAATCCAACACGTGATTAAAAACGGGCAAAGAGTAAAAGTACTGATTCAACTTCTGCTTATATAAAGAAATACAGGCGGCTGAAACGTACCTCAGACCGCACTGGAATTACAGTAGTCCATTAATTAGTACGTTAATAATAAAAATAATTGACATATATTTTACTTCAAAACAATTCTTGCCACAACTACATTTCTTTGAACAACACAAACAGCTGATGCAGTATTGTATTTAACGTTTAATGCAGCATTCTGGGAAGCTTCACAGCGCCACCATGTGGCACAGAGGCGAACGACATTGCATTCACGCCTCAACAAACACCTTTTATTCGTTTGACCACTCCTTAAAAATCAAAATGTGTTCCGGATGTTGTTGTTCGAGATGCAGTCCAAACTCAAATGTTATATCATGATTACGTTTATTTGAAAAGTTAGAAGCAGGCACATTTCATGATTTTGGTCCTGTATTATTGGGGCGGAGGTGACAAGTACCGTTAAAAAAATAATAAAAATCATTTAAATTCACATTGGAATGATTTTTTAAAAACTGGTGCAAAACAGACTTTGGTGTAGCGGAACATGTCGCAATGGCACTGAAAACAACCCTGAGAAAAGGCAAGAGGGGGGAAAAACTGCGGGTGGAGACACAGGAAGCGCTCTGTGTGCATACATGGTTTTCAAATGATGACATCTCAGTGTTTCGATTGGACTTCCTTCTAAATACAAACGCAGCGACTATGTCAAGGCACATCGGGGCAGATTCTCTCCTGTGTGCTTAAGATGCACAGCTGGCCACTTTTTGGGGCTGACATTCAAAAGCTCAAAAACTGTACTGCCGACAATCGTCCGGCAAGTTTTCGGAACAGTGTCGATTTAATATTACACTTTAATTTAATCCCACTTGAAACAGGAAGCTTCGCACGGCAATGACAGGACGCCATCTTTTGGTCGATGTCTCCACGAAAAAAGATCGAGGAGCGCCAAAATATTTCTACCTCCTCCCGCCACGCTGCTTTGTCGATATGAGATGATGTTGATGCACCGCGGCACGGGTCATCGTCTTTTAAAAAAAAATTATGCATGCGTCTCAACGTCACGCACATGCGTGTCACGTCAGGCATGCGTTGTTTTCATACGTGAAGTCGATTTAGTTTTTGTAATGGTCAAAACGTTCTTCCTGTGATCATGATTTTGGTAAGCAAAAAAAATAAATAAATAAAAAAAAACTTGACTGGAATTCCCCCAGAGTTAAAAGACGCGTCAGTTGTGCACATCAGACAAGTTGCCTTGTAAAATCGGGTTCCAAAAGGAAGCGTTAAGATGAGCCCCAGCAGCGGGCGTCAGTGGCCGAACGCCTCGCGTACCTGCACGCGCCCGTCCTCCATGCCGAAGTAGGCGCGCTCCGCCATGCCCACAAACAGCCCCGTCTCCACCACCCCTGAGGACCACACCGGAGCGTACGATAAGTAAATAGCACGAGGTGGTTGCAAAAGTGCGCACACCCTCTTACTACTAATCCCGCGGATTCAAAAATGGGAGTCAGCGCGCGCACACACACCGGCACCATTTAAAAGGCCTCCGATGAACTGCAACTTGCAAGTCCAGATGTCCTAGCGGCCTTTTTTCATGACATTCAGCGGAGCTTACCCGGAATCATCTTGATGGCTTGGTGGACGTCCTTCCAGCGGTGAACGCGCTCAAACTTCCAGTCCAGGATGAAGTTGCTGTTGTCCGTCACCACGGGACCCTGACACAGCCACAAAACCAGACATAAATAGATAACGGCATCCGTGTGGGCACAGTTTCTCTTTGCGTAACTGCTCACCCCTCCCCTCTGAGACGGCCCATTTACTCAATTGTGCAAGCGGCCAATCATATTGTGCCTTGCTGAGCTGCCTGCCTCCAAATAAGAAGGGAAAAGCTCGTCATCGGCAGTTATCGTCTGCCTAACTGCTGCTGATACCCGAACGAAAGAAAGTGCTTTGGGTCACAAGAGACCATTTTTCTTTTTTGGAATACTTACAGCTTTACTGACACCCATCCGCAAGTTGACCTCCCCTCCGAAAAGTTGGACGATCTTCCTGGAGACGGGCACGTGGGCCATGGGGACTACCTCGATGGGAACGCCCTTCTTCCATTGCTCGCCCATCACTTTGGAGTCCTTCCTGACAGAAGAGAAGGCGGACATTTGGAAAACGCCGGAGGGGGAGGGGGGGGGGGCTCAATCTTTGAATCCGAACCTGTAGTCCGCGATGACGACAAAATGGCGGGCACAGCCGGCGACGATCTTCTCCTGAGTCAGGCAGCCGCTGACAAACAAAAAAAAAGTGTCAGCAAAGATCATCAACTAAAAAGAGCAACGGGTGCACGCGGGGGAAAAAGCGGAGCTGCGATGCGGGACTCACCCTCCGCCTTTGATCAGAGTCAGATCGGCATCCACCTCGTCCGCCCCGTCGATGGCAACGTCCAGCTGACCGAAATACGGGAGAAACCATTTGAGAAACCATTTAAGAACAAGAGCTGCCCTGCGCCAAGGCCAAACAATAACGCCACCTTGTGGTAACCAAAAAAAAAAAACATGACTGGCGGCTCGAGTGCAAACTTGCTTTGAGGTTTATGGCATTTTCGAAAATGGTGGACAAAGTGCTCTGCTGTTGAAGTTTTTTTGTCCTGCCGCTCGTATCGTGTAAATTTGTTTTGTTCTCAAAAATTGGAAAAAATAAATAAAAATGCAAACTCATTTTGCAGTTGTTAATGTTAAAAGCATTTTAAGTTAACTCATTCACTCCCAAAGACGTTTTGAAACGTCTTTTCAGACTTGGTCCAGAATTGGCTGGTACTGAATGAGTTTTTAATCACTCGCTCTACTGCAATTTTTCTTAAATGTATAAAACTGTTAGCTTCTAGTGTTCAATGCTAACATAAGGTTTGTCAAAAGTGTTCAAGAAAACTTATTGGTCCACTGTGAGCGGGTTTTAAAGATTTAAAGCCATTCTGCAGTTGCGAAAGTTTTAGAACGGTTGGAGACTTGGTCTTCCGCTAATAAATATGAGAAACAATAATGTATAAAAAATTGTACCGCTATGAATCAAGTTTTGAAAAAAAATAAAAAAAGGCTTGTAAACGTGGGCGGGGGGTTTACAAAGGGGAGTCAATAAAATACCTCAGGGTGCCGGTCCAGATCCGACAGCATCAGTCCATGCTTCAGAATCAGCTGGCGGGCCTGAGGGAGGACAAACATCGAAAATGTATTTCTTTATTTGGGGAATATAAAAAAAAAAGTATGGCATTTTGAGAGCACCGGACAAAAGCCAAACTAACCTGGAAGGAGGTGGGCACACAGATGATGTTCAGCTTCTCCTGACGCACTCTCTCCGCTAGTCCCAAAATAAAATAGATTCATTCAGAATAATAATCAGAATCATTCTGATCTGAGTCGCCTTTTGCACAAAAAAGTCTCAAGGGCCCAAGTCCAGAATTGACCGTGAAGTCGGCCATTTTGGTTTAAAGGCCTCATTTTGTGTGACTCCAGGGCCCAACTAGAACTCTGCAGAGACGGACGACCTTATAATGTGAAACTTTTTTTTTTGCCTATGCCATTTAATGCACGTGGAGCTTGGCATCAAATCCTCAATTGGAGAATCAAAGGCCTCTGGAAAGTTAAAAATTAAAATAAAATTAAAAAAATGCCCCAAGCACCAATTACACCACTCAACACAAAATTAAGGTGGACATGTCTGCCGTGACAGGATGCACAAAAACAAAACAAAATCCTCGAAAACCCCATTTTGGGTGAAATTGCTTCTTTCAGACGTAATGTTCATTATTTTTTAGTATCGTGATGATTGACTCACCAAGTCTGTCCACAGCATAGACGATGGTCGAACCGCTGCCGATTCCAACCACCTGATTGTTCTGTTGGACAGCAAAGAAAAATCTAAATAAATGGCATTGATTATACAAGTGTGGACTTCAGAAGTGTCTTCTTCGGTGGTGTTCTTTTGGCGATGCGCCAGTGTTGTGTTTGTGACAAACACACCTTTTGGAATTACAGCCAAAATGTGTTTTGAAAATGATTTAGAGAGGGGCTGTGGAGACGTCTTGCATGTGTCTCAGATGGATGGTGTGGCAGATTACATTGGCATGGCAACTAAAAAGAGTCTGAAATCTGATTGGACAAATTCCTTGTGTGTTCTACATACGTGGCCAATAAAGACGATTCTGATTCTCCAAAACATTTTTTTTGTCTTACTGGCTAACTTTGCGTAGCCAGAACGTGGAGCTAGAAGGAGCGGCGGCTATTTCAAATCATTCACCCGTGGACAATGATCAGAATGTAAAAAAAACAAGTGCAAACGCATACCTGTACGTGGTTGTCCACCGCCTTGTAGGCGGCTTGTTTCTTCGCCTCCTCCGCCATGTTAACCACACACGTGTTTGTCTCGGGACCGGTGGCGTGGACAAACAGACGACGACGGGACCCAGAAGACAACAGGAGGAGGAGGGAGGCAGGCGGGAGTTTAACAAAGGCGACCCAACCCCGAAAGTTCATGGGCCCGGCCCACTAACACGCAGTCGCCCTCCAAAAATTGCGCTGCATGCGTTCCCGCGTTTCCGGTCCGGTGACGCGCTTCCTTCCGGTCGCTGGCTAACGCGAAGCTAGCGGCACAGACATTTGGCATGTTGGACAGTCTGCTTGGCAACACATTTCCGGTGCAAAGTTTGGGCTGAACACCAGTTTCCGGGACTCTTCGCTTGTTTCATTTACTTGGACGCCATCTGGAGGAAAAAAAGGAACTGATTCTTTAACACCGGGGTTAAACCGGCCTCCACTGAAATGATGAAGTCAAACGGCCCGACGTTTTTTTTTTTTTTTTTTTGTTGTCGACGGAGACGCGTCGTTGTGTTTCAGGGAGTTGCTTTGCTAACGTGAAAAAATCCTGGACGAAACTTTTTTTTTTTCTCCATTTCGTTATTGTGTGTATTTTAAGTTGTCCCCGCCCCCCGAAAAGGACAGGACTATTGTGCAGTGGGCGCTTCAATGAGTCTTCCGCGAATGACGTCACGCCGGTGAGTTGTAGGTACGGTACTGTATTAAGGCTTACATGTTATTGTTATACGTTGTTATGTGTGCCCAAAAAAGCGAGAAAACGGACGAATGTGAAGAGAAAGACATCAAGCAGAATTGTATAGCTGATATTAAATGAATACAATCTCTACAGAGCAAACACAATTCCGTCTACTCGTCTTTCAGTTTGTAGCCTAGCTTATCTGCCAGATCTCTCTGGAATCTGTATTTGTCAGACTTAATAGAAATACGCTAAATTACTATTGAACTAGTAATAACTAGTTGTATCACTAAATCAAAATCATAGTCCTGTTTACTCAAGGTGTCAAAAGTTTCGGTCCGCTCCAAACCAGGACCTGACCGATGAAGTCGCATAGCTGAATGCGCATGCGCAGATGCTCTACCTGAAGTCGACTCACCTGCTTGCTTGGCAATTAAAAAAAAAAACACACACACACAAATGGTGACTATTCTCGTTTTCACCTAAACCTATGATACATTATTCATACTTTAATAATGTGAACTCCAGCAAAGCAGCGAATGTTTCTCAAACGATTCGTTTTTCAAGCTAGTGACGTGAACGTAATGGCCTGAGGATGGCGCAAGAGGACAGTTCGAAGCATCGAGTGTTGAGCAGTGAGCGCAACTCGAGGGTCCTCAATAAATCGTCGTCAAAGTTATGAGTTGAGCTTGTTGGGCATTTTGTCATCAAATGATTACTTTTAGTAATTAATAATAACGTCAATAAGCACTATTTCAGCGGAGAGTGCAGTGATTAATAGGGGGGCAAGGATTCTAATGAGCGTGGAGGCCACTAACTGGGTTGAGGTGTTCTTTTTTTTTTTTTACCCCGGGAGAGGATCAATCAGGGCAAGGCCTCGATCAGAGCCGAGGCCATGACTTGAGGTGAGGTGTTTATTTGTCCACAAGTGGCGGATTCATTGAGGCACACATCTATTAAGTGGAAGTGACTCATTTGTTTCAGGTGTATATTGATTCATTGGAGCACGGCCTCTCCGTGCACAAGACGTTTGTTTATTTGTGCAAGGGTATGAAGATTCATTTGGGCAGGGCTCCACCCAGTGGGTCGGCAATTATTAAGGCACGGCATGTATTGAGAGTAGAGGCTGCTATTTGCGGGCAAAGTGTTTATTTGTTCAAGTAGATGATGATGAAGTGAGTGAGGCATGGCCTCTATTAAAGCAGAGGCCACTGTTTTGAGCTGAAGTGTTGATTTGCTCCAGTGGAGTCCAGGCATGTTTTTAATAGACTGCATCGAGGGCGGAGTTCACTCGTCGACAGTTAATTGCAGCACGGCCCTCTTAGAACACAGGCAACTCTTTGACGCGAGGCGTTTATTTGCTCAAGTGGATGGATATGGATATGGGGAAGGAGATGTTTTGTCTACATGCATGACAGTTAATTGGGGCACGACAGACCTTTAATTAAAGCGCAGAAGCTACTAATTAAGGTGAGGTATTTATTTGTGGATGGCTATTAATTGGAGCACAGAGTCGAAGAGAGCGAAGGCCACTCGCGTACCAGGTGAGGCATCGGTGTGAGGCCACAAAGAAAAATAGGCCCCCCAACATGACTACTTTTTTATTTGGCAAACAGCTTGAGATAGTCTCTTTTTTTTCAGTGTAAGTATATATATATATATATATATATTTATATACTATGTAATAAAACATAACACATTCTCTTAAGATATTTTTTACACCATATTCCAGCTTACAAATATAGCTGATCCTTTCCCACAAAAAAAAAGACTCCATGACACCCTATATATATATATCTATATATATACATATATAGATATATATCTTACATTCATGGTTAGAAAAAAGTAGGCTACTGTATATGTAAGAAAAGAAGAAAAAAAAAAAGGTTTCAAGAATGTCGGGAAAAACAAAAGTTGGGCACAGAGAAAACAACAAACAGCCAAGAAAACACTTTGGAGTGGAAGTCCAGAATGCAAAAGACTTTTGGGATGATGAAAAGTTTGTACGAGTACATGTGACTCCTGGTTTTCCTCTCTTTTTCCTGCGAGGATCATTCAGAGGATTATGATGCAAATGTCTCCACGTCGGCTTACGCCTTTCCCCCGCGTGGTCACACGGAACCGACAGCACGAGGGGAGGCTTTTTTTTTCTTCTTCTTCGTCTTCAAAAATAGAGCTCGCTGAGCTTTTTAAAATTTTTTATACACAGTATTGCTGAATCGTCACGTGTTGCATTCGAGGACCGTCTGTGAATTGGCAACGGGTTGTGGGGAAAATTAAGCTGCGTAGAAAAATCTGAAACTCTAGCTCGCAAACAACATGTCTTATCCAAAATTGAGGGTTATTACGTGACGTTACTTTGCAGGGACGCATTCGAATGCTTTTAATGTCACTTTCCAGAACAACAGTGGACTCGGGATGGTGCCTATGTTTTCCTACATGTAAACATATGAAGCCAAAAGCGGCAGACAAACATTCCCAACACGAAGAAACGAGAAAGTGATGCAAAGTGCGCAACGTAGGCATTTCTTTTGAAGAAATTATAAGATAAATAAATATTCAAAGCTATTTTTTTTTTTTCAATGTAAGAATATCTTGAGAATTGTCATTTTGGTTTGTGCTGCCAGTCTAAATAATTCGACAATTTATATATCGTCTATATTTGTTTTGATATCCATTACCCATGAAACCTCCGGTGAGGGTTTGGCTCCGGGACAGGACAGGAAGGGCTAGGAGTCCAATTAGGGTTGTCATTACAGCGTTGGGATGAGGTTGGCTTTCGGAATTTTGGGGCCGCGGGCCCAGATATGATTTGGGACAGGACACAACTGGAAGAGTTGGGGACAAGAAGTGTTTGGGGTAGTAGGACTGGAAGGGTTAGGCTGAGCAATAAGGGACAGGACAGTGGTAAGGATTCTGGTTAATCATAGGACAGAAATAGGAAACGTTCTGGATATGGCTTTGAGACAGGTTAGGGGTCGGACCGGAAGGATTGTGGGAGTGGCATAGCGGGGGCCTTAGGATGAGTGTTGTGTGTAAGGGACAGGACAGGTAATTGGGGCAACAGGACAGGGATGGCCCCCCTCTGGAGCCAGGCCTGGGGGTGGGGCCGGTTGGCGAGCGCCTGGTGGCCGGGCCTGCTCCATGAAACCTCCGGTGAGGCAATGTGAGCTGGGCAGCAGCCAAAGGCGGGGACCCTGGCGGTCGATCCTCGGCTGCAGAAGCTAGCTCTAGGGACATGGAATGACAGGAAGCTGGGGCGAGGTAGAAAAGTTAGGAGACTTACCTCCAATTAGGGGTTGGTCTGGAGTTGCCCACGGGGAGAGGCGCAGAGCAGGTGTGGGCATACTCATTGCCCCCCGGCTCAGTGCCTGTGATTGGGGTTCACACGGTAGACGAGAGGGTTGCCTCCCTCCGCCTTCAAGTGGTCCTGACTGTTGTTTGTGCGTACGCACCCAACAGCAGTTCAGCGCTTTTTGGGTCCCTGGAGAGTACTCCTGCTGGGGATGGGGGACTTTGCACACGTGGGCAACGACAGGACACAACTGATCTGAACTCGAGTGGTGTTTCGTTATTGGACTTCTGTGCTCGTCACGGGTCCATAACGAACACCTTGTTCAAACATAAGTCCATATGTGCACTTGGCACCAGGACACCCTTGGCCGCAGTTCGATGATTGAGTATCATCGGATTTGCGGCCGCATGTCTTGGACACTGCTGTCAAGGGTTAGTCGACTCCGATGGTGCCGTTGAGACCCAAACGTATTGTGAAGCGTCTGGCGGAACAGAAGGAGGACAGAGCTTTTCCATGTCCTGGGGGGAGGCGGGGGACATTGAGTCCGAATGGACCATTTTCCGTGCCTCTATTGTTGAGGCGGCCAATCTGAGTTGTGGCCGTAAGGTGGTTGGTGCCTGTCGTGGCGGCAACCCCCGTACTCGCTGGTGGACACCAGCAGTAAGGGATGCCGTCAAGTGAAGAAGGAATCGGGCCTTTATGGCCTGTGGGACACCAGAGGCAGCTGACGTTCTGGATAGGGCTTTGAGACAGGTTAGGGCGGACCGGAAGGATTGTGGGAGTGGCATAGCATAGTGCCTACCGTTCGATCTACGTTCCAACCCTCATCTATGGATCGAGCTATGGGTACGAGAGGTGAGAAGCTCGGTTTTCTCCGCAGGGGCTCTCGACCTTAGAGATAAGGTGAGAAGCTTCTCTCTCGGTCATTTGTAAGGCAACAGGACAGGGAGGAGGAGGAGGAGGGGTTAGCGGTTAGGCTCATGGTTCAGGACAGGGAGAAGATGGGGTCGCAAACTCCGGCCCTCGACGGCCGCTGTCCTGCATGTTTTAAAGCACAGGTGTCAAACTCAAGGCCCGGGGGCCAAACCTGGCCTGCCACGTCGATTCATGTGGCCCGCTAAAGCCAAATAACCTTCATGACGCTTCGTAAAATCTGCCAAATTCTCATATGTCATAAATAACAGAGATATTGGAAGCACTTTTTGGTTACCAAAGCCCTCATGACAGTAACTGAAATAGTTTGGGGGGAGGGGGGGGGGGGGGGGGGGGACTCTTGACTTCTTTATGTGGTTTCACAGTCATGGCGGCCCTCCAACAGTAACTACAATGTGGGCCGTGACAAAGAAAGAGTTTGACACCCCTGTTTTAGAGGTTTCCCCCTGCAACACACTTGATTCAAATGATCGGGATCGGGATCGGCCCCAGGCAGAACTTGCTGATCATTTGAATCAGCTACGTTGGAGAAGGGAGACATCGAAAACAGGCTGGACCCAGGACCCGACTTTGAGACCCCTGGGTCAGGGGATAGAGACAGGACGGGAGGGCTTAGGATTGTGGTTAACGTGGGGTGGGCCAGGAAGACATTTTCTAACACTTTTGTTTTGGGTTTTTTTTTTAAGCGGACAAATGTGGCTGAAGACAGCCGGAATAAACTCCGGCACGCCTGCGACCCTCCTGAGGATGAAGCGGTTTAGAAAATGGTGTAAAATGTCATCATAAGTTTTCATGTCAACGAGTCTCGTCATGAGGAGTATTGCCGATTGTTACTGCAGCTTTTGAGAAAGGTGGGACCGTCTTTGTACTATTAGGGACAAAGGAGTGCGGGCATGGCAAGACAAGCCCCGCCTCCTCCATGGTACATGAATGGGAATGCCTGAAAGAGGAGAAAGAACCCCCCCCCCCCCAAAAAAAAAACGCCACGCTACCTTTTGGATCTAGTTTTCAACTACTCATCAACACAGTGTAAGTACACGTCACGTGGACCAAACACCACCAGCACCAGCACGGTGGAAAAACACGCAGGTGTGGGGGGTGGGGGGGAAAGGGGGTTGCGCCGTTGACCACTTACACGGCATTAGTGAGTAGTTCCGAGTACTGGAGGCAAACACAAGGACGACAACTGCGGTAAAATGGAGGAGTTCTGGAATTGCTCCTCGGGGGGCCTTTGCCGCCCTGTTGGAATGTTCCCACTTTGGCAACAGTCGCTGCTGGAGTTCCTTTTTCGCCTTTGCACCGATTGGCGTTTAAAAAAAAAAAATAAAAATCAAAGATCACTTTTTTTTCTTGCCCTTTTGCGGCAGGTCTCTTGGGTTGCATCTGGCGCCGTTTCCGCCCTCTGCAGCTACATATGTTGGGCATCCATGATGTCCAAGTATTTGGCCTCAATGATGTGAGGAAGCACCCTGTTCCTACACACACACACACACACACACACGAGAAGAAACATGGATGTGACGTAACCTATTCAAAAAAGATAAAAGGGCCGCATACATTTCCGTGAGGGACGCCAAGCAAAATGTTTGCCCGACGCTGATGACTAATTGTTGTTTTGGCACATTTTAATTAAGGATGACTTTGTATTTTGTAATTATTAAAGAAAAATGTTGATGTATTTCTACTTAGTTTGAAAGAAGCATTTAAAAAAAAGAAATTTGGCTGTTTTATTGACGTCGGTGATTTAAAAAATAATATTCATTTGAAATGTTTTACTTGTCTTTCATTATGAAATTCATTCTTTTTCATGTTTTTCTTTTCAAAAACTTTTTTTTGCATTTGTTGATACCGTAACAGGTGTACCTCATGAAAGTGGTGAGTGTGAGAGTTTGTGAGCGCGCAACTTTGAAGTGCAAATGTTCATGTCTTATTGAACGCAAGGGCACTGGAGAGACTCCTCTCTGTGCATGTACAATGACGCGCGGCGCACTGTATGGATAATCATATATAATGCAGAGCAAACATCTGCTCGCTTTCATGTGGTCTCCACGTGAGGAGCCGCAACAAAATGGCAACAAAGTTTCCCAGAAACCAAACAACCAAAGGTCGCGTGACCGAAGCGATTGGAAAAGCGGAGCTCGACTTGTTTTCTTTTGTATTTCTTTGACGTACCAAAGTATTAGCGCGCGGGTCAAAAAGGTGGGATGAGGTTATGCGGCGGTGCGAGGCCGTCACCTGATGGGGATGAGCAGGATCATGACCAAGGGGAAGATCATCTTCATGTAGGGGACGGGGTACATGCCAAACGTGCACAGCACCAGCAGCTGCATCATCTGCAGGAAGGTGAAGTAGTGGATCTTCCTCTGGGGCACTTTGCGGATGTAGTGGGTGGGCGGGTACGACGTCTGCGGCAAAGGGGGGATGAAAAGAGCGTCGGGAACCAGCCGGAAAACTCAATTCCCTGCGCTTGTCTTCCTCCAGCTGTCGCGAAAGGAACAACTCGAGGAAACGACGTTTTGAATCAACACGAAAACCAAAGTTCAGGACCAGGACTTTTACACTTGGCCATTGTTTTCCCACTGTTCTGGGTGAAAGGCAGCGACGCAAAACCGACGGAGGAAGGCAGCACGCAAACGTCGTGGCTTCGGCCGTCCCCGAGGTTTGACGGCCGCCGCGCGGAAGGAAGCAGCGTAAAGCCGATATAGAAGTCTGCAGTCCTCTTTCACGCGGCCCATCCAAACCATTTTTCTCAAGCTGCCGAACGGTGTGAAAGGGTCTGACAGAACGGGGCGGATCAAGGCAACCTGCTTGAGAGGCTCAACGGTAGCTTTATCAAAGGGACGAGCGTAATGCCTAAAACCAAAAAAAGTACCCTTTCACGCTGTTAAATATTTCCCCCATGTTGCTGGATGCGTGAAAGGGTCTGACGCAGATTCCGAGGGACAAAAGCAACCTGCAAACGTTCCCATTTTTTGTCAGAGGAAAGAGCGTACAGCCTAAAAAAGAAGTACCCTTTCACGCTGCTAAATATTTTCCCCATGTTGCCCGACTGTGTGAAATGGTCCGAGAGAACGGGTCACGTCAAGGCAACCTGCTTGAGAAACTCAACGTCAGCTTTGTCAGAGGGGAAAAAGGGTCAAAAAGTCCCTTTTCACGCTGTTAAACATTTCCCCCATGTTGCTGGACCGCGTGAAAGGGTCCGACGCAGATTCCGAGAGACAAAGGCAACCTGCAAACATTCCCGTTTGAGCCGCTCAACGGCAGTTTTGTCAGAGGGAATAGCATACGGCCTGAAAAAGGGTCAAAAGTCCCCTTTAATGCTGCTAATTTGTTTTTTTCCCCCACGTGTTACAAAGGGTCCAAGGCAGATTGCGGGGTACAAAGGCAAGCCAGGCAAATTTCCTTGCTGGAGAGGGCTAAATGGCAGCTCCGTTAAAAGGATTGTGGGGAAAAAAGGGGGTGAAATTGTGCTCTCCTCACCTGCTCCTTGAGCAGCAGGACCATGCGGTCGCACATCTGGTTGCCGTCGATGGAGGTGAGCGCCATGTAGAGGAAGAGGCCGTAGAGGACCGGCTTGGGGATCCACTGCAGCGGCAGCGGCAGCAGGAAGACCGACGCGCCGATGAAAACGTTGGCGGCCAGCGACGTCACACGCGTCTCCTTCACCTGCACGATACTGAACGCAAACGCAATCACGCCCGGGTTCGAGGAAAACGGCCAAAGAGCAAAAATCGGTGACAAAATAAAACAAAAATGAAAATGCGCCCCCACCCAAAAAAAAAGCATAAACAACCGCAAAAAACAACAAACTACCTTGAATTATAAGCGAAAATATCCTTCATTTTTGTCTTTGTCAATTCAGAGGAAATACTCCATATTAAAAAAAAAAAATGCGTATATCCCCCCGCGGAAAAATAAAACTAACTGTACATGAATAAAACGAACTAAAACTAACTTGAAATGTCACAAAAATATCCTTCGTTTTTGTCCTTGTCAATTCAGATTCGACAAATACTCCATATAAAAATTGAGAAAAAAAAACTAAAACTATTGAAAATGAAACAAAGCATTTTCCGCCAAAATAAAACAAAAAACGAAACAACCCACAACCCTGATATGATCTCAAGCTTATTTAAAATAACACCATTTAAAAAATAATAACGAAACAACAAGTACAGTCAAACCTCGGTTTTCGAACGTCTCGGTTCTCGTCCAATTTGGTTTTCGACCAAAAATTTCGATTTTTTTATGCCTCGGATGACAAACAAATTTCGGTTCTCGAACAAACTGAGCGCACTTGAATGCACCATTTGACTCCTCCCACCTTCCTTACACAAGGAAGTGACGCTTCCTCGTGTTGCTTTCTATTGTAAGCAGAAAAATATTTTTCTATCTCGCTCAACTTGGCGGAACGTTCACCTCAAAAGAAAGAGAAAAAAAATCTTCACCGAGAATCTCGTTCTTCTTCACAATGACTAATTAGCCCCCAGTTCTTTGCGTCGACCACGAGGCTTTTCCGACGAGCGGGGACCCTCGGCGAGCGTTGGCGTTCTTCCACTCACGTCTCGTAGAGGTGTCCTCCCTCCACGCGCTGCTCCACGAAGGCAAGCTGGCGCACGTGCAGCGTGGAGTGCGGGAAGGCGGCGTGCATCCAGGGCAGCCCCAGAACCGACATCAGGATGTTGATCAGGCCCGACAGCATCAGGTCCCAGTGGTACGCCGTGCCCTTCAGCAGCCTGGGCGACGCCAACAACAACAACAACAACACATCAACAACAACAAACGCACTCAGATGGCATCTGAAAGCTTGCCCGGCCAACGTCTTTTTTTTTTGTGCAACTGCTGCTACTAAAACGGTTTCAATCCGTTGTGTTTGTGCAGCGTCACCTCAAAAGGTTCTTGGACCTCGCAAAAGTCCCAACAGACCTTAATTTTGACCCGCCAGCCGCCGTACCCTTTCACACAGAGCATTAACGCGACCTTGGAACGTATCGAATCAATGTGCACGCTAGTCCGTAAACTTGACGGGCTTCTCCTCCTCCGTAAAAAAAAAGCGTCGGCAAAAGCGTCGGCTCACGTGTGGCGTCGCATTCATCAATGTCGGCACCGGGAAGCGGAGCGCGACGTCGCCTGACTTTTAGCCGAGCATGAACAATTTTGTCCCTGCTGGTTGGCAAACTCATTTTAATGAAATTTTTAATGAAAAAAAAAAATCTTGTTTTTTTTTTTGGTGGGTCTTGTAGGATATCACATAAAACTTGGTAGAGCTTCACGAGCTGGATTTAATTAAAAAAAAATTCTAATGGGGCAGTTTGGACAAATGCAGGAAAATATGATAAAATGCAAAAATGGCCACTAAAACTCAAAATGCTCGTTTTTCGGGGTTTTTTTTCTTCCAAACATGGCCCCTCGAGGCGTTTTTGTCCATTTACCTACGACAGACATGTCTACTCAATTACACGTTGCAAGGTCAAACCAGATGTAAGGCTCAAAGGGTGCCACGGCATTTTTTGTTGATCTACTTATGACACACAGGACAACCAAATTTCATGCTACAAAGTCAAAGTGGCTTGAAATATCCGAGAGGGGCTTCTTGGCCCGTTTTGTGTCCTTTGGGGGCGTAACTTTTTTGTTTGTTTTTATATAGACATTTTAGTGCATCTTTTCATGAAAAACATGACTACCAAAACTTGGTGAGGCAAACTGGCTTTAAGGGATATTTTAGTTCGTTTTTTTTTTTTTTGGTGGGGGTGCGAAATTCTAAAAGGTGCCAACGTAGCAAAGTGGCTGTTTCATACCAAAATGGCAGATTCTTTGTCTTTGTACGAATTGCTTCTTGAGACTGTTTTGTGGGTCTTTGCGGGATGATTAAAAATGTCCAAAATGAGCCTAAAATGGCTTCTTGAAAGCAAAATGTCTGACAGCCTGTGCTTTGGCTATCGGCAAATTGAAATGGACTCCCTTTTGACTACTTTTCATTTACGAACCAATTTGAGAGTTTTGAAGGCTCCTCCGATGGGATTTATTGTCGCGCGCCCGCTGACTTACGACTTGTGATTCCCTGGCGGCATCGCAATCGGGCACCCGTGCTCACGTTGTCGAGAGGCGTCCAATTAAGCGACAAACGGGAACAGATAAGGGAGCGCCGCTCTTATCGTGACGGACGGACGGGCGGACGGCGCGGCGGAAAAGGTTAGACTCCCTGTTTTGGCCGCGAGGGCTTCTTGACTCAGATGTCAACTTTTGTGGCTCACTTGTCGCCGCAAATCCCCCAAAGGTTGTCTGTGGCTTTTGAAGCAGAGCAAGGGCAACCCCGTTACAAGTATTATCATTCAATAAAAATCCGGAGAAATATGGATGCGGCAACATAAGCGGAAATTTGGGTTGAATTTAGTCGATTCGGTTTGGCAGGTTTTTACTTCCTGTTTTTGGATGACTCGGATTTTCTGCGAATGGCGTGAGCACCAGGTGACTTCATTGAGGCTTTTATTTTGGCCATTTGTCTACTTCCTGTTTTGGTTGAAATTCCGCCATCTTGCCGGGAGTCCGAGCCGGCATGCGGAGCAAGTTTTTGCAAGCGAAAGGAGCTTTTTTTTTTTGTCTTCTCCCACCTGTTCTCGGGCGCGTTGGTGAGCGACACGACGATGTTCTGGTCGATGAAGATGAGCAGAGCCAGCAGGAAGCCGAGGCCCATGGCGCTCAGCACGTTCAAGGCCGTCAGACGCTCCAACGGCGCCACGCTGAACGTCGGCTTGTTGTGGACTTTAAACACGGGAACTGTTCACGCCAACAAAAACCACAAAGAAAAGCACTTGTCATGTTTTTTTTTTTTTTCCAGATCACAGGTCCTATTTTTACCACAGACATGTTTTGAGAAGCAAAGTCATTCATTTCCAACAAAATTATAGGATTTTTCCAAAATAATTTTTTTGTGTACTCAACACATTTTTCAAAATAAAAAAATAAATGTTTTTAGATAAATCAGATGTTCATGTTTGTGAAAAAAACCCAAACATTTTGCTTTTTCATTGCTTTCCTGATAAAACATCCTATTGAGTTGAAAAGGCTTTTTTTGTTACTATATTTTTCTGCGATACATTTTTTTCCAGATAAAGGTTAATGCTTTGGCCATGAAAATCTCTCAGTGATCTTTTGATAATCGAAATTTTACAAGATTTTATTATTATTATTTTTTTTTTTTTTTTTATGAAAGAACTTTTTTTTTAGATTAAAAAATAAATTTAGAGCCTGAGAAATTATATATATTTTTAAGACAAAAAACAGTATTTCAAGTTTGGAAAAAAAAGTGAATTTCTTTTCCCTTTTCAACAATAAATATTTGCACGATTTTTAACAAGAATGTTCATTATATTTGTAACTTTTATTTTTTTTTAAATTTCTGAAGCAGTGTTTACTCGAGGGACCATAACATTTTACAAAAAGGCTTTTATAGTCGCTGACCTTGAGGTGGGCCAGTAAAAAAATAAAAAAACATGTTTATCACGTGTGTTTTGTTTTTTTCTTTTTCCAAAAAGTCGACTGGAAGTAGGCGTTTGTAGGACAGCGAGGCCTTGAGGTGTTTCCCGAAGGACGCGCAGCAGCAGACGCTCACGCTTCGCGTCCATGAAATAAACATAACAAACATTGCCAAAACAAACATGAATAATAAGGGAGGCTGCGGATATCGGCGTTCAATTCCCTCGGCCTGCCGTGCCCCACTTCGCGCGCGCGCCTCCTCACTTTGTTCTCCGTTAAACGTTTGTTTGCATGCACCTGAACGTGTCAAAACACAACATTCATCTGGTGCCCCAAATCAATGTGTCTGTGTGTGTGTGTGTGTGTGTGTGTGTGTGTGTGAGCGTGTGCAACAAAAAACTTCCCACAATGAAGTTTTATGTTGCAAAAAATAATTGTCAATTTTTTGCGATAAACTTTGCTATTTAAGAAAGGAAAAATGTCATCTTCATAAAATGTTTTGATGGAATATTTTTATCATCTTTGAAAAATCGTTTTTAAAATTTTTTTTCCAAGAAGAAAAAATAAATAAATCCATAATTTTTCCATGATTAAAAATCTAGTTGTCGAGATTAAAACGGTCATAGTTTTCAAGACCAAAAAATTCATTTCTTCATGAATGGAACAATTTCCCAACAATAAAATCGTACTTTTTGAAGAGAAAATACAATTATAAATAAAAATGTAAAAAAAAATCTGTCAATAGTCATATTTTTCAAGATTCTTTCTGGATAAAGATTGAAGAAAAAAGTCAATCTGATTTCAAATCCGTGTTTTTTTTTGTTTTGTTTTTTGGGGGGCGGAATATTCACATGTTGAAATCCAAATATTTTTTTGTCAGCCAAAAGGCCAAATTTTCCACGATAAAAAGGTAATTTTCCAACTTTTAGATCAGATTTTCTTTGGAGAAATTAGTTGTGCGATTTTTTTGGGGGGAGGGAAGCAAATTCTCTGTCAATGTCACAAAACAAGTCAACATTTAAATTATTTTAAGCTGAAATTTAAAATCAAGTCATATTTTCCCAAGGGAAAAAAAAGGATGCAATTTTTTGTCTGGAGAGAAAAAAAACAGTTAATTTTCCGGCCAACTCGTCGGGGAAGTGTTTGTGCGACGAGACAAGAAAGCAGGAAAAGCGGCACTGACGCTCGATGTCGCTAAACAGGTATGATCCGATGAAGGAGAAGAGAAGAACCGAGATGGGCAGCGCGCAGTCGGACAACACCTCCCTCACTTTGGCGTGCAGGAACGGACTGCAAACACACAGAAATGCACACATAAAGATCAGGCCCGACGAGTCGGGGGGGGGGGGGTTAGCGGGCGCATCGTGTACCTCCTCTTGAACTGGTAGAGTGTGTAGCCCATCCACAGCGTTCCCATCATGAGCAGCAGGCAGAGGACGGGCCGCTCGCGCGTGCAGTCGATCAGCGAGTCGGGCAGGGCCTGCAGCACCGAGGCCACGCCCAAGTCGCTCCCGTTGACCCCCGCCCCGGCGACACTGTGCGACGCCTCCGCCGCACTGGCGTTGCCCAGCGTGGGCGGGTGGTAGTACCCTTGGAAGACTGGAAGGACAACGGATTGTTCCGATTATGAATAATGCCCTCTCATATTGGCGTCCTAATGTCTCCAATCCATCAACAAAATGGATGTTGCTCCGTCGGGACTGATTAATGAAAAGTTGCCGCTCGTTCATCAACGTTCCAAATGTATCAAAATGCGGAATGCATTAGCGTTAGCGGCATAAGAGGTTAATGTTATGCTAACGAGAGACCAGAAAGCGAGGGTTCTTTTTGAGGAAATTAAAATGGCGACAATTATTTATGAGCCGCTCCGATGGGTAGCGGAACATTTAGGTTACCCGAACCGCAGCGCCTCAGGACTTCGTTTTGGGTTTGTTTGTTTTTTTTTCCCCCGACGTATTCATCGTGAGTGTGTCAAAGGTGTTCAAGAGAAGGTCGAAGTCCATCAGGCCTTTCTAGTCACGAGGAAGTGGTCCAAGGTTCAATTCCAGACCTGCGGTTTTCTGCGGGTGTTGCGGTTGCCTCACACATTCCAAAAACATACATCGGACGCGCTAAACCGGTCCCTCGGGGTGATTGTGAGAGCGCGGGTGTTTGTTTGTCGATGTGTGCCCCGCGATTGGCCGGCGACCAGTTCGGCCAGTTCGCTTGTGACTCACTTTTCACCGTTCCTTTGACGGCGTCCACGACAAAGGCAATGGAGATGAACAGAGCGATTACCTCCTCTGTCGACCTGCAAAAACAACAAATATCAGCCAGGAAAACTCCCCCCCCCCTTTTTTTTTTTTTGCCACACACCTTTTGAAGAGTTTCATGACCAGACTGAGATTGAAGACCCCCCCCAGGATGAGGAAGAGGCAGTTCCACAGCCCGATGCAGGCGTAGAAGGCCGGGAAGTCCAGCTGGTAGTCATCACAGATACCGCGGATTACTGCCCACAAGTACATTAGTATCCTTCGAGTTATCAGGCCCGACTATGCAGTCAGTGGTGTTTTGTGGCTCATTGGAAAACTTCCTTGCAATGATGAGTACGGTTAGCACGATAAGTACACGGTCATGCGTACGTACGTACCACTTATAAAGATGGCCAGGGGGGCGGTGGTGAGCGGGATGACCAGAGGCGAACCGGCAAACAGCGAGTAGATGACGCCACCGATGGACTGCCCGATGATGGTCTTCCTCACGTCTGCACGCGCATGCGGAGACAAAACGCGCCAGGTCAGATTTTTGGAATATTCCGAGTGGCAAAATAGTCCCAAGAGATAATCGTGTAATATGTCATCACACCAGTCGTAAAATTAAAACCATTTTTCATCGCGACTGTGTGCGGAGGTTGCACGTTTCCGGGCTGTCTCCCAAACGCACTCATCAGGCCCCGTCTATGCAGGCAGTCGGGTTTTAAGGCTTGCGCACACAAAACTGATCGTCTACAGGCCCGACTATGGGGTAGGTTAGTCAGTGTTTGACATATTAAGTAAATGAGAGATCATCTCATCAGACCCGACGATGCGGGCAGTTCGTCTTTCATGATTTAAATACATTGAAACGATCGAGCACGGGCCCGACTGTCCGGTTGAATATTTACCAATGCACTGAAAAATCGATGATTACCGATGCCATCAGGCCCGACTATGCAGTCAGTCAGTGATGTCTTCTGCCTTATTTATTTGTTGTGTATGGACAAGTATGCGGTTATTGCTATCATCAAGTCTATGAAGCGAGTGGGCTTGCATGGCTAAAGGACAGGAATTTTGTTGAAACCGGCCCCAATCGCACAGTCAGCACCGTTTTTGTCTTCAGGCCCAACGATGCAGTGAGTCGGAGCCGTTTTGCAGCTCAGGGTACCATACGTTGGAGTTAGTGTCATCAGGCCCGACTCTGCAGCCAGTCAGTGATGTTTGGCGGCTCAAGTACATTCACGTTGCCGTCACACCGCGCCCGACCGTGCAGTTGGCCGTTGCTGTTTTCTGGCTCAAGAACACGAAGACGATTATCAGGCCCGACTACTCAGTCGGTCAGTGTTTTTTTTTTTTCTGCCTCATTTATTTGTCACGGGGATAACAGGTACGCGGTCGTGCGGCCAATTGGCGTCAGTACAGGAGTATTTTGTCCCGGTGTCACGCTACGCAGTCAGTCAGCGGCGCTAGGCAAGGTGCTGTGGGTACCGATCTCTCCGCGCGTGCTCTCGTCGTTGAGCGAGCCGAGCGCAATGGCGGGCAGCAGGATGGCGATGTACAGGAAGATGGCCGTGGTCATGTACTTCAACAGGGTCTTGTTGTTACCCACGATGCCTGTAGGGGGAGACAAGCACACACAGACAGCCATCGTAAGAATTGTTTAGAATCATATCTGAAGAACGTAGCTAGTTAGCTAGTGACTTGTTGATCTGTAGCGATGCCGAGCGACTATCCGAGGAGCACAAACTAATGTAGCTAACGGGCGCGTCCTTTTGCGCAGGAAACAGGATAGCCACTGCGGGTTAGCATCACATTTGGGCGGAACATTTGGCTAACAACAGCGAACGCTGCTAACGCACAGGTAGCAGGTTAGCCACTTGAGTGAGTGTCCATTTGGGACAGATTATTATTTGGAGATCACAAGATAATGTGGCTAACAAATACCTGCGAAGGCATTCTAGGTGGGTTAGCATCGCGTTTGGGCGGATCATTTGGCGAACAACGGCTAACGCTGCTAACGCACAGGAAGCAGGTTCGCCACTTGAGTGAGTGTCCATTTGGGACAGATTATTATTTGGAGATCACAAGATAATGTGGCTAACAAATAGCACCGTCGCCTTGACGTGCCGCTATTAGCGTCAGGCTAACGCGTTGTCTGCCACGCAGATGCGAAGCTTCGTTTGGCCGAGTGAAACTGAGCTCGGCTTGAGCAAAACAGGCGGCGGGTGAATCGTACCATCTGTGAAGTCGGAGGCGTAGAGAGGAAAGCGGCGACACAGGTCCTCGTAAATCCCACGGCCGGCGAGGAAGAAGTCTGTACACTAGGAACACAGAGGGGGGGGGGGGGGGGGGGCTTGTTGTTAACGAGGTCGTTGCGACCCGACGGTGCAGGACGACCCGAGCGGCTCGGCGCCGTCGACATGGCAACTAGCGAGTGAGGGACCGAGGACACCCCGCAGCTTTCTTGGAGTTTCGAGTGTATCATTGTTTGGAATAATTACATCTGGTGGGGGGGTTGTGGGTTTTGGTTTTTTGTTTTTAGACAAGGATCATGTTTAAGGAACTGCGAGAGTTTTGGGAGAACAACGATTTCCAGTTCAAAAGAAATCAATCAAGGCACATTTGAATGATATTTTTGAATCGTCCCATTTGTCATTTGCAATCGTGGATGCGCTGTCGATGCTTTTTAAAAAAAAATTTAAAATTAATTTAGATGACATTGAAAAATCGAAATGAATTCGGTGTCTTCTCGACACAGATCATAAGGTTTAATTAAATGACGATAGCCGATTATATTTTGGGAAAGAAATATACAGTCAAACCTCGGTTTTCGTCCATAGTCCGTTCCAGAAGGCTGTTCCAAAACCGAAATTGTTCGAAAACCGAAGCCGCGCTCTTTTTAAAATCAAAATGTTTCCTGAACACGTCTGCTCACAATGGAAAGCAACACGAGGAAGCGAGAGGAGTCAAATGGTGCATTCAAGTGCGTTCGAGAACCGAAATTTGTTCGTCATCCGAGGCATAAAAAAATCGAAATTTTTGCTCGAAAACCGAATTGGTCGAGAACCGAGACGTTCGAAAACCGAGGTTTGACTGTATTCCAAATGTTGTCGAAGGGAATTTAAAAATAAGTCCAATAAAATGTATTCTCATTCTTTTCATTGAATTGACTTTTGGCGGTTTTTAATTTTGGACACAAAAACATCCATGAGGTGATCATTTATTTATTTGAAATTTCCCCTCCTTTTCATCTTCCTTCCTTCCTTCCTTCCTTTTCTGTTCATTGTTTTTTTTTGGGGGGCCTGAGGAAGGACACCCGACATGCTTGAGTGGAGGAAACACACGAGCGGAAAAATGTCTGCGAGCCCTCAACTGTCAGAAGGGCGTGCGCGTGGGCGCGTGGGCGCGCGGGTGCGCATGGCAGGGCTGTGAGGGATGTACGCTAAGCTTCTTTGGAAACGGAGGCGGAGCGATGGTGTGCAGAGGAAGAGAGAAAGAAGAACAAAATTGCCGCAAGTTGGCAAAATATGGACTTTTTTTTTTTAGGTGTGTGCAGAAGTGGGGAGGGGGTGCACCAAATCTGTTCAATTTTTTTGGGAGTGTGAAGGTCGGTGCGCCAAAGGTGTCAAGTGTTGGAAAGTTGTCGAGGACGCATAGCTTAAAAAGTTTCGGAAATGTCACTGGCGAAAAGGGGTGCGAGGTGCCCTTTTGCCTCATGTTTGCCACATTACAATGTTGGGGGTGCATGTGGAATACGAAGTTGCCATTCGAAAATGACCCAAAAGGCGAGCGAATGTGCGTGTGGGGGTGGAATGGGGAAAGAGGCGCGCTGACCTTGAGGGGCTTGTGTCTGCGGGGGTCGGTCTCCTCCTTGCCCAGGGCGGTGGGCTGCTGGTTGGCCGCCGTCAGCTGGTGGCGCTGGAACACCAGCGCCTCCTTGAACTCCTCCTGCGTTTTGGTCTCCAGAAGCTTCTGGCGGAAGGAGATGTCCGAGAAGAGCGTGGCGAACGTCCTGCCCAATTCCATCGCCGTCTTGGTGCTCTTCTGCGGGACGCAACGGTTGCCGACCGGCCGGATTAACGTGCGGGGAAAAGCCACTTTGCGCACCCCCCCCCCCCAGTGAAATATTCCAAATCAGCTAAGTAACGAATTGTCCCTTGACGAGTTTTTCCCCGGTGCAATTTTCATAACATCCCCCCTTGAACACACCATTGTATTTCAGCTCACCCCCCCCCCCAAAAAAAACCCCCACCCTCTCCTACATCTGCCCACCCCCCCTTGCACATCCACTGAATAAAGTCAAAACTTTTTAAATGCAAACGGGCGCTCTTCAAAACCTCACCAGAGATTCTCCAGGCCCTAGCAGACCCCCGAAAAAATTTTGGAAGTCACATGCCCATTTCAACATCCTGACACAGTGGGCGCACCCCCGTTGCTCCACATGAAAATTCCCAAACTTTTTTTCAAAATAATGCACATCCCGACAGGTGTGGCCACACCCTCTGGCCCCTGGAAATGTTCCCCCATTTTCAGGCACGCACACCCATGAAAACACAAACCCAGTCGGCGCACCCCCTCTCACCCTCCATCTTTTTAACTTTTATAAGCCTTCGAATGACGTCGTATATGACGCGATGAGGAACCGTCCCACGAAATTACGTTTTACTACAATCAATTGCATTTCCAAGCCTGTACTTTTTCCACTTTTACTCGAGTAAATATGACTAAAAGTTGTTTTTTTTTTGTGGGTTTTTTTTGCACAAGCGCTCGAGTGTCAAAATGCCGTCATCCTCTTCGCAGGTCGGCAAAGCGCTCCAAGTTCGGTTTTCCCTGCTCATTCCTCAAGGGCGTAAAAAGCTTCGGCTTGGTTTTGGTGGCGCAAGACGAGATCGTTTTCTTTTTTTTTTTCGGGTCGGATACGCCACTTTGACATTTTGCGGAGGGGTCGAAATGCTCGAAAACTGCCAGTCGCTGAGCTCCAAACAACCCAAAAATGAAAAAAAAAAAAAAAAAAAAAGAGGCATTCAGTGCCATGAGAGCAGAAATGTCGCAGATTGGTCAATATTGTTTGAGGCGACCCCGGCGCGCTAAAAGTCGGCAGTTGCTCTTTCGGCACCATTTCATCCCACAAATTCGTTTGGGCTAACAAGGAGGAAAAAAAAAAAAAAAAGAAAAAAAGTCAGCATCCAGCAGAGACAAAGAGAAAAAATAATCAGCCACCCGAGGGCAGGACTGATTACGCCCATTCACCGTGCGCGCATGTGTGTGTGTGTGTGTGTGTCAAAATATCCGCCGTGTCGAAAAACACAAATATCGAAAAACAAAATTCTATTTCAAACAATACCGATTTCAATTTGTGTAAATTATGAAAAAAAAGAAAAGAAAAACGACATCCCCCCAAAAAATGCAAGTTACGAAAAATCCTGTTCAAAATAGACCAAAACTATAAAAATAAGAACATGTTGTAAAGAGTCTAAAAATATTTACTGAAGTCTGTAAATATTTTGAATGAAATATATTATTGATTTATTGAATCAAGAATGTATTGCATTAAAAACATTAAAAATACACATAAAAATGTATGTGCTCAAAGTAATTGAAGTGTATTTTTTTTTTAAATCAAGAAAAGAGTTTCATATATGCTCAGAATGGGAAAAAACCACAACAAATAAAAACTGTATTTATATGTTGATTATAAAATTAATAATGGAAAAAATATATGACGAATAAAATACGCCAAAATATAAAAATAATACATAAACCGGAAATATTATGATTAAAAAATGTGATTCATACCACTATTAAAAAGAAAGAGAAAATATCCAAAAAAATACAACCAATAAAATAACAAAAATATAAAGTAGCATTAAAAAAAAAAAAAAAAACAATCAGCAATAGCATATGAAAAAAAAGTCACCGCTCATAAATCCGCACCAAGGTAAAAGACAAGATGGCGCCTGAAATATTGGGACTTCAATCTTACCATCTTGAGCGGCGCCAGGACCAGGATGACGTAACGGACCTCGCAGCAGTTCTCCCCCCAGTTCTGAGGCCTCTCCAGCCGTGAGATGCACACGTGGCGGCGCTGGAGGTTCTTCAGGTTGCACCTGCGCCCGCGCACAAGAAGCTCAAGGCCGCAATTTGCATCAACGGTCAACCTCACAATACAAGGAATCCCCCCTCCCCCCCCCCCAACCCCCAAAAAAAAAGAAAGAAAGAAATCAGATGAACTTCAAGTCGAAAGTCAAGTAATCCGTCACAGGTAAATCGTCTTTTACCTTGGACTCACATGAAAAAATATTTTTTTTAGGGCATTCCAACTCTTTTTAGTTTTCAAGTGGTTAAAAAAAAATAATAAAGAAAAAAAATTATATATATATATATATATATAAAAAATATTTTTTTTGTGAATCCAAGATAAAAGACGATAGGAAATCATCCTTTCCTAGTGACACAAAATTTGAACCCGGTACCTTTGTGAAGCCGACGTGCTAACCACTTACCGGGCCGCATATATATATATGTTTTTTTCCAATCTATATACTGTATCTAAATTTTTTTTTTTATATACATTTTTTTTTTTAACCACTTGAAAACTAAAAAGAGTTGAAAAGCCCTAAAAAAAAATTGGGCTTTATGACTCACTTTTCAGATTTCCCAGAAAATGTTTTGGGAGTATTTGAACAAATTTTTTTTTTTAAGTTCATGGTACATTCCATCATAAGTCAAATTTTTTTTGTCACTAGGAAAGGATGATTTGTGTAAATTATGAATCATGAATTTTGCATGAATTAATAAATCCAAGCAATTTCTTTGAATTTGCGGCCACCGGAAATCTTTTTTCCGAGTTGCACTTAAAGGGCCGATGAGCATCAAAGTCGGAGCGAAAGGCTAAGCTGTGACGGACGACTTTGCTTTTTTTTCGCTCGATCCAGCGTCGCGCGTCGCACTCACAGTATGCAGAGCCAGGACTGCTGGTAGTGAACTCCCGTGTCCGTGGCCGTCACGCCCTGGATGGTCTCGGACAGAAGGTGAACTAGGCGGGAAAAGAAAACGCGTGACAACGCGGAATAGCCACGCCCCCCCCCGGTTGCGCAAACTCGCACGACAATGTGAGAGCGGGCCAAGGGGGAACGTCAAGGTCGGACACATCAGCACGCACACGCACACTCCACAACCCTCATTTCAACCATACGCTGACCTCAGATTGCGACGTTAATTTGGAACCTTAACACCCAGATTTGAAACCTTATCCCTCCCTTGGTTGCAACCTTAATTTGACACCTCTGTTTGAATCTCCAATCCATGTCTAGAACCTCCATTTGGAACCCCAACCCCCCTGTGTCGATACCTTCATTTGAAACCTGAACCCTTTTCTGGAGCCCTAACCGTGGCTGCAAACCCAATTTGGAAACCCTACCACTGATTTGAAACCCTCGCATGATCCCGAAACCCTGATTTTAAAACCCCATCCCTTCCTCAAAACTTCAAGATGAAACCCAGATCCAATTTCAAACCCGATCCCCGAAAGATTAATTTGAATCCCCCTCGCGTGCCTTGTCTTGAAACCCTAATCCTTCCTGGAAACCTGACCTTGAAACCCTAACTCTTGTCTTGCGACAAACACAACATTCTTGTCCGCAACCTTCAATCGGGCACGCGTTTGTTCTTCGCCACGCGCTCGCGCCGTCTCGGCCCCCGACCCGAAAGGCTCGCGTTCACGGCGGTATGTGACGGCCGTCGCCATGGCAACCGGCGGAACGAGGCACAGAGAAAGAAAGAAAAGAAAGAGAAAAAAAAAGCAGAAGGAGAACATTTCAATTTCACCAAAACCTCAGTCGGGAATCACGCGAGAGCGTTTGCCCAATTTTGAAAGCCGAACCAAGGCTTCAAACCCAACCCTGTCTTGAAACCCTACCAACCATGACAGTGCGAGATAAATAAAGAACGTACGCTATCTGTGCTGCCGAGTAAGTCAAGTAAATGACGGCCAATTAGTCACGTGGCGGAGAGATTTGCTCTCAACTTTGCCGGTTGACGTCTTTGCTGAGGTCGCGCCGCTCTGAGCGCGCGGCAACGCCACAAAAGAGAGACGTCGGATGGCGCTTCGTCGACCGATGACGACGAGTATTCATTCGGATGACTCTCCGACTGCCGCGAGTACTTTTGACGGGTAAAACGACACACGGGCCAAATACCGCTGAGGTGAATGAAGTCGGATGTCGGCGGCCTCCGCGAGTTGTTCAAATTAGCCATACGACGCTAATTTCGGAGCTAATCCTTGTTCGAAACTCCAACTCTCAACACTGTTTTTGAGACCGTGATTTGAAACCCCAAGGCTTTCTTGAAACCCTCGCGGAAAAAAAAAAATAAATAAAATTCCCATGAGGATGTCCCAAATGCGGCCGATATTACAGAGGGGCCTTCTAATAACCCAAACGCGGCTTCTAATATGCCTCGTATTGGCTGGAGGTGCGCGGGCAGGTTGAGGAGCATCTTTGGAGGTGACCTCAATAATACCCCACAATCTTATGCAGCCTCAGAGATTAACTGTCTGTCTCACACACACACACACACACACACACACACACACACACACACACCCCGAGGAATGATTGGTTTCCCTCATGGCTCGGTGGAAGGAGGTGATTAAACGAGAGACGAGGTGGCAGATGAAACACTTATCCTATATGGAGGCATAGATCACGGGGTCAATCAGCACGCAGCATGCTGATGATGTCACAGCACGCCGATAGGAATGTGGAGGGGAGGGGGGAGGGGGGTGTGGGGGGTGAGAGCCGCGCACATCCTCCAGGACGCCAATCGTAGGATGGCAGCGAGGTCGAGTGGCGCTGACATGCTAACGCTAAATTGCCGTTACGTAACGTCGGCGCGCGAGGAAAAGCTCATACGACGATGGAAATTATAAGTAGAGGACGCTAATGTGTCGTGCGTGCTCACAATTATAAAATATTTTCCAAATCCAAAACAGCGATATCCACCTTATACGTTACTCTCCAAGAACTAGGAAACAGCTAGCATACAGTATGACCAAAAAACAAAGCAATAGGAGGCTAACGAGTTACGCTAACTCGCAATTATGAAGCATTCTCCGACAAAAACTGTCCACGTTGCTCAATAAACCAGGAAGTAGCGTGAAAAACAACATACGACACAAATGATGAGACGCTAACACGTCATGCTAACTCACAATAATGAAGCATTCTCTAATAATGTCGACATGTTACGTTACTCTCCAAAAACCAGGAAGTAGCATTCAACCAACCAAAGAAACAAACAAACTGATTTACTGACTATTTTTTGTCTACACAAACATTTTCTTTTCAACGACTTGAGACGAAAAGAGCTTTTTGGCTAACGGCTACGTTAGCCGCTAAACGGGCAAGGGGGGCGCGGATCCGGGCGGGTGGAATGGCGGCGCCGTGGATGGAGATGGTGATGGGGACACGGGCTGGAGACATTTGGACATTTGGACATTTTTGCTCCCGTCATAGCTTACCGTCATCAAAGAAAACAAAACTGTGAGACATGTCTGCGTGCAAAACAAAGGAGGAAGGAAGAAAGAGGGGGGGGGGGGGGAAGACACAAGTCAAAAAAAAAAACCAACCGAACAAACAAAACATTTGCTCTTTTGTGGTTCGTATGAATCCTGCCTGACATGTTTTTACGTGACCACGATTAAAAAATATATAATCACGACAATGGAAAGCGTCTCATGCTATCCGGTTAAAGGGCGCATTAAAGAGTTAACAACAGAAAATAAGCTGAGGGCATTCACGATTTGTGCCCCACCAAAAAAAAAAAAAAAACCATCCCAGGCCGCTGCAAATTCTGCCCGGCAACAAGCAATTTGGTTGCTAATTGGCCGTATTTTCACGCGAGAAACGTCTCGAATGTGCCGTGCGACTCTCCCCGAATGCTAATCCGCGGCATGTTTGCTTGCATAACTGAAAAAGTGTTACATCACATCTGCTAGCCGCCGCCGCCGCCGCTAATTAGCTCCTGGCTGGCTCGCGTCGGCCATGATTGTTGTTGCTGCTTAAGATGTTACCTCGGGAGGGAAAAGCTGCTCGAGTTTTGGGGCCGAATTAAAAAGTATCCCCCCCCCCGCCAACTCGAGCGCTAACGAGAGGGTTATTCCAGTGCGTCTCCTCCCCAATTACAAAGTCGAGCAAAGCAACGTCCCGCTTGAATATATCATCCTCATAAATGTTACAATGACTTACGATGCGTCACATTAATTCGGTAGTTCCGTAAATCTCTCCCCCCCCCCCCCCCCGCCGGACTCTCAAGTACATTACATTGAGTGCACTGGTGATTTTTGCGTAATAGCATCCAGCAGATGGCGCTTCTTTCGTTGCTTTTTCGTGATTTAACAGCAACAATGAGTGACGATTGTGTTCTACGAATTCTGCCTAGCAACAAGTGATCACAGGGCCAAGGCGGAACATCCGAGCTCTTGTTCGTTGTCACTTTTTTTTTAGAAATTTAACAACGTATGAGCTGAAACTGCGCTCCGCAAATTCTACCGAGCAACAATTCTTTCATACTTTTTGGTGTTTGAATAAAATGTGGGCTGTGGGGCACATAGGATTGTGCCCCACGCCTTCCGCCTAGCAACAAATGCTGACATGACCTGCAAAAAAAAAAAAGCATCAGAACTCCAACTTGTTCTAACTTTGAAGTGATGTACCGACAACATTTTCGGTTCAGGGGCAGAAAAGTCACTGGCCAACATATTCTGCCTAGCAACAAGTGCTCACCCAAAAAGGAAAGAGCATCTGAGCGCCATTTTTTTTCATACTTTTTGGTGATTAGTCATTCTTTTCCACGAATGGTACGTCACAAATTCTGCCTAGCAACAAGTGATTAGAAAAAAACCCCCCGTCATTTTCTATTGGCTGGAAAAGTCTCCAATTGTTGTGCGCGTGAAGAGCAACCTCCTCCCAGGAAGGGGGCGGCGGCAGAGTGGCTGCCGGCTGCCATGTTGGAGAGGCGTTTGAGTAGCTTCGCCGGAGACAGATGACAGCACTCAATTATCACCTGGCCCAGGTGTCAACGGCGCGGGGCCGCGGCGGTCCCACGAGACGCCGAGCGGGCCGCAACATGACAGGCGGCGGCCACCTCGGCGAACCTTCGCCGGAAGCGCCAATCATCGAATCGGCTTCTTGTCAACAAGGCAACGTTTTGATTTGAAATCAAACTTCAAAAGACCGTTAAGATGTTCCCAATCCCCATCCAGGACACCACAATAGCTCGCCTCAGACTGTTTTCGGGTCCTCGCCGCCGCCGCCGTCGACCGTACTCACCGTTGACTTCCTGCGCGCCGGCGTCGGTGAAGAGCAAGCTCATGATCTCCTCAAAGTTGCACCCCGGCTCCGGGGCGTTGTCGTCCTGTTCGACGTGTCTCAGCATTCTCTTGAGGACGTCGTCCAGCGACGCCGCCGTCTCATCCAATAGGATGCTGGCCCGAGCCAGGAAGCCGTCGAGGTCTCGGTGGGCGCGGATTTCCTCCTCGAAGTTCATCAGCTTCACGTACTGCGCCACACACACACACACACACGTCGGGCGTTTTTAACAACGGCTAGCGTGTTAGCAATCACCACACAAACCGCGTGAGCGTTGCTAGCTAAGCTACATTGCTAGCTAAGCTACATTGCTACATGGTAGCATTCTACATATCCAGAGACACACACACACGCGCACACAAACACACACACACACACACACACACACACACACACACAAATACTGTATCTATATTATAATAATAATTCTTTTCCTGCCCCCCCCCTTTACTCGGTACTTTGCGTGAGCATTGCTAGCCAAGCTACATTGCTAGCTAAGCTACATTGCTAGCTAAGCTACATTGCTACATGGTAGCATTCTACATATCCAGAGACACACACACACGCGCACACACACACACACACACACACACACACACACACACACACACACACAAATACTGTATCTATATTATAATAATAATTCTTTTCCTGCCCCCCCCTTTACTCGGTACTTTGCGTGAGCATTGCTAGCCAAGCTACATTGCTAGCTAAGCTACATTGCTAGCTAAGCTACATTGCTACATGGTAGCATTCTACATATCCAGAGACACACACACGCACGCACACACACACACACACACACACAAATACTGTATCTATATTATAATTCATTCTTTCCCTGCCCCCCCCCCCCCCCTTTACTCGGTACTTTGCCACCCAAAAGTCAAAAGACAGCCTGAGATTCTTTCAAGAGACGCTCGAGCGGACGGCCAGATTTTTACGGTTCAATAAAAAGCGTCGACATCCACCCACCCAGCCCTCCCGTCGCCCGCCACCCCCCAATCATCACTCCTTGTCCCGGAGTATCGATCGGGAGATTGACGAAAAAATCCCAAAGACGAGCGGAATCCCGCTGCTCTTTGCAAAAACATGAAAGGACGTCTTGATGGAAGACATTGTGACACACCGCATTGCCACACTGTGTTTGTTTGCGTGTCTGGAGACGCGGGTGGGCGGCTATTTTGGGCTCTCGTCAAGTGCGCGTGGGGGGGGTTTTTTTTCTTTCTTTTCTCTTCTTTAAATAACAATGTCTGTCGGATCAAAAGCGGCGCGTAGAACACACGGAGCCGCTGCAGTGAGGATATGCAGACCAACGTCAAGAATGCTCATTTGACGACAGCGTGCAATTCATGGAAAAATACACGGGACATTATGTCCGTTCGTTAGTTCTTGGCATTAGAATGATGAATATACAGCGCAGTCAGTAAATATTAAAGCGAGTGCTAACGGAAAGTCCAAATATACCTCACTCAAGATGCTACGCTAATGATGCGCCGGGTCGATGTAAGACACACAGAGCATAGCGAGCGTGACAGCAGAGCATCGGGGTTGGCAGGATCACTCGCCAATGCGTCAGGTTGTGCGACTCGTTTTTTATCATAAGAAATAATCATTATAAAAATAAAAATTAAATAAAATAAAAATTATAATAAGAAAATAAAGGTTTTTTTATTCTTATTCTTATTTATTTATTTATTATTATTATTATTATTTATTCATTTGTTTTTACAAAAACGGATGATGATGACGCCCTTCCAACGGACACGCACGTTTTGCATCTTGAGCGGCATGCCGCTAACCCCGCTAGCTCGTTAAAGCTCTCTTTATTAGTGAAGGCAGTCGAGGCTCACCCTCCTGGACGTGTTGAGCAGGACGCAGCCCGAGTCGTCGCTCTCTGCACGGAAGCAAAACAAAACACCATTAGAGAGGAGGGTCAGGTTAGCCATCGCACACGTTTTTAGGCGACGTTGTCGTGTCGTGAGAAGAAAAAGTTGAAGGGCAAAAGAAGGCAACTGAAGAAGGTGAAGTGTATTTTCTGACCTGATATTTGAAGCAGAGCTTTAATCGGTGGGCATTAGTCTTACTTAACCCCCATGTAGTAATTATCCCAAAATTGGACATTTCGGACACTTTGGACGATTTTGGACACTTTGGACGATTTTGGACTGTTGGGCAAATGGACACCACAGACAAAACAGTCGCTTAAAAATACTGCATGAGGGTTAATTAATGAAATCTTGTTTCGATGAGTAGTCCAGTCTTTACACAGATATCATTCATCCATTGTGTGCTTTGAAATGCACGAGATGAGACTAAAATGATAATAATTGGTTTAAATCAAGAACAAACAATTACAAATTTTCGCCTTTATGAGGCAAAGTTCTGTGTGCCTCACCTGCCATTGGGCCATCTGTGGTTTTATGTGATCAGTAAATGTAACATATGAACAGATTCTGAACATGAATTAGGTCAATTCAGCGATTCAGATGATGCAATCATGGGCATGTTTGAATTCAAAGAAAATCTAAATAACGGCCAGAGAAGTAAAATGAATGGAAAGTTTTGTTTGTTTGTTTTTTTTAACTCATCGTGTTGCAGAAGAGGCGCTGCCTCCCCGACCATGCGTTCCTGAATTGAGACAATAGAACAGTAAAATCATGTTGCCTCTGCAGAGAATTGGGGGAAATTAACATTTTAGGAAAAAAAAAAATCTGATTTGCATGAAAAACTTTTGGAAATATTTTTGCAAAAGGGGGGCGGGGGTGTTGAACCCAAATTCATTTCTAAAATCAGGACAGGCAGTGGCAAATGATCATTTAAACCAAAGAATATTTCAGTTTCTTGGGAAATATTTTTTCAATGTATGGAAAAGGTTTTTTGAATGTGTGGAAATAATTCAAACATTTGAGAAAAATACTTTTTTTTAACTGGATATTAAAAAAGCATCTATACACAAATGAAGAGCTTTTTTTAATTCAAAAAATGAAATTCTTCAACACAATATTTTGATAATCTACGAAAATATTTAGAAAATGTCCAAAAATATTTAAAAAACTTTTTTTTTTAAACTCCGATACTTATTTTTTTTTCTTTTCACACTCTGTCACCATACCCGGGATTGTCTACAATTTCCAAAGGCAAATGAGACATTAGGCAAAAAAAGAGAAGCGGCTGGGGCAGACGGCTCAAGACTCGCCGTCAAGAACACGTTGCTCAGCAAAGCAGGATCGACCAAATGAGACCAATTCAAGCAATTCAGGCGGTGAAGTGAGAGTGAAGGCAAGGACGAGATTTTTCCCCCGAAAAAAAAGCGAAGGCGAGGAGGGATCGTTGAGAAGCGAGTCTGCTTCTGCGATAACGCTATTAATCTGCACATGATTCCGAGCTCTGTGGCGAGAGAAGACGCCCCCCCACTCCCCCACCCCAAAAGAAAAAACTGCGGCTAAACCTTTTATATCGGCCGCCGTTATGTAACGCGCGGGCACAATGTGATTAGCTTCGGCGCGGGCTTTCCTCCGTGGCCTGTCGGAGGAATCAATGGGATCTTAAGGAAGACGTCGTCTCTGCTGCGTGACCGGGATCTTTGGGGGAGGGGGGGCAGGGAGGTGGGGGGGGGGGGGGTGCACGTGGCCTGGCTGGCTGACACCACGCTCTAATTGCTGTCGGGCGAGCGTTGCTAAGAAGATCATTTTTGCATCCATAAAAGAAGATTAGCGACACGCCTCGACTGATGTGAAGTAATCCTCCTTTTTAACAATCGTGACAATGAAGCGCGCTCATCAAAGGAGAAAGCTAACTAATGACATCCCACATTGCGAATCGCCCCCAAGTTCCGACCGAGTCGTTCCAAGTACTGACTACAAACATAAGATCAATCAAACTTGATCTATGAAAGGAACGTTTGCCATTGCGCTACGCTGAAATGAAATGGAGGGGATAGACTAGCTAGCTAGCTAGCTAGGTATGGAAGATGCGCTTGACTCAGTAGCTAGCTACTGAGTCAAGACCTCTGACTGAGTCAAGAGCTAGCTAGCTACTTGTAGCTAGCTCTTGACTCAGTCAGTAGCTACTGAGCTAGCTAGCTACGCTACTCAGTAGCTAGCTAGCTACGAGTAGCTAGCTAGCTACTGAGTAGCTACTGAGCTAGGAGGTAAGCAGAAGCGTTTTATGCCACTTGCTAATTCTCATATAGAAATGGAAGATGCGCTCATATAGAAATGGAAGCATGACTAGAACCAAATATTGACAAAACACTAAATCTAAGTATGAACAGGCTCGGTTCAGCCGAACTCTTTCTGTCGAGCTGTCTCGTGACTGTGCGCAAACGCGCTTGACGTGGAGATGAAAAGCATTCACATCATATTCCGGCGGACATTTTGAATGACCAACGGGAACATGAAGTCGACTTTGTCCTACCCCCCCCCCCACCCCCGCCGCGCAAGGAAAAGTGTGAGATTTATTCCCGCGCCGACCTTTTGGGTAAACAATAAATCTGCGCTCGACGACGCAGCGCAAAGTGACGGCTCGATCATATTTGACGAAAAATGATGAGACAATAATATTTGACAGTGATGAGGTCGAACGTCCTCGCGTCCCGTCTTTGACTTGCCGCCATCAATCTTGGACACGTAGCGTTAGCTCGCCTGCAGTTGAACATCCCGCGGACAAAACGTGCGCTGGTGCAAAAAGGTTGACTTGGGGAGGAGGAAAAAAAACAACAACAAAAAACAAAAACGAGGAGACAACGGCAGCGGGTTTGATTTTGAGTTGGTTTTCAGCATCTATCGGTGTTCAGTGCCAGTTTGTCTAATTTGATCTGACAGCGTCTCGTCACTTTTGAAGCTCGTGGGCATCTGTCGCTCTCCTGGTGCACCTGGGACCGTTGCCATGGCAATGGTTGACCCCCCCCCCCCCGGGAGGACGGGAGGTGGTGGGGTTGGTGGTGGTGGTGGTGGTGGGGGCGCTACCCGGGTCCAAATGGTGTGCACCTGCCACCTTGTCGTCATGGAAACGGTGCAGTCGTATGTCGAAAGTGGAGTTTTTCGGGTTTTTTGGGTGGTGGTGGAAGGGTGGGGTTTGGGGGTTGGGGTTTGGGGGGGGGGGCGTGTTCTCAGAACGGATGACACTATGCCTTGTTTAGCATTAGCATTAGCATTTAACATCTCTAACATTGTGCCTGCTAATAGCGTCGGCGCGGTGTCTGTTTGCGCGCGTGTCTGGTTTTTCTTTTGTGACGCTTCCAGTTTATTTGCGAACAAACACACCCTTTATTCGGATGACGACCCACATACACGCACCGCAGACACACATCATTGTTCAATATCACAACGTGGTAAAAATAGCCCTGCTAATTTTACTAGCATAAATCAGAAGATGACGCCAAGGAGTCGGAACAACTTAAAAGCCTTTCGCCTTGGCCAAATGCTCCCAATTTGGCTCCAAGGCATCAGGATTAGACAACAAAAGCGCCTCCTTGGATCACACGGAGTGCGAGCATCTCTAAGTACGTTAGCATCTGCGAGGGTGTTAATATCTCTAACGGTGTTACTATTGCCAGCCCCGTGTCCGCATTCTAAAATATGTTCCTGTCTCCAGATGAGTTGCGATCTGAGCGCGGTCGCATCGTTTTGAGTGAGTCCCTTGAAAGGTGTGTTAGCAAGTCAGTTCACGTCTTTGAGGATGTACAAGCGAGTTAGCGTCACTGAACGTGTCCGCGTCTTTGAGCGTGTCCGCGTCTTTGAGCGTGTTTGCATCTCGAAGCGAGTGAACGTTTGCGAACGTGTTTGCAACTTTCAATGAATTTGCATCTTTAAAAATTTTGCGTCGCTCAACAAATTAGCATCTTCAAGCGTGCTGCCATCTCTTGTGGCGTTAGCGTCTCTAAATGTGTTCGCCTCGATACTTTAAATGAGCTAGCATCATTGAATGTGCGAGCCCCTTGAGTGTCTTAGCATCGCTTAACGAGTCAAGAGTCTTTGCGTGGGTGAGCATCTATGTGTTGGCGTCATTGTATGCGTTAGCCTACTTTTGCGCATTAGCATATTTAACAGCCATGTTCTCCCGTGGGCATAAGTCAGACTGGGTGTACGACCTCTCCGCGGTCCGGCCAAATCTGTTGTTAACATACACTCATGCCAAGTGGAGCAACCTTCAAATGCGGGCATTGTCTGTCAAATTTGGCCCGGCATACTAAATCTAGTATGTCTAGTTCTAGTATAGTGAGCACTAGTTCTGTTATAAGCATCTTGAAGAGGGTACACCGACCTGATCCAGGGGCGACCTGGTTGTCGTAAAGATGGACGTCATCCGCAGAGGTGATGGGCGAGTCCTGGACCTCTTCTGGGCCCTCCTGTTCCCCATCCGGCTCCCCCTCCCTCTGCTCTGAGGACACCAAGAAACACCATTTAGTATTTTAGCCAAGCCTTTGCCAAGCTAACGAGACTCCTTTGGGCTTGTATCGGGTGTACCTTGCCTTTGCTAACAGCACAAAAACAATGATGACCTCATCAGGATAGCGCACGCGCCGCAAGTCCAGATAGGGAAACTTTTGTTGGTGATGTGTATCGTCGGATAACCACGGTAAACATCACCAACAACAATGCTAACGGATGAATGAGTTAGCCGCCAGTTACTAATTATCTTGAGCAAAGGCCTTGCCCATATTCCCCAATTCCTGATCATTTACTCAACTTTTCAAGACATCAGAAGTAACGTTTAACCAAACGTTCACAATAATTTATTAGCTACGAAATGAGCACCGCTAATGCAATGATGTCCTTGGTCCAGTCTGTGTTTGTGCTCGTAGCCACAGGCTTCTCTGGTGTTTTTGTCCCATTGGAATTGAGAAATAAAATCAGACCCCCCCCCTTTCCACTCTGATTCGCACACCCCGACACACAACAGCTCGGCATGGTGTTGTTTGAAACTATTCCAAAGCTATAACGCTGCATAGCGTTACTCACAAGGCCGAGCAATTACAAGCAAAATATTTTTCTCATTTTTTTTCCCTTCAATGTTCTGCAGTGATCGCACAATATATTGCCATTGGAAAAAAAACATTAACCTCAAGAAAATTGGTTGAAAATTTCACACGTTGTGACTTAATTTCAATGTCCATGCATTGCCTGTGATAGGAACGTTGCCCCTACCAACATGTCCGACACAAAGTCGTGTCGCTTGTCCATTCTGATTCAGTGTGCTGGCGTCTTCTCTTCATATCTGTGGCTAACAGTTCTCATTTCTCTTTGTCGTAACATTTGCTCTGTGTATGCTACGTTGGCTTAGCGTCTTGGTGAAATCGTATGTGAGAAAGTTCTGGTCCAAACTCACCCATTTCCTGAAAGAAGTATCCATTCTTGGACATGCCACAGGGAGGCACCTCTGCCAGAAGAAAGAAAGAAAGAAAGAACAACAGTCATGTGACCTAAAGGGCGGTGCGCTACGTCGCAATCATATGATATAACGGCAATCCAAAAGCAATATGAAACGAGAATGACCATAAAGCAATTGGGTCATACTTGCGCTAATCCAAAAAGATCATCACCATTAGCTCAACTGGCTAAAGGACAGTAGCCAGGCTTCACGTATAACACGCGTTTTACAGATCAAACAAATACAATCGCTACTCTTAGCAATGCTGACAAAAGACAACCGAGGATCACAAGTTGTTCTGGTAGCGCTAGCGATGCTAGCAAAACATGATCGAAGTCTATGAGGCGATCTTCTGCGTTCAACGAGGTGACCTGTTAGCAAAAACAATACTAACAACACATGATGACCTGCTAAAAATGCTAACAAAACGTGATAGAGGTCTGTGAGGTCGCCTGCCTGTGCTAACAATGCTAACAAAACGTAACCATGAATTAGCCACACGGACGTCAATGTTTTACAGATAATAGGGAGCAGCGTGGCTAACGCTACATGCGATTGAACAGTCACCGCCGACTTAAAGTTACTGTGCTAAAGGTAGCACAGCTGTATGATTCACCTTAATCTGACATTCATGACAACATTTTTAGCCATGCACACAAATATTTCATCGTCATAAATCCACACGAAAGCTGATGACTTTTTTTTTTTTTTCCTCGCCATGTGATGGCCTGTCACTCATCTGGAAGAAACCGACCCCGCTCGCCTAGCTTTCAGTACATTGGCGCTGCCGCTAACGTCGCTTGAAATGTCATCGACCTGCAAGGTGACATTTTCTAAATGCCGGTAGGGGAAAAAAATGAAACTGGTAGTTTTCCCCTTAACCTCGCTGAAGGGTCGCTGCTGTCACACTGTACGATGCCGCCGCTGCTGCTGCTGCTGATGATGATGATGATGAGATTCACTCAAGCTAAATGACCCTTTTTGGATGTACACAACACTGCGAGGCAACCTCATGACATGTGGGCTGATTTTGCCCGCGGGGGAACTTTTGAAGAGAGAGACTCGCCCCTGTCCGGAGGGCACTTGCATTTTTGCACATTTAAGCGGGGGGGGGGGGCAGAATTGGGCCTCCGGCAATGCGAGAGCACGAACATGCTAACGACACGCGCTAGCGGCACATGTCGGAAAATGTGCGGACACGTTGAGTCAGGTGTTAAGGTATGAAAGGAAGAGCGCAAGGTGCGCGAATGGTGTTTTCAATGCATTGGCAGGAACGTTCGGTACACTGACTTTAGGATAAACTTCCATTGGGCAAAACGGTGATCAACAATCATTTTCCGGCGATCACGCTGCGCGAATGGTGGCGGGACACAGGGCCAAAGTTTTCAATGCATGTGCACTTGGGAGACAAAACGTTCTTCTGTTTCTTTTAGGTGTAATTCCAATATCGGCCACTACGTGGTGCCCCACTAGTTTGACACTGTAAATTTGACTAGAGAAGAAGATTGCAAACTGGTAGAAGATCAGCCTCGATTTTGCCGATGATGATTAAACGTGGCGGCACGGTGGGGCACGTCCGCCTCGTCGTTTCCAGGTGCAGGGTTCGATTCCGGGCGCCAGACTTCCTGTGTGGAGTTTGCCTGTTCTTTCCCGTGCCTGCGTGGGTTTTCTCCGGGTATTCCGGTTTCCTCCCGCATTCCAAAAACATGCGTGGCAGGTTAACGGAACACTCCAAATTGTCCTTGGGTGTGACTGTGAGTGTGAATGTTTGTTTGTCTGTGTGTGCCCTGCGATTGGCTGGCAACCAGTTACTCCGCCTACTGCCCGAAGTCAGCTGAGAAAGGCTCCGGTACACCCGCCACCCACCTGAGGATCAAGCGGCACGTGATAAAAATATTATATTGTACTAAATTATATTATATTATATTATATATAAAATAACAACAATTCGGCCCTCAAAATTGTTGCCATGGCAATTTAACCCGTACTCCGCACCCGCATAGTACTCTTATGTTGCAGCCTTTCTCCACGCTTGTAAAACCAGATACGGCTGTAGCATTATCGCTAATGCAAACAAACGACAATCAGAAGAAAAAAAAAAGACGACTGCGTGGTTGCCAAGGCAGCGGCCGGGAGACCTCGCTCGCCAGTTTTGCATGCGGATGATTTTTGAGGTCTACATTTTGCGGCGACGCGACTCCCTCCTGTTGTCTTGACGAGCTCAGCGAGGCGACCGACTGGTTTGCTTGACAACGACAAAGTGGGAGCCCAGAGCCGCGCACAAGATTTTAGCACCAGGGTGAACGCCGCATTATTTCATCGATGTTTCCATCCCAACAACCTTGGAGTGCCGCGTTTCACCGCCGATGAGCGGGAGGGAAAAAAAAAGGGGGGGGGGGAATCTTTTTGTGATCGAATGACGCAGCCTTGCAGCTACAGAGTGTTTTGGAATGATTGTGGCGGCTAAAAACATGACGGGCTTGCATTGAAGAGCAACAGGGGGTTACTGTGGGCCAGGAAGTAGTTGAAAAGCCCTGCAAACAAATTTTCAGCCATAAAAAAAAACACATGTTATGTTATTCACAACAAAAGTTAAAACTGACTGTTATTGTTATTGCATTTTACCATTATCGGTAATAAACGATATTTTGCACTTGTATGACATTTACATCGAGAAGGTTGAAAAAAAAAGAGAGACTCATAAAGCTCAAGTATGCCATCATAAAACTCTGCTTGAAATCCGTCATAAAAACTGAGATTGGGTGTCCTATTGTTATGACAATTTGGATGACGTTACATTTAAACAGTGGTTAACTTCCACTCGTATGACGCGTGCTGTGACATCATTGAACTTTGCATGATACCTTTCTCCGCGCGACCCCTCGTGAGGATAAGCGAATCAGAAATGTGGGTGGGTGATACCTTTCATATTTAAGTTTTTTTTTTATGTGTCTTTTTGTCATTACATTTTACTATTAACAGTGAACATGTTTTTCATACGCGTATATGTGACAGTTAAGAATGTTAAAAATGAAATGCACAAAGCGCTAAGGTAACTTTGCACTGCACGTTTGTCCTTAATGTTGAAACTGAGTGCCCGATTGTTATTACATTTGACCTGAAACGGTGGTTAACTCCGTTTTGCATCGTAATACATTTAAGAAAAAATATTTGAGTGTGACTTAGTTAACTTGTTCTGGACTTTTATCAACAAAGTTGTAACTGGGTGTCCTATTGTTATTACATTTGACCTGAAATGGTGGTTAACTCCGTTTTACATCATAATACATTTAAATATTTTTTTAGATGAGCGTTCAAGACAAGTGTGACTAATTTAACTTGTTCTGGACTTTTATCAACAAAGTTGTGACTGGGTGTCCTATTGTTATTACATTTGACCTGAAACGGTGATTAACTCCGTTTTACATCGTAATACATTTAAGAAAAACAAATTTTTAATGAGCGTTCAAGACAAGTGTGACTTAGTTAACTTGTTCTGGACTTTTATCAACAAAGTTGTAACTGGGTGTCCTATTGTTATTACATTTGAACTGAAATGGTGGTTAACTCCGTTTTACATCATAATACATTTAAAAAAATTTAGATTTTTAGTTAATGACTTTTATCAACAAAGTGTGATGGTGGTGGGCTTAGTCACAGTAGGTACCGGGTTCGATGTTCTGTGTGGATGTTCTCCCCGGGCTTGCGTGGGTTTTCTCCGGGTGCTCCGGTTTCCTCCCACATTCCAAAAACATATGGCAGGCTCGTTGGGCACTAAAAAGTGTGAGCGTGATGGTTGTTCGTCTCTGTGGTGCGTCCTCAGGGTGTCCCCCGCCTACTGCCCGAAGTTGGGATAGGCTCCAGCACCCCCCGCGACCCTAGTGAGGATGAACATGAAATGGTGGTTAGATTTTTTTTTTTTAAAGCATTAAGCAGGAGTGTGACAGAGTTAACTTTATCAACAAAAGTGTGACTGAGTGTCCTCTTGTTATGACATTTGACTGTAAAAAAAAAAACGGTCAGAAGGCAGTTTTAGAATCTTACGGGAGTCGAATTTTAGTCAAATGTATGCTCAGTCTTAACGAAAAAGGCAAAGTGGAGTCAAAGCACGCCGTCGTCATCTCGTCTGTTGAGCGCAGGTCACAAGACGCGACACAACCAACAACCAAATGGGAGGTACTGTACAGGTTATTCAGGTTAGAGTACCTTATTCAAATTTGGAAAGGAAAATATTCTTGAAGTCCTTCCACAGCAAACCTGCTTGGTCGGAAAAAAAAAAATATGTTGGCATGCAAAGGTCAAAAGCGCACATATTTTCAACTTGGATTTTCTTTTTTTTTTTAAGCGTACGTCCTGATCGGCAGATGGCCGTTGCCCTGAGGCAATGCCACGCTTAAAATGGCTCTTTCCCTACTTCCACGTCATGCAGGCTCGCTGTGGTTTCTCGTCTCCGAGTTGTTGTTTTTTTGTTTGTTGGGGGAGGTTTGGGGTTCTTTGGTGGTGGGGGGGGGGGAGTTACATCCTGTCCACTACGCACGCGCGCGTGACTTTTCGCGTGGTGTGTACTGCACATGACAACATGCGGCATTTTTTTTTTTTTCCTCCACGGGGAGGAAGGCGGCGCGGCATAAATGAAAAGCGGCAAGCGAGGTAGCGGGGAGGGTTTTGTGCTCGGTGGTGGCGGCCAGAGAGAGAGAGTAAAGAGGGCGGGGGGGTTGGGGGGGGGGGGGGCAAGAAGACACTGTTGGCGCCTGGATTTAATTGAGCCGAGGCAAGAAGAGAATGTGTGAGCAATTAGAAGGAATTCCCTCGGCTTGAGCTCGCTCGCGCACGCCCGTAGCACCCTTGTGTTGTGTCACATCATTAAACCTTTATTAGCTTGACAGGCAAACATTTTAATATTCCTGACTGTCATACAAGTGCAAAAATGAGTTTACCGCGTTTACCGCGTAAAATGCAAGAATGATAAGACACCCGGGCAAAACAATAATGGCAGAGTGCAGTTGAATTTCATGAGACAATTTTTTCCCCGCGCATCTCATTATTTAAAAACATTTTCACAGTCATACAAGTGTAAAAATTAGCAAATCACTGTTCAGAGTCAAATGTCATAACAATAAGACACAGAGTCTTAACTATAATGACAAAGGGCAAAGTTGAACTTCATGAGACTATTTTTTTCCCCGCATCTCATTATTTAAAAATTATTTTCAGTCATACAAGTGTAAAAATGAGCGAACCACTATTCAGAGTGCGATGTCATAACAATAAGACACCGAGTCTTAACTATCATGACAAAGGGCAAAGTTGAACTTCATGAGACTTTTTTTTTTGTCCCCGCATCTCATTATTTTAAACATTTTTCACTATCATACAAGTGTAAAAATGAGCGAACTACTGCTCAGAGTCGAATGTCATAACAATAAGACATCGAGTTTTAAAGATAAAGACAAAGGGCAAAGTTGAACTTGAAGGCTTTACAAGTCTCATTATTTAAAAAAAATGTCACCGTCATACAAGTGTAAAAATGAGCGAACCACTATTCAGAGTGAAATGTCATAACAATAAGACACTGAGTATTAACTATAATGACACGTCTGGGTTTTTAGACATTTTTCAATTTCGTACAAATGAGTCTAAAAATGAGTCAACAACCGCTGCCGATTGGAAAATGCAATAACAATAAGACACTTCGGTTTCAACTTCACTTAAGGTGCCGGATGGTAAGCAGATCATGCTGGATTTTTTTTTTTTTCAATGTCATCATGACGACTGCTGGCGCAATTTCAGCAAAACCGCGTCAATTACCTTCAACTTATCCGCAATGTGGTCAATCCGCTAACGTGACATTTGTGTCGGCTATTTGAGTCTACAGTAAGGTCTAATTTAGCGCTCGAAACAACGAACAAATTCTGTGTGTAAAAAAAATTCAAACAAATAAAAAAGCACATTTCGAAATGTCATACAATTTAAAAAAGAAAACCCTTGTTTGTCCCTAAAATGGAGTAACAACAAGGCACCCGGTTTTCACTTCAAAGACACGCTAAAGAGCGAGCAGTTGAGCAACTGTTTGCACGATTTTGGCAAGCTGCACAAATTTCAACGCAACTTCCGATCATCGTCGTTGGCCGCAAAACGTTGCGTACTTGTCGGTCACAAAAAAACAACAATAGGTTGGTGTGTGTGTGTGTGTGCGCGCGTTTTTGTTCCCCTTCCTGATGATGCAATTTCACCCGCGCGCGAGTGCGTGTAGAATTATCCGACCAACTGTTTGCGCGCGCGGATGATGGCCGCGCGCGAGTGTGCACGTGCCGCTCTCTCGTCTCTCGATATTTTTCCACGTACATTTGCATGTGCGTGCCCGTGCGCTGTATAATAATTTGGATGCTGCGTGCGTGCGTGCGTGCGTGCGGTGAATACTGATCAGGGATCAGTGTCACGTTGACACGCACGCACACAAATTATTATAACTGCGCGCACGCACGTGCGCAGACACACACACACACAAATACACTCACAAAAATAAAGACATGAAAGCGCGTGACACTCACGCGACAGGTGACAACGTGACACGGTGCCGCGACTCACCAGCAGGGGGTGCCCTCACATTTATATTGACGGAGGCAACATGTCGCATCCGTACGGACGACTCGCGTGTATCCAAACGAAGCCAATCCGTGTCGTGCGCGGTGTGTTACGAGCGGTGACCTTGACCGAGCGTCGACGACATTGAGAGGGGAGGCCACCTGCGCAAAGGTTGTGCGTTTGAATTTTTCTTTGGATTTTTTTTGGGGGGGGGGGGCTTTTTAGGGTGGGGTGGATCAAGTATTCTGCCGGTCGGGCCCTCAATTTATCGAGCAGTCGGATTCGCATCATGAACCACGCGTGTGATATCTGTGACTCTTGCGCGTCTGCGGCTTTAAAAGACGGAGCCTGGCCCGGTGAGTGACGTGGGTGTCGTAGAATGTTGCGCAACTTGCTGTTTGAATGACAGCTTTCAGTCGCGTCGGAAAAATGCCACCGTGATGGTGGCATCAAAAATAAATCACAGAGAGAAGAAAACAAAAAACAAACAACAGCTGTGACTGTGTTGTTGCACAAGTGTGCACACCCCCCGGTATAACTGTTCCGATTGAACTAAGCACATTCAAAGTCGGCACAAAACATGAACTCCAAATAATGCGCGGATGTTCTAGTAAGCTTTCCCTGACATCATTATCCCATGTCTAAGCCATTTTTTCCCAGTCAAGGTCTGCTTTTTTTTTTCCCCACCTTTTTTCATAGATCACAAAATGTTTCCATCTTCGTCGGAACAGTTTTTTTTTTCCCCCGTATCGTAACCATGATCAACTAAGACCGTGCATCGTCGCCTCATCGGCGACGATGAGAAACGGTTTCCTGCCGTTCTGCATTCCGACTTGCCAGGCGTGCCTAATGACTCGTCCGTCGACACCGGCCACCCTCAAGGGGGTTCTCGAGGTCAAAAGACCACCTGCGGGCCCTTTGCTCGAGCTCAACGCTAACGAGACCGTCGGAGACGCGGCCAAGCGGATGACGAAGGCGGCGGCTCGCCTTCGCCTTCGTCATCCGCAACTGATATGCAAATGAGCCACAACAAGCACACTCACATTATCCTGCAGGGGACACGCTGTTGCGCACACTCATCATCCTCTCTCTCTCTCTCTCTCGCTGTCTCACGCTCGCGCATCGCACCTCAAAATTCACTCTCGGAGGACACACACACACACACACACACACACACACACACACACACACACAGACACGGGACCCCTTAACACACGCACGCTCACTGACCAAAATGCATCTAGATCCACTCAAAACAGACACACACACACACACACACACACACACACACACACAGCACCTCTAAACACAGACTGGCCCACAGAACTCCTCAACACACACACACACACACACTCGCAAGGAAAGTGCCTGATTGCCTTTTCTCCGCATTCCAGCTGCTCCAGCCGGCCAGGTACGACGTTTGTCAGCCTCTTGACATAAACAAGACGAAAAGGAAAGATGTGTACGCGTGTGTGTGTGGGGGGGGGGGGGGCGGGGGGTCTTCCTGGAGGACCTCCCCCAAGCAGAAAAAGTCAAATATGAGTCAGTTGCAAACGGAGCGAAAACAACAAACATCTGGTGTGGAAATGGTTTATAAAAAAAAAAAAAAAGGGGGGGGGGGTGAAAAAAAGGGGGGCGCATAAGAATTAAGGGGGGGGGGGGGGGGTTCTCCTTGTTTTCACCAGAAAGGGAACCCCAAGGTTCTCCCCCAACGAAGGAGGCGGCGGAGGCGCTGCATTCACTTACCCAACGGCACGAAATGTAGAACTTTGTTGGTCTCCATGTCTGCGCGCGTGGCGGCGGCGGCGGCGGCGGCAGCGGCCGTGGCGTGGAATACACACACGCACGCACGTGTACACAAAAACACACAAACACACACACACACACACTTCCTCTTTCCGACGGAGCGTCCGACTGCCTCCCTCCCTCCGTCCGTCCGTCCGTCCGTCCCCCCCTCAGGCCCACAGTCAACCCATCATGGTGGCGTTCCCCTCCGCGCGCGACATCACCTTCCCGCTCGCTGGGCTCCGACTGACGCGCGCACGCGCGCGCACGCCGTGACTCAGCCCAGACACACGCCGCCGCCGCCGCCGCCGCCGCGGCCGCCGCGGCCGCCGTGGCGCTGGCGGGGTCCTAGCGCCTCCATCGCGCCGACCCTCGCCTCGCGCGTTGGCTTGTTCGGCGGAAACCGAGTCGGAATCGGACCAGTCAAGAAAATGTCTGCAACGAATGTGGATTTTATTCGTCGATTCGTTACTTTTCCCGAGTCATTCAACGAAAAACCTTTCTTCCATTTCCATCGATTACAATTCACTCACTGATTGGCTCCGTCATCCACTGTCGTCGATCAAAAGAGGTCACTGAATCAGATCGCTTTTTTTTTATTTTAGTTTTACAAGAATAGAATTATTAACTAGTGGCAGATTTTGTGGGAGTGAAATATTTCATCATCTTAGAAAATAAAGCCGAGTTTATGTTGATCTTTTTTTTTTTTGCCCTTCAATGTGCAATTCCAATTTTTTTCAAAAAATAACATTTTAGAAATATTATTCGGGTCTCATAATACTCTCATACCTCTGTTTTTTTTCATCCATGATCCGTTCCAGAAGACTGTTCGAAAACCGATTTGTTCGAAAAACGAAACCACGCTCTTTAAAAAAAAAAAAACTTTATTGAACACGGATGTGCACAATGGAAAGCAACACGAGAAAGCGTCACTTCCTCGTGTAAGGAAGGCGAGAGGAGTCAAATGGTGCATTCAAGTGCGCTCAGTTTGGTCGAGAACCGATTTTCGGTCGTAATCCGAGGCATCAAAAACTCGAAATTTTTGGTTGAAACCGATTTGGTCGAAAACAGAGACGTTCGAAAACCGAGGTTTGACTGTACTGATGTTTTTTCCAACCAGGCACAAAATTTGACTGTTTGACTCAAAAAAAATAATCTTGATTAAAACATCCGGATCATTAATCGGCCGGGCCTTAAAAATTTGTCACTGCGTTTCGACATGACCGCAGGTCAGACACATTCCGGTTGCTATCCCCCCCCCCCCCCCCCCCCAACAAATGTCGGTCCACGTATGCAAATTCTGGAGCATTTTGTGCACGCGGCTGCGAAGCGGCGGCATCCGAGCGAGCGTCGGTTGCCTCCCGCGTGAGGGTTGCTCGCTTGCCAAAGGTCGCTCATTTGCATTCGTCTGCATATCCAAAACGTCCGCCGGCCCCCGTTTTGCATTTTGGACCGTTTGGCGCCGGCGGGGGCGGGGCCCCGTGCGTCAGCGCGTTAGGTTTTAGCTGCCTGCGTGTCGGAACGTGTCAGCTGCACATGCTACCTGCGCGCGCGTTGGGGCCCGCGCTAGTGGCAACTGAAATATCCTGGTGCGATTTGAAGAAACAAACGAGAAGAAGTATATTGGGGTGTCCACACATGTACTTGTGGTTTTCCTGAGCCGTCGCGGGCCACGTCAACAAACTCGGTGATGTCATCTTGCGCTCTGCGCCGCGTTAGCTAAAAAACGCCCAGCTAAAAACGCGCCAGTCGGCCACTAAAAAAAAGCGCTAAAAAAGTGTCAGTCCCGAGTGGACGCCGCAAAGACCCGGTGGGCACATTTGCCCCATCGACTGATCCCGCGGAAACGTTAGCATGGCGGCTAACATGACTCGGCAAAACTACTTGGGAATATTTTCGAGATTTGTCGACAAATTACAGATGGCAAGGCAACGCCAGGGAGGCGGCGGGCGAGACGCTCTCTCATTAAGCGCATCGGCTGGCGGGCCCGCAGGGCAAATGAAAGACTCGTGGATCGGCGCAGTCGGCGTTGGGTGGGCGACGCGGTCTGCCAGGACCTGCTGTGGTTTAAGCGAGGACCCTCGCTGTCTACTTAGTGTCAGTCAACAAGCGGGGAAAGCTCCTGCGGATGATTTCTAAGCTTTGAAGGAGGTCGCACGTCGCGCGCTAGACAATGGAAGTCAAATGTGATGATGGGGTGGAAGCTGGAGAGTCGGCCTCATTCTGATGTCCGCTCAATCATGAAATGTCGGGGGGTTTTTTTCCGGCAATCGTATTTTATCTTGAGTCAAAGCAATTGTATTTGACGAAATGAAATTCCTTTTCAAGAGTCATTCATGCCTTGATCACATCTCGGCTGGATGACTGTAAGACGCACTTGACGTTGGAGTCAGCCAATCCTCCATCGAGCACTTCCAGTTCGGTCCAAAATGCCGCTGCTCGCCTACAGACTGGTACTCGGAAGAGGGAGCCCATAACTCCTCCTCTTGGATCCCTAAATTACTGTAATGCGATCTTGACTTTGGAGTCATCCAGTCCTCCATCAAGCGTTTCCAGTTGGTCCAAAATGCCGCTGCTCGCCTCTTGACTGCTAGTCGGAAGAGGGAGCCCATAACTCTCCTCTTCGGATCCCTTAAATTACTGTAATGCACTTGACTTTGGAGTCAGCCAGATCCTCCATCAAGTGTTCTCCAGTTCGGTCCAAAATGCTGCTGCTCGCCTCCTAACTGGAGCTCGTAGGAGGGAGCCCATAACTCTTACTCTGGCATCCCTTCACTTGCTCTTTTGAAGATCCTCAGATTTGTCTTCAAATCTTGAAATGGCCTCAGACACTATGAGAGGTAACCGAGAAGGATGTGGAGGCTCTGAGGGGTACCAGAGCCCCCTCGTTGCCCATCTTTCCAACTCGTCTTCAAACTCAGCGCGAAACTTGCTTTTTAGTAAGACTGTTTTGTCGCTTGCAACCGTCTCCTGTTATTAATGTCTTGTTTGATTGTTTGTTGTTGTACAATCATTTTTTTTTTTTTTTTGCTCCATGTCGACAGCGGTGGTCGTTTTCTCAGTAGTTTTTAAACCGTTAGACAACCCGGGGGGGTGGTTGAGTAAGTTGCACTGGTGAGGAATAAAAAAAAATAAAATCAAAGGCAAAAAATGAATTCTCCTGAAAGCAGGACATCAAAGCAGCCCCATCAGATCGGATATGTAACGCATCAACATGTTTGTTACGACACACTGTTGTTGAGGGGTGGGGCAGGGGGGGGGGGGGGGGTGGAAAATATGTCATCAAATGAGCCAAGACGCCACACGGAGTCATGTGTGCATCTTCTTCATCCGCTGACATCAAAACATCACATGAGGGCACGAACGCGCTCCACAAGTTGAGCCTTCAAATCCACTTTGATGACGCCCAAACGCATCCACGGCGGCTTCATATCCTGTGCCGGCCCGCACTGATAACACTTCGGTCGGGAGGAGCCGGCGGCGGCGGCGGCAGCGAGCGCTCGGCGGCGGCGGCGGGGGGTGCGCGCAGGAACGCCGGAGGCTCGCGGCGAGTGCGTTAGCCGCTGTGATGAATCACCGACGCCGCTCGAAAAGCAATAAGGTGCGCGGCCAGACCTTTGGATACACGCCTCCGGAGATGCCACGTGACCCCGATTAGGACCACAACAAACAGGACTACACACACACATACACACACACACACACACGCAGAAAAGCAAAATGGACTACTAGCGCACCGAAAACAAAAAAAATGCTAATGAGATGCACAACAGTGAAAAAAAAAAAAAAAAGAAAAAAAAGAAATGCCCATGCACATATAAGGAACACAACGCTGGCGCACCCCGACAAAAAAACAACAAAAAACAACAACAAAAAATCCCTGACAGAGGTGACAGAGGTGAGAAGGGTTGGAAAAATCCACACACCTTAAAGGTGCACCCACTCCAAAAAGAAAAAAAACAAATCCACACCACCCCTTCAAAATCATAATAGAGTTGGCGCACCCACTTAAAAAAAAAACAGGAAAAAAAATTCCACAAAGCTCTTCAAAATGCTGACAGTGTCGCACCCACACACACACACACCAACACACCTTCAAGTGTACTCCCTCCACAAAGGGGGGAAAAAAAGAACACCCTTCAAAAAACCACGAAAGAGTTGGCGCACCACCTTGAAAAAAAAATTAAGCAGAAACCTCGTCAAAATCCTGACACGCTTGACACACCCCTTTCAAAAAGACAAAAGACACGCTGAGAATCAAGAGAGTTGACGCACCTCTTCAAAATCCGGACAGAATGGGTGCACCCACTTCATAAGGGGGGAAAAAAACGAACATGCGCACATTTAGGTGCGCAACTCTCAAAAGGAAAAAAAAAAATAATCCACCTACTCCTCCTAAATTGCTGACAAACATGGTGCACACACACACACAGAAACGGGGGGGGAAAAAAATTCCAACGCACACTTTCAAAATCCTGGACTCGGGAGCACCCCCCCTTTCAGGGAAGGAAGACAAAAACTTTTTTTTTCGGGCAAAAGCAGAGACTCGACGCTTTTCTCGCAGGACTTTCGCTTCATAAAATGTCGCCGAAAACAACGGCTGGAAGTGAAATGAATTTTTTTTTTTAATAAAATCAATTTTGGGTGGTGCTGGAAGAGATTTCTCACATTGAAAGTGATTTCAAAAAGGGGGTGAAAACACACTCGACACCCCCAATTTTAAAAACGGACCGCTCGGGGTAATTCAAGGGGGCGCCGTTGCACCACTCGGAATCGATCTGCAGTCCAGACGTCCTTTTTGTCCTTGCGCCACATGCAGGGAGGGGGCGGCGCACCACTCTTGAGGGATGCCAGCGCCCGCTCGCAAATTCCGGCGTGCCGCCGGCGTCGTCGTGTGCCGGGAAAAAGGGGGGCCGGCCCAACTGAGTCATCAATCAGAGTGGGAATGAAGAGAAACGGGGAATCCTGGGAAGCACCTTCATTAGCAGAGTGCGTGCGCAGGTGCGCGAGGACTGCAAATGGGAGTGATGGAGTCACGCTCGGAAGCAGCAAAAGCATCAGGAGGGGGGGGGGGGGGGATGAAGATGAGGAGGAGGGGAGCAGCTGGCTCTTGTTACTCAGCTGCCCGCGCAGACTACATCATCCTGCACGCATGTGTGTGTGTGTGTGTGTGTGTGTGTGTGTGTGTGTGTGTGTGTATGTGTGTGTGTGTGTGTGTGTACGGATCACGATGAATATTAATCGGAAAATAATGATGAAAATGTCCGGATGTTCCAAAGCAACGCCTTCACTCATTTCAAGAGAAAAGAAAAAAAAACAAAAAAACCCCCCACTAAATAGGAATGTCTTGAAAATAAAAGAATGCATTAAATCGATGAAAAAGGAGGACATGGATTCAAATGTCTTGACAGAACAAAATAATCATTAAAGATCGCATTCATTTTTTTTTAATGAAGACGAATTGAATCTCCCATTTCATAAATAAAAATGGAAATGAATTAAACCCCCGAAATCCATAAATGTTATGAAAGACATAAATATGTTCATCACAAGGCATCTCAATAAAATAAAAATACAAGTAAAGGAATACAGATGAGCAATGTCTAATGGATTGGAAATGTAAAAATCTATTTTTTATCATTTAAAAAAAATATAGAAATATGACAAAAAAAAATTTTTTTTAATTGTTTAATGATGATGCTCACAGACTGAATAGAAATGCAAAAAAAAACACAAAAAAAACTCCAAATTGTTCAGCTCATTCAGAGCAACTTGGACCTCAGCAAATTTCCCAAATAACCCCCCCCCCCCAAAAAAAAAAGATTCAAACAATTCTTTCAATTCATCTCGAAAATGATTTCCATGCCGCCAATTGACAAATTTTCACAATAAAATGAATAAAAAGTTAAATTCTTCCCCCCCCCCCCCCCCCCCACCAGACATTTGCTGATCGCAAGTGCACAATTTCCTTTGCGATTTCATCAGCGAGCGGATCTTCATTCTTCCCAAGTAGGAACCGACACGTGACGATCAACATTTCTTTTGAATTCTTCGCGCCGCCTCTCACATTCGCGCGCGTCTTCCAAGTCTGCCGGCAAACATGCGTGTGAAAAAGACATTCATTCAAAAATCAATCAATCAATCAATCAATCAATCAATCAATAACAAAAAAGAAACCGCACAGAGTAGCCCCCCCCCCCCCTCCCTTACCCAGTATGCCCGCACGTACACACCGCCCCCTGTGGAGGCCACAGCCACTACCACAGCCAGAATGCTTGGTCATGAATTCAGTCAACTGCTCTTGCGGGATCATAATGAGAGAAGAACGTACTGCAAAAAATTGCGATGAGGAGCGAGGGCCCCGAAAGGGATCTGCATCCGTGTTTTTCTTTTTTTTTGGGGGGGGGGGGGTAAATCTTATATTTTTAATTTATAATCATTTGTCCATTTTTCATTCCGCACCAAAAACAGATGACATAGTGCCTCGCATTGAGATATATATATTTTTTTTCCTGTCCCGTTCCGATATGCAATTTTGGAACCATACCATTTTCGAACAAATTTGACAAACCGCTAGACAGCGATTGAGACATAAGGGGCTACGTTTACGGCGTAAAAATAGAAGTATGGAATGCGACGTACCAGCCAGAAACGTCAAAATCGACACCATATGACAATAAAGTGTTGCTTTCAAAGTAATTCACTTCTATAAAAGTAGCGCGGCGTTCATCCTGGCGTGCGCTAACGCGGACGGATTCCCGCTAACGCGGCGTGCGCTCTTTGAACTCCCGCCGGAACCAAGCAACACGTTTGCCGCCGCGGAGAGTGGCTGACACAGATGGACGTGTCGGCCAAATGGCAAAGAAAAGGTGGCGGCCGCGGCCGGGCTTACACAAAAAAAAAAACAACAACACGGTGACACAAAGTGCACGCAAAGGTGCGCCGAAGGTCAAACCCAAGGTCAAATCCAAGAAAAATGTTCTCTCGTAGAGCTACATCCTGTGACTCCAAATATTAGGAACAGCTCTCACACTGAATAAGTCAAATAACGACATTGAGATGTCATTTGTCTTGGCTCTGACATGGGCGGGGTGGGGGGTGTCCCTCAAGGGTCAACCCTTGGACCCCTTTTGTTCAGTCCGTCTTTGTTCCCTGAAGGTCAAATACTTGCGGATGGCAATGTCGGGTAGAACGGCGAGGCAGATTTTCACAATAAAGCCCATGTCATCAGTCAGAGGAACTTTTAAAAATGTGTTTACTTTTTTGGGGGGGTGGGGTGTCAATTTCCGGATTACAAATAAACCTTTCTGTTTTTTGTTTTGTTATTTCGACCCCAATTTCAACCTCCAATCTGTGCAGTGTCCTTGGGTGACATGAAAGGCGCTTTTAAATAAAATGAATTATTATTATTATTATTATTATTATTATTATAAGCAAGGAGAACTTTTGTGCACTGGAGCGTTTCCTCCTCGTTTCGAGGCATAAAAGTGAATATTTGTGGTCAGTCATCTTTCATGAACGTTGACTGTATCAAGAGTTTGAAAAGCCCCGCAAAAACAAGAGCAGCAAGCAAGCAAGCACGGCGAGCAGGAAAAAAACGCACACGTCACTATCTGGCATCCGAATGATTCATTCATTAAGTCGCATAAACGATGATTAAATTAAATTAAATTTAAAAAAAAAAAGTTATAACCTGCATGTGTCGCGTCGCCATCATCCATCGCCTCAGGCTTCATGCCGACGTCACTCGAGCGTCCACCACCCCGGAAGTAAGCGGGAGCGGCGGGAACAGAGCAAAAAGTTGAAACACACACACACACACACACACACGCACGCACACACACACACACACGCACACACGCACGCACACACACACACACACACACGCACACACACACACACACACACAAGACTCAAAAAAAAAAAAAGGGCAGCATGTGGAGCACTCGGCGGTGCCTGTCGTGCATCCGCAGGCGGCGTGACGTCATCACGCGAACGATTGGGAATGACACTTTAATTTGTGGACTTTTAGATTTGTTTTGTTTTGTATTTACTGAGAATTGTATTGTGAATTGTTCAATAAAGATTGTTAAAAAAAAGCAAAGCCTCAACTCAGTTGTCTCGTGACGTCACATTGGCTATTATAGTATTGAAACCAAAGAGAAAAAAAAAATGCAGCTAATTTGCATTTGGAGCAGGACCACGTTTGATTTTTTTCATTCGGTGCTCAATCAAGTAGGTTTAACCAAGCGGGTTTTCGATTGAATGAAACTTTATTGATCGTGATAACACGGCACCAAACCTCAAATTTGAGCTCGGCAAAAAGGGGCGTGGCCACCTCCTTTCGAAACCTTCCGTCGCTGGAATCTTCACAAAGCAGTATTGTTGGAAAGAGAATTCACAAAGTATATTCATCCAATACTCAGTAAATATGCAACTTTCAATATTTGAGGTTTTATATAATATATATATATATTTTTTTTTTTCAACAACAATGTCCACTTTCCAAGCGTATGTTTTGGGACGAATGTGACAAGTGTAAGTGATTCTTTCCAAAAGGATTTGGGCCGTTTGCCGGAAACCATTTTGAAGAGGAGTCACCTGACGGCGACAGCTGGAACTGGTCTCGCCGGTCACATGATTCACATGCCGGCATGTGACACCGCGCATCATTTTCAATTTCCTCGTTTTTTTGCCGTCGCCACGACAACCGACACACAAAGGCTTCCAATGTCAAGGTCCGGCTCGCTCTTCCTCTTTTTTATTATTTTTTATTTTTTCCATCCCGCTGGATGAGTGTCGGATTCTGGTGCGAAGCGCCTGAAGGCGACACGCCATCATCATCATCATCGTCTTCCTCCTCACCAGGGTGTTTGAAGAAGATGAGGCCAGCAGGTGTGTGAGAGATCACAGGAGAAGCTCGCAGCTGATTTCGTCCGACATCCCGTCGGACGAAATCTTTTGCCGGAGGCTCGAGGCCTTCCATTTTCTCCCCCACAAAACCACCGACGACTACCCTTCGCAGTACATGTGCAAATGTAGAAGAATTCAGCCATTCCGATTTCATGAGAGACTGACACCGCCTCCGGGTCCTATTCATCATTTATGATCGCAATTGGGTGCGAGAAGGGGAAAAAAAAAATAAGAATAGGGTTGCTGGCTTGAACTTGACAAGACAAAATGAGGAGCCACTTCGAGAATGAGTCCTTTTCATTTTTTTTGAAATGCCAGAAACAAACAAAAAATTTCTGAATGACTTTGTCAATACAGCGGAAAACGATGACAACGATTGCAAATGTTTTCCGGATGGTTTCCAGGCTCCTGCAGAGCTCGCCGATGAGCTGCTTGGTTTGAATCGGGTGTGCTGCAGCAGGCGGAGGGAGACGTCTTCCTGTCCAGCTGCTAGTTTATCAAACACATTTTTTATTGGGGCTGAAGGAGCAGATGTTTGCGCGCCGAGAATTCCGCCTAGCAACAAGTGGAACCGGCGCAACTCCGTCAATCTGCATCCCGTCGTGTCCACCCGATAACATTTTATGGCGGCAGGCGATGATGTTTGTTTTTTTTTTTTTTACACAAATGATTTACTGCCTTTGCTATTTATAGCCAAGCCTAGCCGAGCCGAAGCATTTGGAGCTTTACCAAATTATACATGGAGACCCCCGACTTAGCCCCCCCCTCCGACCCATAAAAATAAATGCAATTAATGAACCCCACACTTTTTTTTTTTAATTCTTACCTTTTTTTTTATAGTTCACAACCAAGGCTAAAGTGAGCTTCTCTTTGACATCCTTTAGAACAGTTGCGATATATCACTTCAATGTCGTTTCTGGACTCGTACCTTGGCGAGTTTCATTCACTCCGTGACCAAAGGACCGGACTCACTTCTTGTGACGTTTTGGTTTTGAATTTTGTACACTCCTGTATGAACATATGCGCTCCGTTGTGTGTCGTGTTTCATAAACGGCGAACCTTTTAGCACGTGTTTGTTATATGGCGGCTAGCTTACAGGCAGGCCAGCTTGTCTGTTAGCCGGCTAGCATTTTCGCGCACGTTATGTGGACTGATGTCGTTCAAAAAGTCGCCGCCTCGCCCGTTTAGTGGCGTGTGTGTGTTTGTTATATGGCGGCTAGCTTACAGGCAGGCCAGCTCGTCTGTTAGCCGGCTAGCATTTTAGCGCACGGTATGTGGACTGATGTCGTTCAAGAAGTTGCCGCCTTGCTCGTTTAGTGTCGTGTGTGCGTGTGTGTGTTTGTTATATGGCGGCTAGCTTACAGGCAGGCCAGCTTGCCTGTTAGCCGACTAGCATTTTAGCGTACAGTATGTGGACAGATGTCGTTCAAGAAGTTGCCGCCTTGCTCGTTTAGTGTCGTGTGTGTGTGTTTGTTATATGGCGGCTAGCTTACAGGCAGGCCAGCTTGCCTGTTAGCCGACTAGCATTTTAGCGTACAGTATGTGGACAGATGTCGTTCAAGAAGTTGCCGCCTCGCTCGTTTAGTGTCGTGTGTGTGTGTGTGTGTGTGTGTAGCCCACATAACATTAGCAGGCTAGCGAGCTAGCAAGCGACTAGGCAGCTGGCTTCTCTGGAATGGCAACGCGGATGCCAGCAAGACCAAGTGTGTCAAATGTGGACACCTGCAGTGGGGAAAGAGTTGAATGCTCAACAGTGGGGATCCATTTTTTTTTTTTTTTGAGCATGCAACACAAGCTTCTAAAAAGTTGACAGAAGGTCAAATGAAGTGCACCTGTCAAGGTTGTCGTGGGTTTTTTAGGGTCATCCTGAAATGTCAGCCCAAAGCCCAACTTTTTTCTAAGTGGTGTATTAAAAGAAAAAAAAAAAAAACCCGACAACTGCACAGTGGGTAACTTGGTTCCCTTGGTGAAAAACAAGAGGGGTGCAAATAACCTCCCCAAAGACACGTGCTTTTTTTCGGTGGCCACTTAGCCAACGGCGACTAAGCCCCCCGAGACACTTACCCGACTCGTCTGTTCGCATTTTGACTGTCCGTCAAGAATCTTTAAAGCTTCGAGTTTCTTTTTCCGAGTCGTTGATGTGTTTAGCACCGATGGACACATTATCGGATGCCGGGGGCTGTCGGTGAAAGCCAACATACATCCCCAGCACACACACACACACACACACGCACACGCACGAATGTGTGCATGGTGGGGTCTCAACCCCTATTGGCTGCTCTTTGTTGTATTTTTAGGCCCGTTATTCTGGGGCCTGGTCCTGGCAGGCTATATAAGCCGTGCCCACCGCCAACCGCCAGCCAGCGACGACACTCGGAAACAACTCCATGCCGCAGTCTCGGGCAAACTCGCAGCAGGCATTTTTCGATTGGGCTCGGGGTGAGTAGACGGCGCGGCGATGTATGTTTGAGCACGCTTACAGGGACAGATGGTGGTCCAATGATTAGCACGTCGACCTCACAGTGCAGAGATGCGGGCTTCGATTCAGGGTTCGACTCCCTTTGTATCCGGATTTTTAGATCCGTTTGCCAGAAAAACCCTTTCGGAAATGTTTGGACTTTTTGGATACAATTCAGTTGCGCCGATACCCTACCCTGTAGGTTTGGCTAGCGTGTAGTCAAACTTGTTGCGAGCGGTCAAAACAAATCATGAAGACATTTGGGTGTCTGACTTGGAATGCTAATCAACTTCCGTTGTAGCCCGATTTTAGACAACCGTTCTCATACTTTCTGCCCGAAAAATTGCTCCGATATTGTTCAGGAAAAAGTGCGCTGAGAACCGAATGAAAGAAACACAGTTGCATTCGTCTCCCTTTGGAGCCTGATTTTAGTTGACCGTCGACTTTGCCGTGAACAAAAACGTGTCAAAGATTGAGAAATCGGCGGACGTTGAAGTGACAGCTGTTCCACTTTTATCCAATTTTTTTTAACATTTTCAAACTTGTCGCGGACTGTCAAAACGAGTCACGACTCGTGGACGTGGAATGCTAATGCTAACAACGAAACGGTGAGCCTCTCGAATGTGTGTGTTGCGAAAACTCAAGATAGGCACAGAGGGCATTTCGATCGACACCCAACTCCCTTTGGAGCCTCATTTTAGCGAGCCCTTCGGCAACTTTGTGATGAAGCGATGCTAACGACAAAGCATCTTCTTGCTTTGTTGTTAGCATTGCGCAGGCGCGTTGAGGGAGACACAACTGCCTTGGTAGCCTGAGTTGAGTTTGTCTACCTTATGCAAATGCAAAAAAAAACAAAAAACAAAGGACTTTTCTTTCTCTAATCTGTGTGTCATAAAATCTAAAAGTACAAAGGCGACTATGTTGGGATAGAAAAAGGTTGAAAAGATCGGACAGTCAACTGCTCTTACTGCCGTACAAGATGACGATTTTGAACACCATTTTTTTTTTCTCGTTTCAAAGCACGACAAGTCCAGCAGGAAGAAGTTGTCACGTGGAAATAATCTGCTGTAAAATTGGACAAAGACTAATGACTCCAAGCTTCGCCGTCATTAACGGTCAGGAATAGAAACGATTGAATTGGCAATTCATCACTGCCTTCCGGAGATCGCGTCGTACGAGATTCACCGAGACACGGTCCGGACTGAGTGTGAGAACGACAACATTGTGGTGTTTATTTGAAGTTGGTTGTATTTTTTTTTGGGTGGTCAACGGTTCCGCTTTCTCCCTCCAGGCCGTTATGATTTCCGCATAATGTCGGCAGAGGTCGGAATCCAGAAGTTCTCCTTCCCCTTCTCCTGCTCCGCCCGACAGGATGAGGCCAGCCAGCCGGGACGCATCCGGGTGAAGGCCTCGGAGCGCCGCGGGCTGCCGGAAAATCCCGTTGCGAGGCCCCCAAGCGCTGTTGCCCTGGTGGGGATTTTGGCGGGTAGCGGCAACCCGGCGGGGGACGCTCCCGACGCCCCAGATGAGGACGAGAGCCGAGCCCCGCGGAGCGCCGTGCTTTCCCGCCGCAGCGTCTTTGAGAAGCTGGCGGCCGAGGCCGAGGACCAGCGGCCGACGGCCAAGAGGCAGCTGTCGACCGAGAGCGCCTCCAGGAGCATCGCGGTGGTGAAGAAGAGCGCCGTGAGGGCGGAGGAGCCGCAGAGGAACCTCAAAGCCAAGGCGGAGGTGGCACCGAGGGGGGCGGCGGCGGCGACGACGGCGGGAAGGCGGAGGAGGAGGAAAGACCTCTTTGCCAATTCCGACATCTTCCACCGGCTGGATTCGCATGTCATCAGGGTCGGGGCCGAGGTGACAAACGCTCGCGTGACACGGGCTCATTTCGAAGGGAACACAGAAAAACCCCAAAGCCCAAAACTGTCCGGGATGCGTTCAAATCCTGGGAATAATCCACTTTTGTTGATGTTTGCGTTACAGCTTAGGGAAAAGCGCGTTCACGACGTGGCGGCCATCGTCCTGAACATCGCCAGCGTTGCCAAAAGCGATCTGGAGAAAATCCGCGCCATCTGGGTTTGGCTCTGTCACAACATCGGTGAGGGGAAGCCCGTTTCCGCCGAGCTCGGTTCCATATCTCATTTTGCCGTTGGGACCATATCTCATTTGGGAACATCAACGCGCCACTGTCCCCATCTACAGAGTACGACATCAGCGGCTACCTGGGACAATCGGAGAAGCTGTGCTCGCCAGAGGAAGTCATCGCGACCGGTCGCGGAGTCTGCTGCGGCTACTCGGGTCTCTGCATGCAAATGTGCAGGTAACGACTTCTTGCGACAACCGTGTTCTTCGATGTGGTGGACCCCTGTCGAAATTGAAGTCACCAATTCCAGGACTAGAACTCAAGAGACTCGACGCGAACCGGTTGACTTGAAAAGTCTTGCCCGTTGACCTTTGAAAAATCGATCCAAAATGCTCCACGAACCTAAAAGCGATTGGAGGGTCCACAATTTCAGGATGAGTTTTAGTTGGAGCCTTGCCGTGATCTCGCCGCTTCGCGTCGTTGAACCGGCATTTGAAGGTCGCCAGAAAAAGCAGTCACCTGACCGTCAGGAATGCTTTCTCGCACGAGGGGCCAAAGCTACAATTGACATTCAAACAAAAGAATAAGAATTCTTCGTAAGATGCCTTGGCTCACAAAAGGTTGGGAAACACCAACGTAACCAAAGTCAAGACTTGACTCGAAGACTCGACTTGCCAAGAATTTAGCGGGAACCTGATTCCGTCACTCCGTTGGTAACGCCTGACCTGAAGGCTTCAACCAGACCTGTGCTGGTCAGTATTTTTCATGCGGGATGAGGAAATAGATGGACGAGGACTGGACGGACGTCAAAGTAGAACATCTTGCTCTTCTTCAGGGGGCAATGCCAATTTAGAGATTTCAATCACAAGCGGCATCTTCCGTAGCTCATTGAATCGAGGTTTCCGTTGGCGGACAATAGAGCGACATTTGACCCGCAATCCCTCTGTGGATTTTCCAGATCATTGAAGACGAGGGGTTCGGGGGCGTGTGCTCTGCTCGTTTTGACAGGCTGGTGGGCGTCGAGTGCCAAGAGGTGGCGGGCCACAGTAAGGGCATCGGCTACCGCCAGGGCCAGAGCCTCAGGAACGTGAAATCGGATCACCTGTGGAACGCCGTGCTCTTGGGGGGACAGTGGTTCCTAATGGACGCCTGCTGGGGAGCCGGACGAGTGGACATGGAACACCAGAGCTTCGTCAAAAGGTCTCCGGCGGGATTATCCGAGAGCCATTCCGCCGCTCTGCTTGCTTGAGGGTCTGAAAAAGCACCTGTCTTTGTCCGTCGTTCCCCCCTGCCAGGTTCGATGACTTCTATTTCCTGACGGACCCGGAGGAGTTTATCGATTCGCACTTCCCCGACGAGGACCGATGGCAGCTTTTGGAGGCGCCCGTCACCCTGGAGGAGTTTGAGCGGCGAGTCTTCAAGACCTCGGCCTTCTTCGGCATGGGTCTCAGGCTCATCCAGCCTCATCACTGCCACCTCGTCACTGGTCAGTCTGACGTGCAAACCGTTGCGGAAAATCCACTTGAGGGGAAAACTGAGGTGTCCGGAAACGGGCTCTTCGGAATTTAGCTACATTGTACAAAATCCAGCCCGCAATTGAGTTTCTCCGTCCATGACTTTGTTACTAGGCTGGCCGAAGACCCACGATTTTCACGGTCAGACTGCATTGAAACATTCGGTCGTCAAAGCGATTTCCAATGGTTCGCTTCTGATCGATGACGTGCTCGACGTTTGGGGTGACGCTGCTGCTCCCATGGGCCAACGTTAAGTGCAGTTCAGTGGCTCGGTGACGTCCTGCCGCCGGTGAAAGGATCCGGGAATGGGTTGATGTCTCTTACTCCGGAGGGAGTCCCCAACGAAGCCACATGAAGTAGCTAGAATCGTCGATTGCGGTTTTTCGACAAAAATAACTAAATCCATTGAGGCGAGAGAATTCACCTCAATTTGTTGACTAAGCCTTGCTCGGTACTTCATCAGGAACGACCTCCGATCGCACGGTAGGAAAAGGCGGGACTGTCCGAGATCTTTTCTGAAGACACTCGGGAATTCTTCATTGCTCTGGTCTCCTTGCCATTGGTTTCTCCTCAGATGAAGGCGAGGCCAACATTTCCCTGGGCTTCTCGCGGCCCGTAACCTTTACCTACGAGATCACGCCGCACCAGGACTTCCTCCACTGCGGCACGCCGGAACACAAGGAGAGCAGCCACTCCTCCTTCGGCCTCCTGACGGTGTCCCAGCACAGCATGAACCTGCAGCTGCTGCCGCCCGCCAGCGGCGCCTACAACCTGAGGCTGTACGCCAGGCCCGAGAAGGCGACCACTCCGCTGAGTTGGGTGTGCTCCTTCACAGTGGAGTGCCTGGAACCGAGGGCCACCGAGGAGATCCCGGAGAACCCCTACCTGTCGTGGGGGCTTCAGCCGGCGGCGGCTTCCCTGGGGGTGGCGGGGAGCGATCAGGGCAGCGAGATGGCGGAAGTGGAAGGGGGCAGCTTCAAACTGGCACTGAGGACGTCGCGCTCGCTGATGATGCTCTGCGAGCTGGTCCACCCGGGCCTGGAGGCCTCCGTCGCCAAGCGTTGCTTAGCCTCCCAGATCCAACCGGAGCTTCTGACTTGCCACGTCGTCTGCCCCTCGCGCGGCTTCTACCGCCTCTCCGTCTTTGTGCGGGACTATGACAAAACGGAGGTGAAGTTCCAGAACGCCGCCAACTTCCTGCTGCATTGCAAGGGGAAAGTGGCCGGCCGGGACGAGCTGTTCCCGCCCAATCTGAGCTCGGCGTGCGGGCCGGGCACCCGCACGGCGCAGGCGGGGCTGTCCAAATTCAGCCACACGGCGGCGCTGGTCAGCACGCCTCACGGCAAATGCAACATCACCTTCCACAACCGGCGAGACCTGGAGCTGTACACCACGCTGAGCCGGGCGGACGAGACCAAAGCTTCCGCCTTCCCGCCGGCGCGACACCTTTTCTGCACGCACACCGACAGCAAGGTGACGGTGAGCGTCGGTTTGCCGGACGCCGGCACGTACCGGCTGGGCGTGTACGCCAGGAACGGCCCCGGCGGAGAGTTCCACCCCATGTGCGACTTTGTGCTTAGGAACGGCTGCCGGGAGGCGGGGCTTCCTTTCCCTTGCGTCTACGCCGCCTGGACGAAAGGCTGTGTGCTCTTTGAGCCCCGCGCGGGCCTGCTGGAGCCGGCCTCCTGGGTCCGCTTCCGGGTCAGGATCCCGGGGGCTCAGCGAGTGTGCGTGGTGGCTGACGGGCGGACCGACCTGAAACTGAACAAGAGCCGGGTCTGGGAAGGCGAGGTGTTCAGCGGGGAGGGGGTGGCGGTCCTCAAACTGGCCGCCAGCTCCGGAGAGTCCGCAGACATGGCAGTCATGATGACCTTCGACGTCAAGAAGCCGTCGTAAAGACGTTTGGAGTGTTTACTCGCTAGCCTCGAGATCCGGCTTAAGGTCCATACGCTCGTTGTCCTCAGACCGACGTCGATATATCGCTTCGTTCCGAAACACTTCTCTGGCCAAAAAGAAAGAATTCAAGTCCAACAACTCTGGTCCGTCGGGTGCCTGGCGGTTGTGCAGAAACTGGTTCAACAGCTGTGTACAAGTCAATACCTGCCCCCCCACCCCCCATTCTCCATTCTCCATGCCTGCTCCATTTCGACTTGGCATCAGCCGCTATTGGAAGCTGGCCGTACTGCGCAGCTCACGTGCCTACGGACCGCAATGATATTGTCCCACATTTTCATTTCAGCTTGCCGCGCATGTGCGATCCGTGCGCCTGATGTCGAAAGTGCATTCTCGACGCCAATTGGCTGTCGTGAAGCATCGTGGCGACGGAGACTCGTGGCGAATAAATCCTCAAATGGCTTTTTGTACCGAGGTCTTAAAATTGCGCGGCATTGTCATGACACTGCCCAGTTTTGCGCAGGTTCAAATTCGGCAGGTCGGTTGCTCCAAAATGTTTGAGGCGTTTTTTTTTTTGTGGCAGATTTCAGGACGATAGTTTGAACATTTTTACTGGTGCTTCGCTGTCATGTATTTGTATTGTGTATCAGCAAGAAAATGGTGCTTTGTCATAAAATACTTCAACGTAGAGTGGACATTTTTTTTTGCAATCATCTAATTTTCAATAAATATTGAAGGAAACTCGAATGTGTTTGTGCTGTCATGTCCACGTCCGTCCACTTCAACTTCGAGCTAAAGTATGTCCACATGAGACAAAAAATGTATCACCGCCTCAAAAAAAAAAAAAGTACTTTGTTACCTTACTGTGTGGAGTTTGCATGTGCCTGAGTGGGTTTTCTCCGGGTATTCCAATTTCCTCCCACATTCCAAAAACATGGATGGCAAGCTGATGTCCCAAGGTGTGAGTGTGAGCGCGGATGGATGGTCGTTCGTCTCTGTGTGCCCTGCGATTGGCTGGCAAGCGGTTCAGGGTGTCCCCCGCCTACTGCCCGGAGACGGCTGGAATAGGCTCCGGCACGCCCCCCGCCCCCCGCCCGCGACCCTTGTGAGGATAAAGCGGATCAGAAAATGGGATGGATGGAAATAGCAGCAAGTCTTAGCACAAAACCTAATAGGGAAAGCCGACAAGAACATCCGAACTTTATTTAGGGTTCATTAGAGGCAACGTAAATCCTGGCGGGGGGTGTGCCAACTCCCATTGAATATATGTTGCAATTTGATTGGTTCATTTTTAACCCCCCCCTCCCCCCTCCCATCCACTCCCATGATCTCACTCTCTCCAAAATATTTGTGGGGCTTTCAGTTGAGACGTCCACGTTATTGGGACATAAAAAGTGACTGATCTCGGTCTCATTTGATCAGACAAACGTGCCATTGGAACAAGGCCGCGGCGACTTTTTATATCCCGCAGCGCGTCCGCCGAAGTCCCGCGAGGCCCGCCTGCGCTCCGATTTCCACTCAAGCCGGCGAGAGTGACGAGTGTTTACACGAGGCTGTCACGGCGGTCCGCAAATAAACCGACACAATGGGAAGGGGGGGAGCGGGGGGGGGGGGGGGAGGCTGGGCTCACGACGATGCTCGGTGGATATTTGAAGTGAGGCGCCCCCGGCGAGGGGGCCTCCAGGTGCGTGCGTGTTTATGTGCGAATGCCGCGTGTGTGTTTATGTGCGTCGGCCTTGCCTTCAAGTCATCGGGAGGGCGAGAGAGAAACAGGCGGCTCGTCGGTGGCAACAGGAAAGGCTGATGTCAGGGGTGAGCCATGTGGACCGCTCCATCTGCCTGGCAACAATACCGGCACACATGCACACTGTGAATTTCCTTGCCTCACACACTCACACACACACACACACACACGCACACACGCACAGCCAGCATGTGCAAACGGGCGCGGTAAAAACTCACCATGTGGGGCCACATCGGTGGCATTCTCAGCACGTTTTCGCTCTTTAGCGCTTAGCGCAAGTGGGAAAGAATCAAACAGCATCAGGAGAACGAGCCAAAATTTACAATTTCATATCTGGGCGATGAAATGAGCAAAACAGGCGTGTGGCAAGACGCTGAACGGTCAGCATCTCAGCCGAGGGTTGCAGTTGATGGATTTTGGATGTTGTGTTATTCGCACGGTTGTTATCGTTTTTAGAGCGGGCAATTTTTGTTGGGTTTTATTTTGAATGTCCCTTTTTTTATTTTATTAAAAATTTGTTTTACTTTGAATGAGTGTAGTTTGTAACTTTTGGAGTTTTTTTTTCAAAAATGCTCCATGTTTAGCTTTCATTAGTTTTAGTATTAAAGTAAAACCTCAGTTTTCGTCCAAAATCCGTTCCAGAAGGCTGTTCGAAAACCGAAATTGTTCAAAAACCGAAACCAGGCTCTTTTTAAAATCAAAATGTTTGTTGAACACGTCTGCTCACAATGGAAAGCTTCCTCGTGTAAGGAAGGTGGGAGGAGTCAAATGGTGCATTCAAGTGCGCTCAGTTTGTTCAAGAACCGAAATGTGTTCGTCATCCGAGACATAAAAAACTCACCAAATTTTTGGTCGAAAACCGAATTGGTTGAGAACCGAGACGTTCGAAAACCGAGACTGTTTTATTTTTTTTTTTTCAAGTGAGCGTTTCCTGTGAGCAAGATTTTTTTTTAAAAATCGTGACAGTGAGTATTGGGTTGTAAAAACTCAACCAAAATATGAGCGTATAAAAAAAAAAAAGCCATCCACAAATCAAATACAGAGACCGTTCGAACCGTCCACAGACTTTGGACTACAATTCATCGTAGCGCATTATAGCGCTAATGCTAACGCCTTTACTTTTCCATCCCTTGTTTGCCAAATTGCCAACTTGTTGAGTGGAGAATGACGAAACCCGCTTGTACTGTGTCCTTTTTATTTTTTTTTTAATATACATTTCATGCGGTAAATCCTCGCACCATGTGAGGATTACTGTACGGTCAGGAAAAAGGCATCAGTCACAGAAAGAAAGAAAGAAAAAAAAAAACCAGAAGTTACAGCAAATATTTGTGCAAAAATACCATTGGACACGCCCCTCGGGACAGAAATGTTTGGCACCTTTCGATAGCAAGAGAGAAGAAACGAGCCCTTGTGTTTTTTTTTCTTCTTGTTCCCGTAATCTAATTCTGTCGGCGTGACATGAAAAATCCATCGCGACTCAATTGGAGACGGCTTCCTCTTCTTCTATTAGTCACGCGCAGCTTGGGCAGACGGACGGATGGACGGACGGACGGGTCACGTCTGCAAAGCTCTGGCCAAACCGCATCTTGGAGAGATTTGGGCTTTGAATCCCAACCAAACGTGTGTGAAATACTCCGAACGACAAACAACGTCGTCGGGACACAAAAGTGCCTCTCAGTTCTCAGGTTGCCGATCGGAATGTCGGCCGCCTCCGATTTGGCCTCTGTTTTGTGATTGGCGGAGAGAGCGGGTCAGAGCCAACGTCGGTAATTTTTGCAGACGAGTGTAGCCCGGCGGATCTGCGAGAGGGAGAGCCTCGCCGCCATGGGAGTGGTCAGAGCTGACTTGCATTGTGGCCAAATTCACTTTGAACGCACTTTAGGGCCACAGGCTCGTCATGTTCAGCATCCAAAATCAGGACCAAAAAAAATTTCCTGACTTGACATCGGTCTTCAGTTCCATTCAAATAAGTACTAAGACGCGTTTTTCTATTTAAAAAAACAACAACAACAACATAATTTGCTCAGACAAGAGATTTGGACATTATCATCCTACAGTACATTCGATTTCAGTGCTCAGAATCTTGTTGGGAAAAAAAAAGTTTGGGTTTGGAATTGTTTTGGGTAACCAAAAAAAAAAAAAACAAAACAATCGTAGGATGTTTCCACAGGTACCTTTCACCAACACTGCGTTCGATCGAAAGACGCATCCTTGCCGACAAGGCACTGCTTTATCTCCAAAATCTTTTTGTTGTTGTTTTACGCCGCAAAATTTTTTGCGTAAAAAAAAAGACGGCTTTTGCCCCGCCTACCCCCCCACTTTTAAACGTCCTTGCAGAGCCGATCAGGGGCAATGGTACGACTGATCCAACGTAAAGCACAACTGCACTTCGCTTGAAATATTAATCATCATAATATTCATCCTAATCTTGGATTTCGATAGCCCCGCCCCTTTAAGCTACAGCAAAGGAGGGAGAGCGCACAGGGCGGCGACCGTTGACCCTCTTTCTTCCGCAGGCGAAACGGAATACACGCCAGGCTTACTGGGTTGCTATGCTGGCTGCTATTCTCGGCATTCCGCCGTTGGAAAAGACGGCGGGTGCGCAAACGCACCAGCACGGGCGGGATCGGGTGGCTCCAGAGTCAGGACGCTGGGACGGCGGCGGCTTGGGTTGGGTTGAAGTGGGGGGTGGGATGGGGTTATATAAATCCGCATAGAGACAGCAACGGATTGGGGCGGATGGGGGGGGGGGGGGTGCAGAAAATAGCTTTTATCACTTTTGCCCCGTCGCCCTGGAGAAAGCACTTTTATTGTTTTCCTTTCCTCTCGCCGGCCGACACGACCACAAAAAAATAATTTTGTCAATCCGACGCGGAGAATTTTGCAAGTCAACGTTGGTGGTTTCATTTCTTATCATTAGTTTCATGTTTGAATGTCATGATGCGGGGGCCTCGCGGCGCAGAGGTCCGGGGTTCCGATTCCGGGTTGCGGCCTGACGATGTCAAAGAAAAAAAGTGATGGAAAAGATGATGGGGGGCGGGTGGGGGGGGATTTTAGAGCATTTTCGTTTGAGGGCCGCATGCTGAAAAAATGGCCGGATGAAAATGCCACTTTATCCTTTTTGTATCGTCTCGCTAATTTCATCAGCTCTCTGTTCAGTTTCTGTTCCAAGTCCCAAAAAGAGACAAACTGGAGCAAAGTGACCATTTTCGCCAACGGTTACGTGAGGATCATTCACGCCATCTTTTCATCCATCGGCCATCGAGCGCAAAGTGGAAGAAGCCATTTTTTTTGCCTGGCAAATCAAATTATTCCATTTTTCTGACAACCTCCAATCTCACTCTGCTAGCCTTCACCTTTTTAATTAATCTTTTGCAGCGCACGTCAAATGTCATTTTTAATTGTTGGGGGGGGTTGGTTGGTGGGCGGGTTTGCAAACGGCCCCCGGGCAGTAGTTTGGACATCCCATGTTTTAGAGTGTTTACTCAATTAAAGGGGAAGGTCAAAGTGGCCCTTGCTACTTCTTTTTTTTTTTAAGAGCTCCTGGAGGAACAAGTTTGGAAAGCCCTGATCCAACCTTAAAAAGATTGAAAAAAAAAAAACTACAACAACAACAACCCAAAAAGCTGGAATGTGTTCACATGTGCAAGACTCGCTCATCACTCATCTTGCGTCTATCTCTGGCTTCCTTCCTAGTAACCATGAGTGGAGAAAAAAAAAAAAAAAGGGCCGGGGGGGGGGGGGCGGTGATGCAGGCAGAAGATTGTGGCCGACACGTGAGACGGTCCTCAGCTGTTCTGCAGTGGGGGGGGGACCCGCGCGCGCGTGCTTAATTGCACTTTCATTAGCTTCGCGGCAGGGGACTCTTAAAATAACGCGGCGCTATTGTCCTTGGCGTGGCCGTTTGTTGTTTACATCGGACAGGTGCTGGGGCGGATGGGGTGACGACAAATTCTTGAGAAAGCCCAGCAGGGAGGGGGGCGGGGGGTTGGGGGGTTGCAGTCTCACGGTGGCATTCGGTCGCCAAGTGACAGAAGCGCAAAAAGGCGCGGGACGACATTTCCTTTGGGTTCGTGCGAGGCCGCCAAGATGGCGGGCGCGGGAGAAGCGAAGGCCCGACTGCCTCCAAAGAACTTCTCCGACGAGCTCACCTTCGACTCGAAAAACAAAAGGGAGTCCCGTGTGCCCCCCTTCATCCCCCACCCCGGGTGGTGGCTGATCTCACTTTCAGGGATCAAAGAGGCCCAACTTGCGGCTCCGGCTGGCGGTTGAACATCTCGATGCGTTTGTTGGCCTCGGCCGCCGCGTCCTCTCCAGCAAACAGACGCATGTCTGCGGGGGCCAGGCGGGTGAAGGAGAACGGAGGCGCGGATGCCACAGCGTTGATCTGAATACGAACGCATCGATTCGCAAAAATTTTGCACCGAGTGCCACCCCGAAATTTTTTTTAAAAAATTCTTCCCTATTAATTTCCTAAAAAAATGATATGAAATATATTCTGCCTCTTTTCTTTGTGTGTGTGTATTTTAATTCGGGAGGTGGTACTTGCGCTACAAAGTTTGAGAAGCGCAGCTGCCTACTAACTACCTTCAAATAAAAATCTGTAAAAAAGCAGACACATTTTGCAATCATTTCTTTCTGACTTCCGGGTTGAGTGAACGCTGGCGCGTTTGGCTGCCGCTGCTCGACCCGTATTGTGTTTTATTGTTTTTGTTCCTGATTGTAAAGTGTCCTTGGGTGTCTTGAAAGGCGCTTATAAATAAAATGTATTATTATTATTATTATTATTATCCGCAGATATCTGCAGGAGCACAAAAAAATAAAAAAATAAATAAATTCTGGGCCAGCTAGACATGCTTCAATCATTTTGCTGGGGAACCCAATTTCCGCAGTCACATTTGTGAGGATGCTTTGCTACGCGGCGTCATTGGTGAAGGATACTTGGATGGCGCTCTCGCTTCCCTCCAAACGCGTCCACGTATTGACGGCCGTTGTCGAAGAATCCCGGCGGCAGCCGCTCCAGATGTCGGCTCGTCTGCACCACGGAAAAAGTAATACGGTCAGTTTAACCGCTAAAAACAACCCCCCCCCCCCAAAAAAAAAAAAAAAAAATCAAAAAATAGATCTAACATTGCAGGTGGTCCTCATAAAACGTCGACAACTCACTGACTTGTCACCGCATTGAAAAAAAAAAAAAAAAAAAACTCACGTGAATGTTCTTCATTTCTTGGGGCAAAAGCGTCATTTCGGTCTTTCGAGTCTTCTCGGTCGGCACCTGTTGACAGCACCAAACAATTGAACATCAGATTTGCTCCATCTTTTTTTTCTACGAATGGTGTTCTACGAACCTTGACTTAGAATCAATTTGTTTTGTAGGCAGCGTCTTAACTCAAATGAATTGCAAATGAACTGAAATTCCATGAATCGATCGCCCAAATTCCATTTTCTTAAAAGCCGACGGTGCGCCTTAACATCCGATGCGTCTTATATTAGGGCTCAATCTTCGGATTTTCTTGGACGCAGTATTTTAAATGTTCTTGGTTACAGCTGCAGCGGCCGTGAAAGCTCCATCAAAGTAAAGCTGTATTGTATTGTATTCCCTTTTAGCGTAGCTCCATCTAGTGGATGCATAAGACAACCGCAGCCACTACTGTAGCTCTCATCTTATTTGTCCGGTGCCAGTTTTGGCATTCCGCCCAATTTAATCATTTAATTATGTGACAAGAATGACACGTTCTTTATTTCTGAACAGGACCTGCTTGGTGCACATCCTCAGCCAATCCTCGAGCGCATCCTCGGTCAGGCCGACGCCATCGAAGACCAGGAAGCAGGAGACGTCACTCTCGGGCTGGGCCGTTTGTTCCGGGACCGCGCGGAGGTCGCCGCTCACCGCGCGGTAGCTCACCGCCGTCACGTGCGGCGAGTCTAGAGTGACCCGCGCGCAAGGCGGAAACGTTCACACACACACACACACACACACACACACACACACATATAGAGCGACATTGAAGATCCGTGATCCAAATTGCTCCCAGAGCTCACGCGAGGCACAAATGCAAACGTTCTAAAAGCCGAATGTGACCAATGAAGGAAGAATGTGTACGCAAGAGTAAAGAAAATGTCATAAAAACAACAAATGGGGGCAAATTCCCCGAGTGGAGATGATCAAAGTACCCGATTTTGGAACTGACTCAAAATGGTGACTTCAAACCAAAATGGTTGACCCCCTGTTCAATTTTGCTCATGCATTGTGGAGGCTTTTTTTTTGTGCGTACTGTGAAGATAAATATGTCTACCCAATTTCCGGTCAGTGGGTGTCTCAGGCTGATTTTTTTTCCTTTCTTTTTTCTAACTCCTGAGTGAGTTTTGGGGGGTTGTGTTGAGGAGCTCTAAAGTGGGCGGGTTTTCGCCAGGCGGGCAAAAATAAAAAAGACTTTTGGGGCATATTGTGGACTCCAAAAACGACCGTCAATAATCAGAATAAGATCAATATCTGATTAGATCTGCAAGTAAGGCAAAAAAACCACACAATTTTAAAAAAATAATTCTCCTACCAGAAAACCTGATTTTTCCCCACACGTTGTAAACATTTCCGCTGAAGGGGCTCGGCCTTAGCGACGCCTTGAACGCTGCAGAGAAGAGACAGAAGCAACAAAACTTATTTGACATTTTAAATTCCAAATAAACGCTTTCATAATTCATCATGTGGATCAACTTTAGCCGCACTGGGTACTTCCGGGTGTCACAAAAGTGAAGCGTGGGGATGGCAATGTAGAGGGAAAAAAAAAACTGTTCAATGGCAAATATGTTGGAACGTACTTTTGAGTTTTTTTGGGGGGTTTTTTTGCCGACATGATACCAATGAGTTTGAAAATTATGTAAAGAAACATTTTTCTCTTGCAATTTAAGGTTTTATTATGTCTGTAGAGCACGACTTTGATTATTGATGATTTGAGAAGTTAACACCCCATAAACAATGTTTCATTCCTCAACTTTCGAGAGCAGCACATGTGACAATAAAGTGTATTCAATTCAATTCAATTCAATATTGCTATAATGTAGGCCAAATGCTAAAAAAAAATGACAATAAAAATGTTAAAAAGTTCCCGTGGCATTATGGGGGAAAAAATGCTACGTTTGTAGCATTTAGCCTCCAAGTACATTTGAATGCATTTCCCAATGGGCGTCTGATGTCAAGAACCTCAATCTGAGATCAAAATCAATAGTGCGGGCATTAATTAGCCAGTCCCTCGAATCATGTCTGAATTTCCACCACATCCATTTTGGAATCAACATAAGCGATGAAAAAGCGATGAAAACGCCTGAGATTTCGCCTGCTGGAAGTCAGTGTGACGTCATGGTAAAAAAGGTCAACAACGTGAGCTGCGGGGGGGAAAAAAAAAAAAAAAAAAAAAGCATGACGGTTCAGCTGTCAGCGCCGAGGCAGAAGATTGGCAGTTCTGCGCCAACAATTACGGCTCTTTGGCAAGGCGGCGTTATGTAATCAGAGCGCACGCCGCCAGCTCGTTTCTGAAGCCGGTGTCACGCGTATGAGGACAAATAGAAAAGGCAGCCAGAGCGAGGGGGGGGGGCGTCTTTCTTTGCATTTTACCTGCGCAGCGGGCGACAAACAGGGGCCTCTCCAGGGGCCGGCTGAGGGCCAGGCGGTGCCGGCTGAGGACCAAAGACCCCGAACCGCTGAGGAAGCGGCCATTGCACCTGAAACAGAGGCCGTGCTCGTCTTATGTGGAGGTAAAACTCAAATTGTTCACAATATCAGAAAGTCAAACTGGCTTCAAGAGCCCTTTTTTTTTTTTTTTTATTCAAGAGCGCGCGACCGAATCTTAAGGCCTGGAGATGCGTCAAATATGCCATTTTAGATGTTGCCTAAGACGTCAGCACCTTGACGCGCGTTCTTAATTAAACTCCAATTCTGTGCCCCCCCAACCCCCCGGCTTCGTCGGAGCAGCCGCTGATTGCTGTAAAGCCCAGCGGGCATCTTGTGTTCTCTCAGCAGCTGCCCGCTCGCAGCCCAGTAACAAGCTCTTGGCCACGCGGCTCAGTTGCCATGTACCAACAGAGGGATTGCCTTCCCGCCTGGACCCGTTCCATCCAGTCCTCATGCCTCAGTGCTCAGAAACCCCCCCCCCCCCTCTTCCCCTCCCCTCCCCTTCCCTTCCCGCTCCTCCTCTCCCAGGATTATACTCTGGCACAAGCTTGGACTTTTTAGTAGTTGATCCTCACATTTGAGCATTTCTCAAATGTCCTCGCTGGCCTCGTTCCTGAGTCAATAAGCTTCGAGAGACAAACTGCAGCATCGGCAGCTTCATTTCGCAAAAGACAGGTCCATCGAGCACGCGCACTATATAATTTGGTAGACATGTCTATTATGAGAAGACACAGTTACCAAAAAAAACAAAAAACAACAAGTTGTTTGGTTTGAAGCAGCCATTTTGTTAGCTAGCTCCCGGTAGAATTTAGCTAAACTACTCAGCCCCCCCCCCCCAAAAAGACAGGTCCATCGAGCACGCGCACTATATAATTTGGTAGACATGTCTATTATGAAAGACACAGTTACCCCCCCCCAAAAAAGTCATACATTTGGATTTGAAGCAGCCATTTTGCTAGCTAGCTCCCTGTAGAATTTAGCGAAACTACTCAGCCCCCCCCCCCTCCAAAAGACAGGTCCATCCAGCACTCGCCCTATATAATTTGGTAGACATGTCTATTATGAGAAGACACAGTTACCCCCCCCCCCCAAAAAAAAGTCATACATTTGGATTTGAAGCAGCCATTTTGCCTAGCTAGCTAGCTCCCTGTAGAATTTAGCAAAGCTATTCGCCCCCCCACCCCAAAGACAGGTCCATGGAGCACACACACTATATAATTTGGTAGACATGACTCGCATGGACGAAGGATTCCCAAAAAAAGCCGTGCATGAGGAGACAACATGGAGTCTGCCATTTTGGTTTCAAACAGACTGGCTTCAGTAGCGTCCTCTACGATTCCCCCCCCCCCCCCCCCCCAACAAATCTGGGGTTAAGGGTCAGAACGTGGGGTCACGGGTACGAGCCGAGGATACTGGCTTTGCGATGAGGTGAGGGGAGGAGAGGAGGACGCATGCCCCTGCGGTGAGATAAGTGCACAGACAAGGACGGCATGCGCGGCCATAAAGCAGAATTTACGTCTAGGAGGGTAATTGGGAGGCTGGCACGATGAGGGTCATGGAGGACATATTGGAAGACGTACAAAGGGACATTTTAGAGGGGGGGCGAGGGGGGATTGGGAGCACGTGAGTGGTAACACATGGACGGAAGGTTCTCACCAGCCAGGGTAGAGCACGTAACGCGCCCGCAGCATCTGAGGGCGGCTGAAGCTGCTCGGCGACAAAATCAGCTTGACGTCTTCATTCCTATCCAAAGATGACGAGTCAGTCGAGCCCCATTTAGCGTACGGGATACGTCCCAGATCACCACGCGGTCGGTGAAAATCGGATTCATCAAAACAGACGTTTAAACACTGCATATGAAGGCACGAAACAACGTTAAAATGGCATCTGTATGAAGCGACACCTGCACTTTTTCTTTTCCACTCAAAAAAAAAACAAAAACAAAAATGCTGCCATCTCCTGTATTGGCTGAAGCTGACTTCTAATTCAATTTTTTGCAGGCAACAGTGAGCAAAAAAAAAAAAAAGACCAAAGATATGCACTGAAAAAAACGAAACCTGCAGCTTCACTTCCTGTAGGCGTAAAAACCAGGATTACAGCAGCTGACATTCAACAATTTTGGCAGTGTTGGAATACGACACGCATTTCCTGTTTCCTTCTTCTTTCAAATTTACACCAATTTCAAGCTAAATATGTCGCCATCCAGTGGTTGAACGTGGAATTACACAGGACTTAAATTAATCACTTCACTGGGGTTTGCAGTGTCATGACTTTGTGGCGGTATGATTGTTACCATTAAAAACAAAAAAAAACAACAAAAAAAAGGCATCTTTGAGCGTCAGACCTGGTGACGGCCCCTCTTGCCGCCGAGATGAAGGCGGCGGTGGGGTTGGCGGCGCGTACCGCCTGCTGAACGTGCTGCGCCAGCGGATGCGTCTGGTCCGCCGCCGCCCCGGTGAACACCACCGCGCTGACGATACCTACAAACGCAAGCAAAAGCGCTCACGGTTTGAAAGACGCACGCCGGAGGCCTTTGGGACGCTCCCGGAAGCGAATCGAATGAATACGTGGCAAGCATCGGGAAAGATCATCGCTGTCGGGGAGACTTGAGGGACGCCGAGCACTTACCTTGGCTGCACTGCTCCAGCAGCTTGGGAAAAGCAAACCTGAGGGAGGAGATGAAGAAGCACGGAGGAGTCAGGACAAGTTTTCAGGCGAAAACGCAACGAAAAATGTTCATGAAATTGGTGCGACTGGAGTTTTGCGTTTGATGACGTGTCATCAAACTTTTGAGTCATGTTCTCGAGAGAAACTGGAACGGGAGGCAGACTTTCTGTGTCTGTTGAAGAATTTTTATTTAATTTTTTTGGTGGGTCTACTCATGAGGAGGCGGAATTTTTCAAACGTAACAGAGACACTAGCTCCGATCGTGAATAAAAAAAACGTGCGCGCGTGCTGCTCGCTGACTCCGCAATCAGACATTTTTATAGAATGATGTCACCGTCCCTGAATTTCACATCCAAACTGCGGAGCTAAAATGCCCGTTGGGGGATGTCCAAGTCTTCATAGCAACCGACTCATTAGCCCCGCCCCCCCATTACCCGCACGCCTCCTCCAGATCAGTTCTCGAGTTGAAAAGCATTTATCTTCCCTGTCCTGATGTCATGAACCGTCTGCATCAATCAGCCAAAAAATGGATCACGACTGACTGATAAGCTTGGTCGAGGATGGCGTCGTGTGGGGTGTCGGCGGCGGCGGCGGCGGCGGTGGAGGACGCGCGCACACACAAGTGGCTCAGGTGGATTAGGTGCGCTATGTGGAGCGAGGTGACAAGCGGGTCAGGACAAATTAACTTGGCGGTTGGCGGTCCAATCAGCATGGAGCAAAATTTAGCGCGGCAGAGGTTTGGAAGAGGCCTCAAATAGTTCAGCTAGTGTACGTGATGTCGCGCTGGGCCCGCGCCATGAAATGACTTTATTAACCGGAGTGGCGGGCCGCGTATGGAGCGGCTCAGTCCAGCTCCGTCTAAAGCCGGCATGCTTAGGACACAAAGAGCGCGAGATTAAATGTCAGGCTGATCCGCCTTGACTTTCAATAGCTATAAAAGCGTCACGTGACCTCCTCCTGGATCCCCTCACGACAAACGTTTGTCAAAAGACACGGGAATCCTCTTTTCCAAGCATTTTGCTTTTGAACCCAATTTCAAAGCGGGGGTTTAAAACGCCACAATATTCACCCAAGTAGGGAATTGAGGCGTTTTTGCAAGTCCCAGACATCCCAAAATTGCGTTTGCAGAACATTTCACAACATTGTTCACAGGTGTGACAGTGGGTGCGGTGGATTTTGCCAGTTCCTGCCTCTCACCCGAGTTAAGCCGTGACGCGAATGTGGACGGATGAGCGGTCACATGGGTGCCTTTTGATGAATGTGCATTGTCGGGAATAAATAAATACATAAAAAAAAATTAATAATTCAGTGCCAGCATGTACTAGTTAGCCCCAAGGACAACATGCGTAGCCCACAGGTTTGTTCTACGCATTTCTTAATGTCCCAATTGTTCCTTTTTTTTTTTTTTTTTTAAAAACACCAAAAAATTGTGTTTTTATTTTACCAAATGTTTTTTTTAATAAAAAATACGTTTTTAAAAAAGGATATTTTTAAGTTTGAATTTGACTGCTGTGCTATATATTAGCTCATGGCGATGATACCGTCAGAGTGTAATATCGCCCCTCCAACCCCCTGCGATGCAAGAAGCATCACCTGTGCTCCATGCAGGAGGCGAGCGGATCCACGCAGGCGGTGACGGCGCCAATGATGAACCGGACCCGGACAGCAGAGTCCGGGTGTTGAAGCACGGCCCGGACAACGTCCAGAACATCCGTGTATCTGTGAGGAGTCCAAAATCCTCAAGTCGCAACCTTCGTGCGTTTGAAAATCCAAGGAAAGGGAAGTCGTTTTCTTACCCGGGTGAGAGGACCAGGAGGCGCACCTTCCCTGCCGTCCTCCTCTTCTGGTTTGCGGCGACGTCGGACAAAAAATCCTGCAGGTGGGAGGCCGAGAAGGCGCCGTCGCGGGCGTCCGCAGCGGGAGGATACACCAACCATCTGCGGGCAACGGCAAGCAGCTTTTTTTTTTTCTGGGGCCGGGGTCATTTACGGGGCACACCAAAACATCAAGCTAAAAATGTTGCCGTATGAAAAAATGTATTTAATAATAATAATAATAATACATTTGATTGATAATGCACTTTAATTTTAGGGAAATCTCAAAAGTGGTTATTTGGTGAACTTTGGACTGTCAAGGGGTTGTTTTCCCACCTTCCGTACTCTTTGTTGAGGCGCACCAGGAAGTGGCAGAGTGTCTCCTTGTGGCTTCCTGGCAGCCCGCTAATGACCGTGACGACAACCTTTGACACACACACACACACACACACGCGCAGGGAAAAAAAAAAAAAAAAGGTCAGCGTCAAACTGCAGCAGATAGTCGGCTTGCCTGAGCCCACCTTGTCCCCCAGGTTGGCCGAGCCCACGCTCAGTTCTGCGGAGGGGAAGAGCGCCCCCAAGTGGTCGGACAGTATGGGCGCCTCGCCGATGCTACTCAGGGAAAAATGCTGCAGAAACCTGCCGACCATCAAATGGGCCATGATCAATTCCAAAACAATAGTTTGATGATTTGAACGCCTACGGAGTGAGTGATTACTAACACGTCTTGCTCTGGGAGGTGCGACTGCAACGTGCTCAACGTGCCTCTGCGTTTGGCCACCGGAGGCTCCTGACCGTCGTGCCGCTGCTGCAGCCTGCTGTGCCTGGATGACAAGAATACCATTTTAGACGTGACAAGAATATAATGAAGCACGATACATTTTCAAAGACGTTCTAACCCAACAACACAAAGTTTGAAGCAAACTAACTTGATGCTGCCACTTTATTTTCCAGTACAAAGCGCATTCTTGTCTAAAAATGTCCATTCGAGGATGGCCCAAAACTGCAGAACAGCAAAGCAACATTAAGTGCAGGAATTCATTTTTTTTTTTTAGCCCCCACAAAAATCAACTCACTCAAAATGTTAATATTATCGAGGTACTGCATTATTCCAACTACGCAAAAATGCTTAGCCTGACTTACGTTGTAGTATAGGCCTGGGTGGAAGTGCAAATACAGTCAAACCTCGGTTTTCGTCCATAATCCGTTCTAGAAGGCTGTTCGAAAACCAAAATTGTTCGAAAACCGAAACCACGCTCTTTTTAAAATAAAAATGTTTACTGAACACGTCTGCTCACAATGGAAAGCAACACATGGAAGTGTCACTTCCTCGTGTAAGGAAGGCGAGAGGAGTCAAATGGCGCATTCAGGTGCGCTCAGTTTGTTCGAGAACCGAAATTTGTTCGTCATTCGAGGCATAAAAAACTCAAAATTTTTGGTCGAAAACCTGAACTGGTCGAGAACAGAGACGTTCGAAAACTGAGGTTTGACTGTATGCAGTTTCTGCCATCAAGTGGTGAATGGGGATATTACAACGTAAAACCAGTCGATGCATATTTGCAGTTTGGCACCTGCAAATTTGCATTTTTGTGGATTACATTTTTAAAAATATTTCTGGTTTTATTTTATTTTTTTATTTTATGAAGAATTTGGGGAGTTTACAAAAAATAAATACATTCATTCATTGATTAGACAAACAAATAAATTTTGAAATATATATTTTTTAATCGCTCAAAAATTTTATTTTATTTTCTAAATTGAATTTAAAAAAATTTTGCAGCAAGAAAAAACTTTCATCCGGAAAATCCCACGGATAATTGTCTCACCCATTCGGAAAACTCTGACAATCTTTACAGGCAGATGAAAAATAATTTCATGTTCCAAATCTTACATGTTTTTGTGGGTCCCACGTCAGCTGATCCTGGTCCACCAAGCGCAGAGTGAGTCCACCTTCAGCCCTTTGCCACAGCGGCAAAACCTGCGGAGGGGTCAAATTCAGTTTTTCGTCATTGCAGAGTCCTCGTCAAGGCATCCCCGGTGAGGGTCTCACCTTGGAATAAAAGCCCCGGTAGCTTTTGGACCTGGGCCGCAGGGCGAAGACCAGGCAATGGTCTGCGCTGTGGAGGGGGAAGGGCAAGTGGGGCAGCAGTGCGCTCTCGTAGTCCACAAAGAGCGACGCGACACCGTCGGGGTCCTGTCCGAACGGCAAACATTTTAAGACGGTCTCGATCGACAAAGAAGTCACGTGGCGAAGCGGCGTACCGGATCGTAGAACGCCAGGGCGCCGACGTGTTCCTGGGAGAGAGCGATGCTTCCGTATTGCGAGTGGACAAACAGAAGCCCCCCGGAGAAGAAGGCCATCTTGCCTGAAATCAACATTTGACATCAAGTCGGGCCGGGATTACAAAATGTCCGCCGCTCGCCGCGCTTACCGTCTTCGGGCGCCGAGAGCTGGCTGCCGGATAACACGTACGCGTCATCGGCGTTGGTCAGAGCGCGACCCAGGCAGGAGTCTCCCTCATTCTGTTCACAGAGGACATCGAGACGCCACCTAATGATTGCTCCGTTTTTTTTCAATGACGGGGAACAACTTTCCTGTTTTTTTTTTTTCTGCCCGAGTCGAATTAACTTCTTGGATGGCTGCATTCGAAATGGATTGTCATTGCGGTATGTTGCGAAATCACCTTTGTGAATTGCTGGGCCAGCTCGGACTGCTTGACATCAGATTCCATCTGCGGCAAAAACAACAACCAAACATTTAAAAAAAATTTAAAAAATGGAAATAAAAACCGCATAAGCACATTCCGATAGGAACTGATGTACCATCCAGCAGGCGTAGCGAGGCACGGTAGCGGTCAGGACGGTGTAGCAACTGTCTGCTGTCACGGCGCCATCTCCGAGAGAAACAGAACAGAAAATCCGTTCAAACCAAAGAATTCACACCTCTGTCAAAATAGCGCGCGAATGCTTCAACCTTTGTGTTGAATGCTAATGCTGGAGTCGAGGAACGCTTCGGAGAAGACCACGGAGCCCAGGGTGCCCCCGTCACCCTGCGGATCCGGCACGTCCCGGACAGTCATGGAAGCCTCACAAAAAAAAAAAAGAGGAGAAATCAATGAGATGGGGGAAGAACTGCAAATAACGAGTAACAGAGGCAAAATACTTACTGTCTTGACGACAAAGCGGCTCGCGGTATCGGTCAGCGGAAGGAGCCTAAAAAAAAAAAACAACGTTCGTCTTGTATGTCATATGAAGGCGCAAGCTAATTGGGTGGCGGACACTCACCTTCCCTGCGTATCAGCTGCTTGCATGTTGAATTCACATTTGGACCTGAGCGAACGCACACAGACAAATTAAACACAAGATGTTCCATTTTTGAAAGGGTTTTTAAAAATATTTTTTTGGGGGGGGGCGAGTAACAAGCAACCTGAGAATACTGCGGTATGCGCTTAAATTCAACGAGTCCAACGATGCCAGGAAGGTGTGCTGCGCGACGTCTTTAGCCTGGGGAAGATGGCCGCATTAAAGCGAGTAAGCGTGAACAGGGGGGGGGGGGGTTGGGGGGCGATGGGATCGCTTACCTTGGTGGCACTGGACGTGCCGGAGAAGCATTTGATTGCTCCGAGAACCGCTTGAACGGCCGCCGAGTAGACGCGAGACAAGAACCTGGGCGGGCGGCGGTGACGCAAAAAAAATGAGTCTTCCTTTTGCTCAAAAACACAGAAAAGTCTACGACGAACGACACTTACAAGACTTCACGTTTGTGCGCCTTTGGATGTTGATTCCCTGTGGATGAAATGACGGGACTTGAATACACAACAGGAGCGTTGAAAAACATGCCTTCTGGGGACATTGAATGTGAAAGTGACTTTTGGATGTGCTGGTCTACAATGTCGTTGGGTTTCTGGAGTGCCTGGCTCAACTGTCAAGTGTGGAATGAAACAGACAAGTAAATATTTTGCAAGCTGCGTTTTTTTTTCCAAAAAAAACGTGGCTGTGAGGAAACTATTCGGAATTTTGCAAGTTGTTTTGGCAAAATTCGACTAATTTACAGACCATAATCCCACCTCGACACCGATGACTTGGCAGATGTACAAAAGTGCTAGCTCCCCGAATGAAAATGATTTGATCGTCCGCCTGGTCGCAACGCTTTAAATCTGCCCTGGGTCGTCACGGTAACGGCAAGCCGTACTCACGGTTGGATCAGCCGTATATTAAACTGGGTTTTAAGTCGCTGATTTTGCACGGGACAGGACTGCCCCCTCAAAACGGGCTAATCCGAAGTCTCAACAATACATTACGAAGACACCTTGGACGAACATTTTCAAAAGTACAATATGTATCCTTTCCTCACCAAGGAAGGGGGTGTGCGTGGTTCCGAAGAAATAGGTCCGAGAGCAGGCCAAGTGTCCGTCGGGCAGCGGCGCACTGCAAAATCTGCGGGGAAACAAACGACGAAAAAAAAAAAATCTAATCTGGCAACGTTCGGGTGCTGTTCCTGAGGACGTCACCGGGCGGCGCTGCAGGGCACTTGTTGACTGCCGCTTCCTACCATGTGACTTGCCCGGGAGCCTCCAGGTCCCGTGTTGCCGACTTGGTGACTCTCCGAAGCAAAGTTGAACGAGTAGCCGTCCATGTCCTCTGAGGACGAGTGTGCACCAAACAACACCAGGGGCTGACGACCTTTACTGAAATCACAACCCATTTTTTTTGTTGTTTTTAAAAAGGACCAAACATAACAACATCACAATATTGTTTTTTTACGACTTACCTGTTGTCCGCGAGGTTGCTCGCGATCAGCCCGTGGGAGGAATACGTGCGGAAGGCCTGCACGGATACGAGACTTTTATTTTTCCGCACATAGGGAGAGAATCGGTTGTTTTGGTTGTTTGTTTTTTTTTTAAAAGCCAGACCTCTCCAGCCTCAGCCTCGGACAGCTCCAGGATGGACAGGTGGCTCTCCAGCTCCATGCGGGAGAAGAAGCCACTCCACTGCCTCTCAAAGCTTCTCAAATCCTGAAAGAGGGAACAGAATGGGGGAGAGTCCGTATGGACCTAACGATTGAACTTCACATTTATTGTTTGAAGTTTCTGCGGTACGGTTTGAAATCCATCGTGGTTCAAGCTCCCATACGAATGTAAGCTTGCTGACAAGGGGTGGACGTTTTTTACGCTAATGTTAGCAATTGAAGAGGCCACGGAGGGCCTTCCCCTAGCAGCTTAGCTAGCAAGATGACCGCGTACCGTTTCGCAAATATATTTTCTGGCGTGTCTGAAAGGGTCGCGGCATCAAGCGATATTTCACGATGACAAGAGTGGACATTTTTCAGCTGGACAAGATCCAACCGCAGGCATAGAATGAAAAAATTACAAAATATATTTCTGCGGTTGTTTCAGCCTCCATTGGAGGAAGACAAAATGCTGCGGTGATGTCACTGAAAAATAATTTGGGGGCTTCTTAAAAAGGGCCGGCTGCCCGATAATGACAAGAGGGGACAACAATTTCATGCAAAAGGTTCAATGTGATGATGAAGGTAGAAAATACTGGGTCCAAACGACTCGCTGAATCATCGGAATAAATCAATCATGTGAAAAATGTTTCGATTTAGTGTTGTTACAAAGAGCGTTAGTTAGCAACGCGTGGTTGTGCAACCCAAAAAAAAAAAAATCTGAACATTGTAGTCATACGTCGGTTTTAAGAGCTCAGAGGACGAATAAACAAATAGAATCGGAATGAAAGACAACAGCAGTACGAGTAAAGCCAAAGCGTCACCTCGGCCAAGAGTCGGTCCAGGGACACGGAGTCCAGTCTGCTGTAAAGCCGCCACAGTCGCTCACTCATGTCTGACAACTGGCAAAAGGGGAAATCGCCAGTGAGGGGGTTGGGGGGTGGGGGGGGGCCGAGCGAGCAAACGAGGCATTCTTTGAAAAGCACGGCTCACCTTGTATTTCATGGTGAAAAAGCTTCCGCCGCCAATGCCCTCCAGAGCGTAAGCTTGGATGAGGGGCCACTTTTCCACCGTGAAAATGTCAAACTTTTGCACGTGGCCTGAAAGTTGAATGTCAAAATTTTCACGGAAGCTTGATTTGACTGAGGACATGTCGGCGAGCAGGCGAAACGTCATCAAAGCGTCTGTACCCAGCGAGCTGTAGGCCACGCCGATACGATGGCAGTCCCGCACCATGGTGACAAAACTGGAGATCTTGAACTCCTCCGCCGCCTCTTCGTCTTCATACTGCGTGAGGAGCACACGGACGGACGGACGGACGGACGGACGGACGGACGGACGGGGTGAGCGAGCGAGACGGCGCTGAAGAATAAACAACGGACACATCTTGGTTGAATGGTCAAACCTCGGCTTCGGTCATGCAGTGGAGGTGCAGGTTCCTCCAGTGGGACACGTAGGGGAGCAGGTAGGCCAAATTGAGGGGGTTGCAGTAGAGGTGAACGCACTCGGCTTTGATTAGAAGGATGACGTCTGGAATGAAAACCAACAGTGTTCACAAAATGAGTTGGGGGGGAGGGGGGGTTGGGGCGTCTTGAGGAACTCACCGTCCAGCATTTCCTCTGGACACGCGTCCAAGGGATGCTCCACGTTGATGGGACTTCTTCCATAGAGTCCGTAGAAGAGGTATTTCGCCAGCTCGGCGCAGCCTTCGTTGTACCTGCTGTCGATTCCTGACGACAAAACGTTCATCAAGCGTACACATGGAGCGAACCTCGCAAGTCTTACAAAGAATAACGATGGGACTTTTTTCCCCGCCGCCCCCCTACCGAGAGAACACAGGATTCCATCACGCCTCAACGTATCATCGACGCCGAGCAGAGACTGAACCTGGCGCAGGCGGCAGCAACTGCATGAAAAGGAAGAGTCACCTTGTGGAAGTCATACGGAGGGGATTGCGCAAACGTTTATACAGCGCCGGTCAAAAACTCATTCCGGTACGATCATGGGGTGAGATCGGCCGATACCAATTCTGAAACCGATCACATGGATTAGTGGCGATTTTAGAGCCGCTCGTGAACAATTAATTTCTTTCAATCAATTTAATGAATCGCACTAAAGGTGCAGCGTGTCGAATTCAGGGGGGCCAGCTAGTAGAGTTGAACTAACAGAATCCAATGACCTAAGATCGAACACGTTGGTGCCTCGGAGAGACTGCGCCTGGCAAGTCTACCGACAACTTCTTCAGCAGAGGCGCAAGCAAAATGTCATCATCGCAAACAACTGTCCTAAAAGTGACTGAATAAATTCATGGGTAACAGTCTAAAAAAACAGTCTTAAAAAAATATTTTAATTTAAAAAAAAACGCCAATCCACCCAAACAAAGCACGTTCATTAATACGGCATACTACATATTTATTATATCACCCTTGTTTGTATCTTTTTTGACACCAGAAAATTCACCCGTTGCCATTAAATTGGTGCTTTTTTTTTTTGTGGTTGTTCTTTATGTCTCGCTATCCAGAGCAAAGACGGCTCCTGAAGCGTCAATTAAGCCGACAGCGAATCTTGCCTCCTTACTTTTTAAACGTGAGGCAAGCGTAATTGACGGAGCTGAAGCCGTTAGTGACGAAATCAAACCCGTTTGACAGGCCGGCTAGCGACCGTTAGCAACGCCGCATACGTTTAGCTACGATGAAGTCCCACTGCGCTACCTGACGGCCGGGTTGACTCCCGAATATTTGCCGGTTGCTCGTCGTATCCCGGCCATGGTTTTGTTGCCGTCGCGGAGTCGCAGTGAGACGTTTTTATATCGTCAAAAGCGGTGCGCCAGCTGCATTTTTCTCCATCACTCAAGAGAACGTCTACGCTTAGGATAGCAACGGAGCGAACCAATGAACCATTGGACAGGGGGAGTGTGGGACTGATGGTGGGACGACTTCTTGTGGAACGTTGACGAGACTTTCGGTCGGTTATTGTTACTTTTGAAAATGTAATGTAATGTTGTATGATTCCCCCCCCCCCCGAAATAATGTCCAAAAGGATGAGTATATCTGAGTTTGGCAGATAGTTGTCCCCCCCGTGCTTCAGCGCTGTGGTCGTGCCTTGTTTTGGGTCATTTTTGACAGCATCACTGTGATGATGGCGCAATCTCAGTTTTTTTTTCTTTGAGTAATTTCATTTTTCAAACACTTCAAGACATTTAGGAAACTGGCGTGAGTGCGGCTAAGTTGGGAAGGCAGTCGCTATGTCACCTCCCCTTTGGCTTCTCTGTGTGCGGTATATAGTCAAACCTTGGTTTTCGAACGTCTCGGTTCTCGTCCAATTCGGTTTTCGACCAAAAAAAATTGGAGTTTTTTTAATGCCTCGATGACGAACAAATTTCGGTTCTCGGACAAACTGAGCCCACTCGAACGCACCATTTGACTCCTCTCGCCCTCCTTACGTCAATAAGAGTGGAGACGTCAAGCACAAAATACTCACCGGTCAAAGTATTAGGCAGAGAAACATGTGGGGAAAGTTTTCCCACTTGTTAATAAAGTTTTTTCTATACAACACAATCGTGACACAGTTGTCAAATTGGTAAGACACCTGAATATTAGCTCAGCTCTTTTTTTGAAACAGCCGAACGTTTCACCCCATTCACTTGAAGGAAACACGGTCACCCAGGAAACAATGGTGTGGTCGCACTCCCAATGTCAGCTGGCGAGCAACAGGCAAGGGATTGATATGCTTACCCACACACACACACACACACACACACAAATGCTGGATTGTTTTCCGAACCCATTGGCTGCATAGATTTGGTTTTTGAACAGAATGGTACATTTTACCCATGGTTGAGTTAGTTATTGTGACCCAGCAGATTGGGTTGAAGATGGGATTTGGGTCGATTGTAGTGCTGGAATTAGTCAGCATTTTGCAGGTTTGTGTTCTGAATTTAAAGTAGATTTAAATTGAATGGAACTTTTTAAAACTTGGTGGTGGCTCACTGGGTAACACCGCGTGACTTATTTCAATTACGATGTCAAATCATGGGAACCCCTGCCAAACGCACTTGACCACATTTTTCTGTGAAGTTGGTGCATGGAAGAAACAGCAAAACGGTACTTTTGATCCGTATCTGCGGCATTCCGCTCGATACAGGAATGCACTTCCTTGATGAGAAGGAAAAAAAAAAAAAACATGTCGTGAGGGAATACATTCAGCGTGTTGTTGCAGAGCCGGAGGATCCAGTCCAGTCGCTCGCTTTGATTCGGCCAGACGACAAGCTTCTGAAACCTGCGCCTGCAAGAGTCATGTCCTCCAGTAAGGGTACTTTTCATACCTATAAACATCATCTGCTCTGTTGGAATTTGTTGTTCTTCAGATGTTTGGTTCTCCTTGCAGACGGTGATGTTGACACCAGGCGAGCCATGGTGGTCCTCTCCACGGACGACGACTGGTCCACCCTGGTGTCCCTGCTGAGGGAGAGCGTGATGGACAAAGAGTTATCGCGGGGATCCAAGCGGGTCGACTTGGAATTTGTTCTGGACAACCGCTTGGTCAGCTTGCACCGCGCCGACATCCCACCAGATGCCACGGACGAGATTGTCGGCCAGGCCGTTAACGGATGCTTCCGATCTTGCAAAGATGGGATAAGTGCCTTCCTCGTGTTGATCCGGGGTGGACATTACACCGCGGGGCAAACGCGCTTGGTGAAGCTTCTGCGGGTTCACTTTGGAGCCGAAGCCCTCAGGTACCTGGTGGTGGTCTCTCTGGAAGACGCCAAGATGATGAACACGCTCGACGATACGCTGCTGGAGCTGATCGACGCCTGCGACGGACGCTACTGCCGTCTGACCACGTCGGAGGCCAGGGATAAAGTCAACGCCTTGGTTAGCATGGTGGACTACATGCTGGTGGAGAGCGCCGGCGGCTACAGCCAGGCCATGCTGGGCGAGGCCAAGCGCAGGAGCGCCGAGGACACGTCCATGAGGATGCTGAAGCAGAAGGTGCGCGAGGCCGAGGCAAAAATGCGGACCTTCGGGCAGATGACGGCCCAGAGGGAGGAGAGGAGAGCCAAGGAGGTCGAGGAGCTGAGGGCCAAGCACGCCGAGGAGAGGCGCAAGGAGACGGCTGAGAGGAGGAGCTACCAGGCCAAGAAGGAGACTCTGGAAGAGGCTGTGATCAGCCACCAGGCCACGCTGCACCTCCACAACAAGCCCGATGATGGTAAGAACCAATCAAGAAAACACAAACATCCTTACCCTGCTAAAGAAAGACCAATACTGTACCCGAAAGTCAAAGTGTTTTTTTCCGGACTACTTACTATTCCACTCCAGTCCTATAGGTGGCAGTCATGCGCAGTACATGGGCGCCTCTAAGTCTTGTCGTATATTGGGGAATATTCTACTCCAGTCCCGGAGTTGATCTAGGTTGACGGTTGCGAAACACATTCTTGCATATCAAAATAACAAGCCGACCGAGCAATTAACCAGAAGAAACACTGTCGCATAGGACGTTGTGCAGTCATTCCAGAGTAAGGAAAACATTGGAAGTAATGACGTGGCACAGGACTAGCATGGACGCACAGGAATTAACACAGTCACACAAGAAGTAACAGGTAGTAACAGTTGTCGCACACAAGTAACAAAATCATCCAGGAAGGAGCACAGTTATACAAGAAGTAACACAGTCGCACAGGAAGTGACACAAATGAAACTGGTTTTGTCTGTAGAGGACACAAACAAGCTATCCGTGGTGCTGCTGGGCCTGTCCGGCAGCGGCAAGACATCGGCCCTCAACCTCATCTCGGCACGAGTGGGTAACCAGTACCTCGACTCTGGCTCCGACAACGAGACCCCCCAGCCCACCCTGGCGTGCACTCGGCGGGAAGTCTGCGCGGCGGGCAGGAGGCTCGTCTTCGTGGACACCCCCGAGCTGTGGGACGGGGACAGTGTGGAGAACCCGGAGGAGGTAAAAGACTGCCTGGCTCTGGCACTCCCGGGGCCTCACGTCTTCCTACTGGTGCTCCAGGTGGGTCGCTTCACACAGTGCGAGAGTCTGATGCTGGCACACCTGCAGAAGGTGTTCGGCAGGGACGCCTCCGAACGCGCCATGGTGCTGTTTGTCCACATGGATCAGGGCCTGAAGCGGTCTCAGAGGGTCCACGAGTACGTGGCGGGGGCCCATGTCGCACTCCAGGAGCTGGTCCGTCGCTGCGGGAGCCGCTACTATGAGCTCAGCCTGGCCACCCCCCACAAGGGCCCGAGTTACCGCCAGGTGCGAGATCTCCTGGCGGGCATTGAGAAGCTGGCGGCATCCCACGGGGGGCGAGGACACATCGTCAAGAGATTCTCGGTACAAGAGCTCCAGGACAGGAAGAAAGCCATGGAGGACAACAAAGACGCACTCTGGGAGGACAACTTCCTGCTCGCGGAGGAGTAAATGCAGTTTTTGGAGCCACTCTGTGGCTTTGATTCGACTTTGCAGGTGTGACCATTAAGAAACGAGACTGGCATGGGGCGGTACACATGGCGAGAGCCTGAGTCCACCTTCCAAATCTTTGGATCGAACATGGTCCTCTCAAAGAATCAGTGCACCGAATTGGCACACGTCTTCAAGATCCCAACTTCCTTTCGTATCAACACTTCCTGTCGCAGATTGTCTTTGCTTATCTGGATCCACCTTTAGAGAACCGCACGACCTATACCAAAGGACCCCGATTTGGAAGACTTTAACAAAGGGGGATGACATTGATGAGATAGGCCAGTACGAGGCTACGATGACTGAATCAAATCTAGGTTGTTGATTTTGATTGCCCGTGGGGCTCCTTCCACATCCTTACTTCTTCCACCAAGACGATCTTGATTCTCTCCATGGTCACCCGAGAAAAGCCTGTGTACCATCTTTTACGTACATATTCCTGATTCCCACCAAGATGCTCCGTTTCTGTTTCTGGTGGTCCAACAAAAGCTTGGGTAGTCTCTTTGTCGTATCTTTTCTGTATCGCCGCGTTTTGGTCTCGGGCGGTCTTGTTCTCTTTCTGGTACCCCAAAAGCTTAGACACCGCATCTTTTGCCGGACCGCTTCCGGATCCCCACTTCTTGGCCTGGTTTTTCCGGCCACCCAAAAAAGCCCGGGTACCCTCTTTGCGGTACACCTTCCTTATCTCCTCTACTTACCAAGATGATGAAGATACTGCTGCTTGGAGCCTCCCGGAAGATTTGAAACACTTCACCCTAACTTCAGCAAGAATTTCAAATGAACCATTTCTTCGAACCGTTTTGGTGGAAGACGTGGGGATCCAGACCAGACTTATTGGATTGGGCGGAGTCAAAGCTTCCATCTCGTGGACAAACGGGGGCAAGGACATCAGTGTAACTGACTCCGACAGTCAACAACACTTTGTGTTTTAAAATGGCTCTTTAATTGTCATTATGATGTCACTGATGGCGGTACTCGTGATCCCCCCTGCTGGCAAACACAACAAAGCAGCTCGCGAGTAGCCAGGGAGGAAGAGGAAACAATTTTCAACGCTTGTCTTCTACAACCTTGCTTTGGTATACCGTTATAATCTGCGTGCAGTTGACATTTGTTGTCATTGCTGTGCTTTTTTTTTCCCTCTGCTTTTGTTGCCGATTATGTAAGTTTTAGCATTGCATCGTCACGTTTCGCATCGGTATCCTCAAGCGTCGGCTTGAATGCCCATGACGCCATCGATCCACTGGCTGTAGTGCGAGATAATGGTGTAGATGCCCGGTTTCTTGATCTGGCCGCACTTTTTCCCTCCATTGGACGTGATGCCCACCACCACGCCATTGTAGAGAAGAGGACCACCGGAGTCGCCCTAAAAATACCGCAGACATTGTCAAAGTCACATCAAAAGTGAAGACAGTGGACTTCATTTTTTTTTTTGTGTGTACAGATGTTTAGCTTTGAGCTTCACACTCCTCTGCCTTACTCTTATGTCCTCCATCTTATTTTTTCATATTTTCATTTTGTTTAAAAAAAATGCAGTTCATGTGGATGAAAAGCCATCTTGGAATAAAGATTACATTCCGGCAGAAAAGTATTTTTGTGTGTGATGTTATCACCATATATGTCCGGCATCACTACTAGTATCACGATACTGGGAAGAAAACTATGTATGATATTTTCATCATAATTTTCCAGCAATATCACTAGTATCATGATGCATTAGTTGAGCAATAATTAGACATATTGGGAACAAAATTTTGTGCATTTCTATTCCAGGGAAAACTACGAGAAATAATTTTTCTGGGAGTAGTATCAATGGTATCACCACTATGCTGATTATCAGACAAACACTGTATGGAGGGGAATCATGTATGATGTGTGTATAACACTTGTGCAAGTATCACGATACGGTAATAGGGCCGTAATTGACATATTGAAAGAAAATCATTTCTGATACTGGAGCATTTTTACAAGGATATTGCTTAAATAGTGAGTAAGACTGACTCTTACCTGAATAAAATAATGCAAGATTGGTTATACCGTTAATCAACCCACTGGAAGAAAATCACATACGATTGTTCCAACGATATTGCCAGGATCATGATACAGTGATTATGCAACAATCAACAGATTGGAAGACAAAGTACAATATTTTTCTAAAGCTATTATCATCATGAAGTAATTGGCGAAAAACCTTTTTCGTGATGTCGATAGTATCATGATACACTGATTGGTACGGTACCATGTACAATATTTTGCCTGCGGTAATACCAGTATCAGAACACAGTAATTGTAAATAATGCAGAATATCTCCGTATTTTTACCAACGGCGTCTAAAGTGTCACAACGGTTATAAAGCCGTGAAAGGTGCAAGTTTAGGAATGCCAAGTATGAGACCTGTCCAGTCGCCTTGACGTTATCAATCCAGTTTGTCCACTCACATCACAGGAGTCCTCCACCTTGTGCGGCTGGTCGCAAGGGTCCGGGCACAGCTTGTGGGCGCAGATCATGTTGGCGGTGAACTTCCTGCCAAAGTAGTCGCTTCGTCCGCATCGGTTCGAGCTCACCACCCGGATGACCGCCTCCTTCAGCGTGTCGGGTCTGGAGCCCAGGTTGTCCACGGAACCCCAACCGGCCGTCTCCACCTCCGCGTCCGTGTCGGGGTTGACGCCGCCGGCTCGCAGGAAGGCCACCGCCTTGACCGCCTCGGAGGCGTTGAACGGGCGGTCCAGCTACGGACGCAAAAAGCCCGTTCGATGGTCGTGAAAAGAGATTTTCAAGGACGCGCGCTTACTTTAATGAGAGCGATGTCGTTGTCGTAGTTGTCGGGGTTAAATTGAGGGTGATTGTGGAGCTCCATGATGTCAAATATCTGCTTGGTATCCTCGGCTTGACTCAGCGAATGAACGCCCAGGACAACCTTCCTGCCATTTGCCCTGTTAGATTGGATCAGATGCGAACTTTACCCATCAATAAAAGAAATAAATACGAATCTGCAAGATATTTGTCCTGTGATATCGACAGTATTGCGATACATTTATTGTGTGATTATCCACCGCGCCCCCCAAAAAATCAATTTGTTACAGTATTGTGATACAAAAATCATTCATTAAAATTGTTGCGTAATTTTTCCAAAGATATCAAAAGTATCATGATACAGTGATTTGAGCGATGATCAACAATATAGAAAAAGGCCTCGTGCGATATTCTCAGACTATTTTTCCAGTGATTCAACAAGAACCTTTCCAATTATATTGCTAGTATGGCGATACTTTGATATTGATATTGATATTTTCATATGATACTGAAAGTTTCAAGACAGTTTGATTGCATGACAGTTGACGTAATGATAGAAAAATGTGCAATAATTAACATTTTTCCACTTAGTGTAGAGTGATTCAACAAGAGCTTTTCTGGGAATATCACCAGTATCACGATACATTATGTGAGGATTGTCCAACCCCACCCCTTGTTGACGATTGTTGATGACGGGGCATGAAATGATGTTGAAGGATGAGATTTATGGGCAAAAAATAAATAATAATAAGTCAAATGTTCCATCCATATCATTCCAATGTTTTGCGAATCATCAATCGCTCTCAGAATGTCGTAGATGGTTTTCTTCTCACAGTGTCTGTATCGTGATACCACCAATGTCTCTTGAAAACTATCCAGACAATTTTGTGGGTGCTTTTCAAGAGGAACAAGATGGCGTGTCGGCGTTGTTCTCTTACCCTGTGGGCAGACAGTGCACGGCCGTCATCACCCACCGGTCGGCGACCACAAAGCCTCCGCACTCGTGCTTCATCCCGTCTCCCTCGGGAACCTGGATGGACGCCATGTAGGGCCGAGAGTGGGC